>CM056497.1:33924593-34298958 GCA_029783415.1 Anisodus acutangulus
TGTTAAATGTATGCAGTACATATAGATAGAGTGGTGCCTCTCCCTTAGTGGGTTGCATGTGCATTGGTGTGATTGTTGCGCTCCTCCTGCCGGGAGTTGTTGTACAAGTGTCCTTGAAATCTTGTTGCATATGACACTAGCATTTTGGGTATGGCGGGGCCCTGTGCGAGCTTTGTTGATGTACTATATCACTCTTAGGAAACTTGCAGGACTTATGTCTAGTATATGTAATGCCGTGGCACAGGTCGGCCTTTTTTGTTAAGTAGTGTACTCTTCTTATGGCACTTATCGGCCTTGGTTATCGTATATATATATCATGGTGGGACTCTTGACTGCGGGTTATCATACATTCTTGTCTTATATTTATATATGGAGGCACAGTAGGCCCATGTTTAGTATTCAGGATCGGATACTACAATGGTATGCTCGGGCCTTAGGTGTTGGTTTCATATAGTATAGTGGATTCAAATTACCCTTTCATGTCCTTTTTCTTCTCTTATCTTGGTTTAGTTGATTGATGGAAGTAACTTGAGAATTTATGGAGTTTGGTTAATATGATATTGGAGAAACTTATTTCTTGTGGTTTGAAGTTATGTCAATTTGTTGTTTAGTATTGTTGTTTGAAATTAAGTGTAAATATTGGTGTTGAGATCACGTTCTTTGAAGTTTTAAAATTGAGGAATGGAGTTAGGGAAGATGATGGCGTTAATATGAATAAGAATCCATGACAGGATAACTTTAGATCTTCATGTACTCAAGTTATTCAACGAATTGTTTAAGTGAAATCTCTTATGAAGTATGAGCTCGATATTGACGTAAGTCTCTCCTTTAATGTAGATAGTCATCCATAGAAGGTGCGAAGGTTCGCGTGACATAGCTAGCTTTATTGATAAGGTATGTGGGACAACTTTCCCTCTTGGCATGACTTTACAAAATGCTAGTTGAAATAAAGTTCTGACTTGTGTAATCAACTAAAGATATGCCTTCTTTGATAAAGTCGATCATAATCCTTATCCAAACCTCATTACAAAACATCTCTAAGATTCTATATGTTCCCAAAATGAGGATATTGATATTTATGAACATACCGTCAATAACAATAGTAGAAGGATAACAACAATAAGTCACTCTGGCTCTTCTTGTGATATCCTTTGAAGTCTGTCTTGCATTTTACTAATCTATATGTATCTATTTTCTTACCAAGTTGTGATATAGTTGGTAGGGTATTACACTTATATGTGCACCCCACATCACTTGGTTTTGATATTACTGTGTACCATATCTAGGGTGGGTATGACGAGTACTCATCGAAGCTGAGTAAATATATTAGTATTTAAACTGCCCCACACAGTACCTTGTTACTATATTATATAGCCCCGCTCAGTGATTCGATTTATATACATGTATATATATTCATACTTTTAAAAGGGTGTTCCCTTATAGGCTTGTTATGAGTTTTAGGTTGACTACTGTACCCATATCTCTTGTATTATGTATTCTGATTTAATCTATTATCTGCCTTACATATTCAGTACATCTTTCATGTTGATGCCCTTTCTAGGGTTACGTGTTCATGCGCACAGGTACATATAGATAGAGTGGTGCCTCTCCTTAGTAGGTTGCATGTGCAGCTGTGATTGTTGCACTCCCCTCTCTCGGAGTTGTTGTACAAGTGTCCTTAGGTACTGTTGCATATGACACTAGCATTTTGGGTATGGCAGGGACCTGTGCCAACCTGTTGATGTACTATATCACTCTTAGAGGCTTGCAGACTTATGTCTAGTATATGTATGCCGTGGCCTGGTCGGCCCTTTTTGTTAGTAGTGTACTCTTCTTATGGCCTTATCAGCCTTGGTTATCTGTATATATATATCATGGTGGGACACTTCTGCCTGCAGGTTATCCTACATTCTTGTCTTATATTTATATATGGAGGCCTGGTCGGCCCATGTTTCGTATTACAGGATCCAGATACTACAATGGTATGCTCAGGCCTTCAGGTGTTGGTTTCATATAGTATAGTGGATTCAAATCACACTATCATGTCGTTTATCTTCTCTTAACTTGGTTTGGTTGATTGATGGAAGTAACTTGAGAATTTATGGAGTTTGGTGAATATGATATTGGAGAAACATTTCTTGTGGTTTGAAGTTATGTCAATTTGTTGTTTAGTATTGTTGTTTGAAATTAAGTGTAAATATTGGTGTTGAATCACGTTGCTAAAGTTTTAAAATTGAGGAATGGAGTTAGGGAAGATGATGGTGTTAATATGAATAAGGATCCATGATAGGATAACTTTAGATCTTCATGTACTCAAGTTATTCAACGAATTGTTTAAGTGAAATCTCTTATGAAGTATGAGCTCGATATTGACGTAAGTCTCTCCTTTAATGTAGATAGTCATCCATAGAAGGTGCGACGGTTCGCGTGACATAGCTAGCTTCATTGATAAGGTATGTGGGACAACTTTCCCTCTTGGCATGACTTTACAAAATGCTAGTTGAAATAAAGTTCTGACTTGTGTAATCAACTAAAGATATGCCTTATTTGATAAATTCGATCATATTCCTTATGCATACCTCATTAAAAAAACATCTCTAAGAGTCTATATGTTCCCAAATTGAGGATATTGATATTTATGAACATAGCGCCAATAACAATAGTAGAAGGATAACAACAATAAGTCACTCTGGCTCTTCTTGCGATATCCTTTGAAGTATGTCTTGCATTTCACTATCTATATGTATCTATTTTCTTACCAAGCCGTGCTATAGTTGGTAGGGTACGACACCTATATGTGCACACCACATCACTTGGTTTTGATATTATTGTGTACCATATCTAGGGCGGGTATGACGAGTACTCATCGAAGCTGAGTAAATATATTATGATTTAAACTGCCCCACACAGTACCTTGTTACTATATTATATAGCCCCGCTCAGTGGTTCGATTTATAGACATGTATATATATTCATACTTGTGAAAGGGTGTTCCCTTATAGGCTTGTTATGAGTTTTAGGTTGACTTCTATACCCATATCTCTTGTATTATGTATTCTGATTTAATCTATTATATGCCTTACATATTCAGTACATCTTTCATGTTGATGCCCTTTCTAGGGTTATGTGTTCATGCGCACAGGTACATATAGATAGAGTGGTGCCTCTCCTTAGTGGGTTGCATGTGCAGCTGTGATTGTTGCACTCCCCTCTCTCGGAGTTGTTGTACAAGTGTCCTTAGGTACTGTTGCATATGACACTAGCATTTTGGGTATGGCAGGGCCCTGTGCCAACCTGTTGATGTACTATATCACTCTTAGAGGCTTGCAGACTTATGTCTAGTATATGTATGCCGTGGCACAGTCGGCCACTTTTTGTTAGTAGTGTACTCTTAACATGGCCTTATCACCTTGGTTATCTGTATATATATATCATGGTGGGACTCTTGACTGCAGGTTATCATACATTCTTGTCTTATATTTATATATGGAGGCACAGTCGGCCCATGTTTCGTATTACGAGGATCCAGATACTACAATGGTATGCTCAGGCCTTCAGGTGTTGGTTTCATATAGTATAGTGGATTCAAATCACCCTATCATGTCCTTTATCTTCTCTTAACTTGGTTTGGTTGATTGATGGAAGTAACTTGAGAATTTATGGAGTTTGGTGAATATGATATTGGAGAAACATTTCTTGTGGTTTGAAGTTATGTCAATTTGTTGTTTAGTATTGTTGTTTGAAATTAAGTGTAAATATTGGTGTTGAATCACGTTGCTGAAGTTTTAAAATTGAGGAATGGAGTTAGGGAAGATGATGGTGTTAATATGAATAAGGATCCATGACAGGATAACTTTAGATCTTCATGTACTCAAGTTATTCAACGAATTGTTTAAGTGAAATCTCTTATGAAGTATGAGCTCGATATTGACGTAAGTCTCTCCTTTAATGTAGATAGTCATCCATAGAAGGTGCGAAGGTTCGCGTGACATAGCTAGCTTCATTGATAAGGTATGTGGGACAACTTTCCCTCTTGGCATGACTTTACAAAATGCTAGTTGAAATAAAGTTCTGACTTGTGTAATCAACTAAAGATATGCCTTCTTTGATAAAGTCGAACATAATCCTTATGCAAACCTCATTAAAAAACATCTCTAAGATTCTATATGTTCCCAAAATGAGGATATAGATATTTATGAACATAGCGCCAATAACAATAGTAGAAGGATAACAACAATAAGTCACTCTGGCTCTTCTTGTGATATCCTTTGAAGTCTGTCTTGCATTTTACTTATCTATATATATCTATTTTCTTACCAAGCCGTGCTATAGTTGGTAGGGTATTAGACCTATATGTGCACACCACATCACTTGGTTTTGATATTACTATGTACCATATCTAGGGCGGGTATGACGAGTACTCATCGAAGCTGAGTAAATATATTATTATTTAAACTGCCCCACACAGTACCCTGTTACTATATTATATAGCCCCGCTCAGTGGTTCGATTTATAGACATGTATATATATTTATACTTGTGAAAGGGTGTTCCCTTATAGGCTGGTTATGAGTTTTAGGTTGACTTCTATACCCATATCTCTTGTATTATGTATTCTGATTTAATCTATTATCTGCCTTACATATTCAGTACATCTTTCATGTTGATGCCCTTTCTAGGGTTACGTGTTCATGCGCACAGGTACATATAGATAGAGTGGTGCCTCTCCTTAGTAGGTTGCATGTGCAGCTGTGATTGTTGCACTCCCCTCTCTCGGAGTTGTTGTACAAGTGTCCTTAGGTACTGTTGCATATGACACTAGCATTTTGGGTATGTGGGGACTGTGCCAACTTTGTTGATGTACTATATCACTCTTAGAGGCTTGCGGACTTATGTCTAGTATATGTATCTTAGTGGCACAGTCGGCCACTTTTTGTTAGTAGTGTACTCTTCTTATGGCCTTATCGGCCTTGGTTATCCTGTATATATATATCATGGTGGGACACTTACACTGCAGGTTATCCTACATTCTTGTCTTATATTTATATATGGAGGCACAGTCGGCCCATGTTTACGTATTACTGGATCCGAGATACTACAATGGTATGCTCAGGCCTTCAGGTGTTGGTTTCATATAGTATAGTGGATTCAAATCACACTATCATGTCGTTTATCTTCTCTTAACTTGGTTTGGTTGATTGATGGAAGTAACTTGAGAATTTATGGAGTTTGGTGAATATGATATTGGAGAAACATTTCTTGTGGTTTGAAGTTATGTCAATTTGTTGTTTAGTATTGTTGTTTGAAATTAAGTGTAAATATTGGTGTTGAAGCACGTTCTTTGAAGTTTTAAAATTGAGGAATGGAGTTAGGGAAGATGATGGTGTTAATATGAATAAGGATCCATGACAGGATAACTTTAGATCTTCATGTACTCAAGTTATTCAACGAATTGTTTAAGTGAAATCTCTTATGAAGTATGAGCTCGATATTGACGTAAGTCTCTCCTTTAATGTAGATAGTCATCCATAGAAGGTGCGAAGGTTCGCGTGACATAGCTAGCTTCATTGATAAGGTATGTGGGACAACTTTCCCTCTTGGCATGACTTTACAAAATGCTAGTTGAAATAAAGTTCTGACTTGTGTAATCAACTAAAGATATGCCTTCTTTGATAAATTCGATCATAATCCTTATGCATACCTCATTAAAAAAACATTTCTAAGAGTCTATATGTTCCCAAAATGAGGATATTGATATTTATGAACATAGCTCCAATAACAATAGTAGAAGGATAACAACAATAAGTCACTCTGGCTCTTCTTGCTATATCCTTTGAAGTATGTCTTGCATTTCACTTATCTATATGTATCTATTTTCTTACCAAGCCATGCTATAGTTGGTAGGGTACGACACCTATATGTGCACACTACATCACATGGTTTTGATATTACTGTGTACCATATCTAGGGCGGGTATGACGAGTACTCATCGAAGCTGAGTAAATATATTATGATTTAAACTGCCCCACACAGTACCTTGTTACTATATTATATAGCCCCGCTCAGTGGTTCAATTTATAGACATGCATATATATTCATACTTGTGAAAGGGTGTTCCCTTATAGGCTTGTTATGAGTTTTAGGTTGACTTCTGTACCCATATCTCTTGTATTATGTATTCTGATTTAATCTATTATCTGCCATACATATTCAGTACATCTTTCGTGTTGATGCCCTTTCTAGGGTTATGTGTTCATGCGCACAGGTACATATAGATAGAGTGGTGCCCCTCCTTAGTAGGTTGCATGTGTAGCTATGATTGTTGAACTCCCCTCTCTCGGAGTTGTTGTACAAGTGTCCTTAGGTACTGTTTCATATGACACTATCATTCTGGGTATGGCAGGGCCCTGTGCCAACCTGTTGATGTACTATATCACTCTTGGAGGCTTGCAGACTTATGTCAAGTATATGTTTGTCGTGGCCTTGTCGCCCTTTTTGTTAGTAGTGTACTCTTCTTGTGGCCTTATCAGCCTTGGGTATCTGTATATATATATCATGGTGGGACTCTTCTGCCTGCAGGTTATCATACATTCTTGTCTTATATGGATATATGGAGGCCTGGTCGGCCCATGTTTCGTTTTACAGGATCCAGATACTACAATGGTATGCTCGGGCCTTCAGGTGTTGGTTTCATATAGTATAGTGGATTCAAATCACCCTATAATGTCCTTTATCTTCTCTTAACTTGGTTTGGTTGATTGATGGAAGTAACTTGAGAATTTATGGAGTTTGGTGAATATGATATTGGAGAAACATTTCTTGTGGTTTGAAGTTATGTCAATTTGTTGTTTAGTATTTTTGTTTGAAATTTAGTGTAAATATTGGTGTTGAATCACGTTGGTGAAGTGTTAAAATTGAGGAATGGAGCCAGGGAAGATGATGGTGTTAATATGAATAAGAATCCATGACAGGATAACTTTAGATATTCATGTACTCAAGTTATTCAACGA
The DNA here is from genome assembly GCA_029783415.1 of Anisodus acutangulus. Taxonomy (NCBI): domain Eukaryota; kingdom Viridiplantae; phylum Streptophyta; class Magnoliopsida; order Solanales; family Solanaceae; genus Anisodus; species Anisodus acutangulus. Next base: position 33,931,603 of record CM056497.1, read on the forward strand.
ATTGTTTAAGTGAAATCTCTTATGAAGTATGAGCTCGATATTGACGTAAGTCTCTCATTTATTGTAGATAGTCATCCATAGAAGGTGCGAAGGTTCGCGTGACATAGCTAGCTTCATTGATAAGGTATGTGGGACAACTTTCCCTCTTGGCATGACTTTACAAAATGCTAGTTGAAATAAAGTTCTGACTTGTGTAATCAACTAAAGATATGCCTTCTTTGATAAAGTCAAACATAATCCTTATGCAAACCTCATTACAAAACATCTCTAAGATTCTATATGTTCCCAAAATGAGGATATAGATATTTATGAACATAGCGCCAATAACAATAGTAGAAGGATAACAACAATAAGTCACTCTGGCTCTTCTTGTGATATCCTTTGAAGTCTGTCTTTCATTTTACTTATCTATATATATCTATTTTCTTACCAAGCCGTGCTATAGTTGGTAGGGTATTAGACCTATATGTGCACACCACATCACTTGGTTTTGATATTACTATGTACCATATCTAGGCCGGGTATGACGAGTACTCATCGAAGCTGAGTAAATATATTATTATTTAAACTGCCCCACACAGTACCCTGTTACTATATTATATAGCCCCGCTCAGTGGTTCGATTTATAGACATGTATATATATTCGTACTTGTGAAAGGGTGTTCCCTTATAGGCTGGTTATGAGTTTTAGGTTGACTTCTGTACCCATATCTCTTGTATTATGTATTCTGATTTAATCTATTATCTGCCTTACATATTCAGTACATCTTTCATGTTGATGCCATTTCTAGGGTTATGTGTTCATGCGCACAGGTACATATAGATAGAGTGGTGCCCCTCCTTAGTAGGTTGCATGTGCAGCTGTGATTGTTGCACTCCCCTCTCTCTGAGTTGTTGTACAAGTGTCCTTAGGTACGGTTGCATATGACACTAGCATTTTGGGTATGGCAGGGCCCTGTGCCAACCTGTTGATGTACTATATCACTCTTAGAGGCTTGCAGACTTATGTCTAGTATATGTATGTCGTGGCCTGGTCGGCCCTTTTTGTTAGTAGTGTACTCTTCTTATGGCCTTATCAGCCTTGGTTATCTGTATATATATATCATGGTGGGACTCTTGTGCCTGCAGGTTATCATATATTCTTGTCTTATATTTATATATGGAGGCCTGGTCGGCCCATGTTTCGTATTACAGGATCCAGATACTACAATGGTATGCTCAGGCCTTCAGGTGTTGGTTTCATATAGTATAGTGGATTCAAATCACCCTATCATGTCCTTTATCTTCTCTTAACTTGGTTTGGTTGATTGATGGAAGTAACTTGAGAATTTATGGAGTTTGGTGAATATGATATTGGAGAAACATTTCTTGTGGTTTGAAGTTATGTCAATTTGTTGTTTAGTATTGTTGTTTGAAATTAAGTGTAAATATTGGTGTTGAATCACGTTGCTGAAGTTTTAAAATTGAGGAATGGAGTTAGGGAAGATGATGGTGTTAATATGAATAAGGATCCATGACAGGATAACTTTAGATCTTCATGTACTCAAGTTATTCAACGAATTGTTTAAGTGAAATCTCTTATGAAGTATGAGCTTGATATTGACGTAAGTCTCTCCTTTAATGTAGATAGTCATCCATAGAAGGTGCGAAGGTTCGCGTGACATAGCTAGCTTCATTGATAAGGTATGTGGGACAACTTTCCCTCTTGGCATTAATTTACAAAATGCTAGGTGAAATAAAGTTCGACTTGTGTAATCAACTAAAGATATGCTTTCTTTGATAAATTCGATCATATTCCTTATGCATACCTCATTAAAAAAACATCTCTAAGAGTCTATATGTTCCCAAATTGAGGATATTGATATTTATGAACATAGCGCCAATAACAATAGTAGAAGGATAACAACAATAAGTCACTCTGGCTCTTCTTGCAATATCCTTTGAAGTATGTCTTGCATTTCACTATCTATATGTATCTATTTTCTTACCAAGCCGTGCTATAGTTGGTAGGGTACGACACCTATATGTGCACACCACATCACTTGGTTTTGATATTACTGTGTACCATATCTAGGGCGGGTATGACGAGTACTCATCGAAGCTGAGTAAATATATTATGATTTAAATAACCCCACACAGTACCTTGTTACTATATTATATAGCCCCACTCAGTGGTTCGATTTATAGACATGTATATATATTCATACTTGTGAAAGGGTGTTCCCTTATAGGCTGGTTATGAGTTTTAGGTTGACCTCTGTACCCATATCTCTTGTATTATGTATTCTGATTTAATCTATTATCTGCCTTACATATTCAGTACATCTTTCATGTTGATGCCATTTCTAGGGTTATGTGTTCATGCTCACAGGTACATATAGATAGAGTGGTGCCCCTCCTTAGTAGGTTGCATGTGCAGCTGTGATTGTTGCACTCTCCTCTCTCGGAGTTGTTGTACAAGTGTCCTTAGGTACTATTGCATATGAAACTAGCATTTTGGGTATGGCAGGGCCCTGTGCCAACCTGTTGATGTACTATATCACTCTTAGAGGCTTGCAGACTTATGTCTAGTATATGTATGCCGTGGCCTGGTCGGCCCTTTTTGTTAGTAGTGTACTCTTCTTATGGCCTTATCAGCCTTGGTTATCTGTATATATATATCATGGTGGGACTCTTCTGCCTGCAGGTTATCATACATTCTTGTCTTATATTTATATATGGAGGCCTGGTCGGCCCATGTTTCGTATTACAGGATCCAGATACTACAATGGTATGCTCAGGCCTTCAGGTGTTGGTTTCATATAGTATAGTGGATTCAAATCACCCTATCATGTCCTTTATCTTCTCTTAACTTGGTTTGGTTGATTGATGGAAGTAACTTGAGAATTTATGGAGTTTGGTGAATATGATATTGGAGAAACATTTCTTGTGGTTTGAAGTTATGTCAATTTGTTGTTTAGTATTGTTGTTTGAAATTAAGTGTAAATATTGGTGTTGAATCACGTTGCTGAAGTTTTAAAATTGAGGAATGGAGTTAGGGAAGATGATGGTGTTAATATGAATAAGAATCCATGATAGGATAACTTTAGATCTTTAATGTACTCAAGTTATTCAATGAATTGTTTAAGTGAAATCACTTATGAAGTATGATCTCGATATTGACGTAAGTCTCTCCTTTAATGTAGATAGTCATCCATAGAAGGTGCAAAGGTTCGCGTGACATTGCTAGCTTTATTGATAAGGTATGTGGAACAACTTTCCCTCTTGGCATGACTTTACAAAATGCTAGTTGAAATAAAGTTCTGACTTGTGTAATCAACTAAAGATATGCCTTCTTTGATAAAGTCGAACATAATCCTTATGCAAACCTCATTACAAAACATCTCTAAGATTCTATATGTTCCCAAAATGAGGATATAGATATTTATGAACATAGCGCCAATAACAATAGTAGAAGGATAACAACAATAAGTCACTCTGGCTCTTCTTGTGATATCCTTTGAAGTCTGTCTTTCATTTTACTTATCTATATATATCTATTTTCTTACCAAGCCGTGCTATAGTTGGTAGGGTATTAGACCTATATGTGCACACCACATCACTTGGTTTTGATATTACTATGTACCATATCTAGGGCGGGTATGACGAGTACTCATCGAAGCTGAGTAAATATATTATTATTTAAACTGCCCCACACAGTACCCTGTTACTATATTATATAGCCCCGCTCAGTGGTTCGATTTATAGACATGTATATATATTCATACTTGTGAAAGGGTGTTCCCTTATAGGCTGGTTATGAGTTTTAGGTTGACTTCTGTACCCATATCTCTTGTATTATGTATTCTGATTTAATCTATTATCTGCCTTACATATTCAGTACATCTTTCATGTTGATGCCATTTCTAGGGTTATGTGTTCATGCACAGTACATATAGATAGAGTGGTGCCCTCCTTAGTAGGTTGCATGTGCATTTGTGATTGTTGCACTCCCTCTCTCTCGAGTTGTTGTACAAGTGTCCTTAGAATGCGGTTGCATATGACACTAGCATTTTGGGTATGGCAGGGCCTGTGCCAACTTTGTTGATGTACTATATCACTCTTAGAGGCTTGCGGACTTATGTCTAGTATATGTATGCCGTGGCACAGTCGGCCACTTTTTGTTAGTAGTGTAGTCTTCTTATGGCCTTATCAGCCTTGGTTATCTGCATATATATATCATGGTGGGACTCTTGTGCCTGCAGGTTATCATACATTCTTGTCTTATATTTATATATGGAGGCCTGGTCGGCCCATGTTTCGTATTCATGAGGATCCGAGATACTACAATGGTATGCTCAGGCCTTCAGGTGTTGGTTTCATATAGTATAGTGGATTCAAATCACCCTATCATGTCCTTTATCTTCTCTTAACTTGGTTTGGTTGATTGATGGAAGTAACTTGAATTTATGGAGTTTGGTGAATATGATATTGGAGAAACATTTCTTGTGGTTTGAAGTTATGTCAATTTGTTGTTTAGTATTGTTGTTTGAAATTAAGTGTAAATATTGGTGTTGAATCACGTTGCTGAAGTTTTAAAATTGAGGAATGGAGTTAGGGAAGATGATGGTGTTAATATGAATAAGGATCCATGACAGGATAACTTTAGATCTTCATGTACTCAAGTTATTCAACGAATTGTTTAAGTGAAATCTCTTATGAAGTATGAGCTTGATATTGACGTAAGTCTCTCCTTTAATGTAGATAGTCATCCATAGAAGGTGCGAAGGTTCGCGTGACATAGCTAGCTTCATTGATAAGGTATGTGGGACAACTTTCCCTCTTGGCATTAATTTACAAAATGCTAGTTGAAATAAAGTTCTGACTTGTGTAATCAACTAAAGATATGCTTTCTTTGATAAATTCGATCATATTCCTTATGCATACCTCATTAAAAAAACATCTCTAAGAGTCTATATGTTCCCAAATTGAGGATATTGATATTTATGAACATAGCGCCAATAACAATAGTAGAAGGATAACAACAATAAGTCACTCTGGCTCTTCTTGCAATATCCTTTGAAGTATGTCTTGCATTTCACTATCTATATGTATCTATTTTCTTACCAAGCCGTGCTATAGTTGGTAGGGTACGACACCTATATGTGCACACCACATCACTTGGTTTTGATATTACTGTGTACCATATCTAGGGCGGGTATGACGAGTACTCATCGAAGCTGAGTAAATATATTATGATTTAAATAACCCCACACAGTACCTTGTTACTATATTATATAGCCCCACTCAGTGGTTCGATTTATAGACATGTATATATATTCATACTTGTGAAAGGGTGTTCCCTTATAGGCTTGTTATGAGTTTTAGGTTGACTTCTGTACCCATATCTCTTGTATTATGTATTCTGATTTAATCAATTATCTGCCATACATATTCAGTACATCTTTCATGTTGATGCCCTTTCTAGGGTTATGTGTTCATGCGCACAGGTACATTTAGATAGAGTGGTGCCCCTCCTTAGTAGGTTGCATGTGTAGCTGTGATTGTTGCACTCCCCTCACTCGGAGTTGTTGTACAAGTGTCCTTAGGTACTGTTGCATATGACACTAGCATTTTGGGTATGGCAGGGCCCTGTGCCAACCTGTTGATGTACTATATCACTCTTGGAGGCTTGCAGACTTATGTCTAGTATATGTTTGCCGTGGCCTTGTCGCCCTTTTTGTTAGTAGTGTACTCTTCTTGTGGCCTTATCAGCCTTGGTTATCTGTATATATATATCATGGTGGGACTCTTCTGCCGGCAGGTTATCATACATTCTTGTCTTATATGGATATATGGAGTCCTGGTTGGCTTATGTTTCGTTTTACAGGATCCAGATACTACAATGGTATGCTCGGGCCTTCAGGTGTAGGTTTCATTTAGTATAGTGGATTCAAATTACCCTATCATGTCCTTTATCTTCTCTTAACTTGGTTTAGTTGATTGATGGAAGTAACTTGAGAATTTATGGAGTTTGGTGAATATGATATTGGAGAAACATTTCTTGTGGTTTGAAGTTATGTCAATTTATTGTTTTGTATTGTTGTTTGAAATTAAGCGTAAATATTGGTGTTGAATCACGTTGGTGAAGTTTTAAAATTGAGGAATGGAGTTAGGGAAGATGATGGTGTTAATATGAATAAGAATCCATGATTGGATAACTTTAGATCTCCATGTACTGAAGTTATTCAATGAATTGTTTAAGTGAAATCGCTTAGGAAGTATGAGCTCGATATTGACGTAAGTCTCTCCTTTAATGTAGATAGTCATCCATAGAAGGTGCGAAAGTTCGCGTGACATAGCTAGCTTCATTAATAAGGTATGTGGGACAACTTTCCCTCTTGGCATTAATTTACAAAATGCTAGTTGAAATAAAGTTCTGACTTGTGTAATCAACTAAAGATATGCCTTCTTTGATAAAGTCGATCATAATCCTTATGCAAACCTCATTACAAAACATCTCTAAGATTCTATATGTTCCCAAAATGAGGATATTGATATTTATGAACATAGCGCCAATAACAATAGTAGAAGGATAATAACAATAAGTCACTATGGCTCTTCTTGTGATATCCTTTGAAGTCTGTCTTGCATTTCACTTATCTATATGTATCAATTTTCTTACCAAGCCGTGCTATAGTTGGTAGGGTACGACACCTATATGTGCACACCACATCACTTGGTTTTGATATTACTATCTATCATATCTAGGGCAGGTATGACGAGTACTCATCGAAGCTGAGTAAATATATTATGATTTAAAGTGCCCCACACAGTACCTTGTTACTATATTATATAGCCCCGCTCAGTGGTTCGATTTATAGACATGTATATATATTCATAGTTGTGAAAGGGTGTTCCCTTATAGGCTTGTTATGAGTTTTAGGTTGACTTCTGTACCCTTATCTCTAGTATTATGTATTCTAATTTAATCTATTATCAGCCTTACATATTCAGTACATCTTTTATGTTGATGCCCTTTTTAGGGTTATGTGTTCATGCGCACAGGTACATATAGATAGAGTGGTGCCCCTCCTTACTAGGTTGCATGTGCAGCTGTGATTGTTGCACTCCCCTCTCTAGAAGTTGTTGTACAAGTGTCCTTAGGTACTGTTGCATATGACACTAGCATTTTGGGTATGGCAGGGCCCTGTGCCAACCTGTTGATGTACTATATCACTCTTAGAGGCTTGCAAACTTATGTCTAGTATATGTATGCCGTGGCCTTGTCGGCCCTTTTTGTTAGTAGTGTACTCTTCTTATGGCCTTATCAGCCTTGGTTATCTGTATATATATATCATGGTGGGACTCTTCTGCCTGCAGGTTATCATACATTCTTATCTAATATGGATATATGGAGGCTTGGTCGGCCCATGTTTCGTATTACAGTATCCAGATACTACAATGGTATGCTCAGGCCTTCAGGTGTTGGTTTTATATTCTATAGTGGGTTCAAATCACCCTATCATGTCCTTTATCTTCTCTTTACTTGGTTTGGTTGATTGATGGAAGTAACTTGAGAATTTATGGAGTTTGGTGAATATGATATTGGAGAAACATTTCTTGTGGTTTGAAGTTATGTCAATTTATTGTTTTGTATTGTTGTTTGAAATTAAGCGTAAATATTGGTGTTGAATCACGTTGGTGAAGTTTTAAAATTGAGGAATGGAGTTAGGGAAGATGATGGTGTTAATATGAATAAGAATCCATGATTGGATAACTTTAGATCTCCATGTACTCAAGTTATTCAATGAATTGTTTAAGTGAAATCGCTTAGGAAGTATGAGCTCGATATTGACGTAAGTCTCTCCTTTAATGTAGATAGTCATCCATAGAAGGTGCGAAAGTTCGCGTGACATAGCTAGCTTCATTAATAAGGTATGTGGGACAACTTTCCCTCTTGGCATTAATTTACAAAATGCTAGTTGAAATAAAGTTCTGACTTGTGTAATCAACTAAAGATATGCCTTCTTTGATAAAGTCGATCATAATCCTTATGCAAACCTCATTACAAAACATCTCCAAGATTCTATATGTTCCCAAAATGAGGATATTGATATTTATGAACATAACGCCAATAACAATAGTAGAAGGATAATAACAATAAGTCACTATGGCTCTTCTTGTGATATCCTTTGAAGTCTGTCTTGCATTTCACTTATCTATATGTATCAATTTTCTTACCAAGCCGTGCTATAGTTGGTAGGGTACGACACCTATATGTGCACACCACATCACTTGGTTTTGATATTACTATCTATCATATCTAGGGCAGGTATGACGAGTACTCATCGGTGAGTAAATATATTATGATTTAAAGTGCCCCACACAGTACCTTGTTACTATATTATATAGCCCCGCTCAGTGGTTCGATTTATAGACATGTATATATATTCATAGTTGTGAAAGGGTGTTCCCTTATAGGCTTGTTATGAGTTTTAGGTTGACTTCTGTACCCATATCTCTAGTATTATGTATTCTAATTTAATCTATTATCAGCCTTACATATTCAGTACATCTTTTATGTTGATGCCCTTTCTAGGGTTATGTGTTCATGCGCACAGGTACATATAGATAGAGTGGTGCCCCTCCTTACTAGGTTGCATGTGCAGCTGTGATTGTTGCACTCCCCTCTCTCGAAGTTGTTGTACAAGTGTCCTTAGGTACTGGTGCATATGACACTAGCATTTTGGGTATGGCAGGGCCCTGTGCCAACCTGTTGATGTACTATATCACTCTTAGAGGCTTGCAGACTTATGTCTTATATATGTATGTCGTGGCCTTGTCGACCATTTTTGTTAGTAGTGTACTCTTCTTATGGCCTTATCATCCTTGGTTATCTGTATATATATATCATGGTGGGACTCTTCTGCCTGCAGGTTATCATACATTCTTGTGTTATATGGATATATGGAGGCCTGGTCGGCCCAAGTTTCGTATTAAAGGATCCAGATACTACAATGGTATGCTCAGGCCTTCAGGTGTTGGTTTCATATACTATAGTGGATTCAAATTACCCTATCATGTGCATTATCTTCTCTTAACTTGGTTTGGTTGATTGATGGAAGTAACTTGAGAATTTATGGAGTTTGGTGAATATGATATTGGAGAAACATTTCTTGTGGTTTGAAGTTATGTCAATTTGTTGTTTTGTATTGTTGTTTGAAATTAAGCGTAAATATTGGTGTTGAATCACGTTGGTGATGTTTTAAAATTGAGGAATGGAGTTAGGGAAGATGATGGTGTTAATATGAACATGGATCCATGACAGGATAACTTTAGATCTTCATGTACTCAAGTTATTCAACGAATTGTTTAAGTGAAATCTCTTATGAAGTATGAGCTCGATATTGACGTAAGTCTCTCCTTTAATGTAGATAGTCATCCATAGAAGGTGCGAAGGTTCGCGTGACATAGCTAGCTTCATTAATAAGGTATGTGGGACAACTTTCCCTCTTGGCATAACTTTATAAAATGCTAGTTGAAATAAAGTTCTGACTTGTGTAATCAACTAAAGATATGCCTTCTTTGATAAAGTCGATCATAATCCTTATGCATACCTCATTAAAAACATATCTAAGATTCTATATGTTCCCAAAATGAGGATATTGATATTTATAAACATAACGCCAATAACAATAGTAGAAGGATAACAACAATAAGTCCCTCTGGTTCTTCTTGTGAAATCCTTTGAAGTCTGTCTTGCATTTCACTTATCTATATGTATCTATTTTCTTACCAAGCCGTGCTATAGTTGGTAGGGCACGACACCTATATGTGCACACCACATCAATTGGTTTTGATATTACTGTGTACCATATCTAGGGCGGGTATGACGAGTACTCATCGAAGCTGAGTAAATATATTATGATTTAATGTGCCCCGCACAGTACCTTGTTACTATATTATATAGCCCCGCTCAGTGGTTCGATTTATAGACTTGTGAAAGGGTGTTCCCTTATAGGCTTGTTATGAGTTTTAGGTTGACTTCTGTACCCATATCTCTTGTATTATGTATTCTGATTTAATCTATTATCTGCCTTACATATTCAGTACATCTTTCATATTGATGCCCTTTCTAGGGTTAAGTGTTCATGCGCACAGGTACATATAGATAGAGTGGTGCCCCTCCTTTGTAGGTTGCATGTGCAGCTGTGATTGTTGCACTCCCATCTCTCGGAGTTGTTGTACAAGTGTCCATAGGTACTGTTGCATATGACACTAGCATTTTGGGTATGGCAGGGCCATGTGCCAACCTGTTGATGTACTATATCACTCTTAGAGGCTTGCAGACTTATGTCTAGTATATGTATGCCGTGGCCATGTCGGCCCTTTTTGTTAGTAGTGTACTCTTCTTATGGCCTTATGAGCCTTGGATATCTGTATATATATATCATGGTGGGACTCTTCTGCCTGCAGGTTATCATACATTCTTATCTAATATGGATATATGGAGGCTTGGTCGGCCCATGTTTCGTATTACAGTATCCAGATACTACAATGGTATGCTCAGGCCTTCAGGTGTTGGTTTTATATTCTATAGTGGGTTCAAATCACCCTATCATGTCCTTTATCTTCTCTTTACTTGGTTTGGTTGATTGATGGAAGTAACTTGAGAATTTATGGAGTTTGGTGAATATGATATTGGAGAAACATTTCTTGTGGTTTAAAGTTATGTCAATTTGTTCTTTAGTATTGTTGTTTGAAATTAAGTGTAAATATTGGTGTTGAATCACGTTGGTGAAGTTTTAAAATTGAGGAATGGAGTTAGGGAAGATGATGGTGTTAATATGAATTAGAATCCATGATAGGATAACTTTAGATCTTCATGTACTCAAGTTATTCAATGAGTTGTTTAAGTGAAATCTCTTATGAAGTATGAGCTCGATATTGACTTAAGCTTCTCCTTTAATGTAGATAGTCATCCATAGAAGGTGCGAAGGTTCGCGTGACATATTTAGCTTCATTAATAAGGTATGTGGGACAACTTTCCCTCTTGGCATGACTTTACAAAATGCTAGTTGAAATAAAGTTCTGACTTGTGTAATCAACTAAAGATATGCCTTCTTTGATGAAGTCGATCATAATCCTTATGCATACCTCAATAAAAAACATCTCAAAGATTCTATATGTTCCCAAAATGAGGATATTGATATTTATGAACATAGCGCCAATACCAATAGTAGAAGGATAATAACAATAAGTCACTCTGGCTCTTCTTGTGATATCCTTTGAAGTATGTCTTGCATTTCACTTATCTATATGTATCTATTTTCTTACCAAGCCGTGCTATAGTTGGTAGGGTACGACACCTATATGTGCACACCACATCACTTGGTTTTGATATTACTATCTATCATATCTAGGGCGGGATTGACGAGTACTCATCGAAGCTGACTAAATATATTATGATTTAAAGTGCCCCACGCAGTACCTTGTTACTATATTATATAGCCCCGCTCAGTGGTTCGATTTATAGACATGTATATATATTCATAGTTGTGAAAGGGTGTTCCCTTATAGGCTTGTTATGAGTTTTAGGTTGACTTCTGTACCCATATCTCTAGTATTATGTATTCTGATTTAATCTATTATCTGCCTTACATATTCAGTACATCTTTCATGTTGATGCCCTTTCTAGGGTTATGTGTTCATGCGCACAGGTACATATAGATAGAGTGGTGCCCCTCCTTAGTAGGTTGCATGTGCAGCTGTGATTGTTGCACTCCCCTCTCTCGAAGTTGTTGTACAAGTGTCCTTAGGTACTGGTGCATATGACACTAGCATTTTGGGTATGGCAGGGCCCTGTGCCAACCTGTTGATGTACTATATCACTCTTAGAGGCTTGCAGACTTATGTCTTATATATGTATGTCGTGGCCTTGTCGACCATTTTTGTTAGTAGTGTACTCTTCTTATGGCCTTATCATCCGTGGTTATCTGTATATATATATCATGGTGGGACTCTTCTGCCTGCAGGTTATCATACATTCTTGTGTTATATGGATATATGGAGGCCTGGTCGGCCCAAGTTTCGTATTAAAGGATCCAGATACTACAATGGTATTCTCAGGCCTTCAGGTGTTGGTTTCATATACTATAGTGGATTCAAATTACCCTATCATGTGCATTATCTTCTCTTAACTTGGTTTGGTTGATTAATGGAAGTAACTTGAGAATTTATGGAGTTTGGTGAATATGATATTGGAGAAACATTTCTTGTGGTTTGAAGTTATGTCAATTTGTTGTTTTGTATTGTTGTTTGAAATTAAGCATAAATATTGGTGTTGAATCACGTTGTTGAAGTTTTAAAATTGAGGAATGGTGTTAGGGAAGATGATGGTGTTAATATGAATAAGGATCCATGATAGAATAACTTTAGATCTTCATGTACTCACGTTATTCAATGAATTGTTTAAGTGAAATCTTTTATGAAGTATGAGCTCGATATTGACGTAAGTCTCTCCTTTAATGTAGATAGTCATCCATAGAAGGTGCGAAGGTTCGCGTGACATAGCTAGCTTCATTAATAAGGTATGTGGGACAACTTTCCCTCTTGGCATAACTTTATAAAATGCTAGTTGAAATAAAGTTCTGTCTTGTGTAATCAACTAAAGATATGTCTTCTTTGATAAAGTCGATCATAATCCTTATGCATACCTCATTAAAAACATATCTAAGATTCTATATGTTCCCAAAATGAGGATATTGATATTTATGAACATAACGCCAATAACAATAGTAGAAGGATAACAACAATAAGTCACTCTGGTTCTTCTTGTGAAATCCTTTGAAGTCTGTCTTGCATTTCCCTTATCTATATGTATCTATTTTCTTACCAAGCCGTGCTATAGTTGGTAGGGCACGACACCTATATGTGCACACCACATCAATTGGTTTTGATATTACTGTGTACCATATCTAGGGCGGGTATGACGAGTACTCATCGAAGCTGAGTAAATATATTATGATTTAATGTGCCCCGCACAGTACCTTGTTACTATATTATATAGCCCCGCTCAGTGGTTCGATTTATAGACTTGTGAAAGGGTGTTCCCTTATAGGCTTGTTATGAGTTTAGGTTGACTTCTGTACCCATATCTCTTGTATTATGTATTCTGATTTAATCTATTATCTGCCTTACATATTCAGTACATCTTTCATATTGATGCCCTTTCTAGGGTTAAGTGTTCATGCGCACAGGTACATATAGATAGAGTGGTGCCCCTCCTTTGTAGGTAGCATGTTCAGCTGTGATTGTTGCACTCCCATCTCTCGGAGTTGATGTACAAGTGTCCATAGGTACTGTTGCATATGACACTAGCATTTTGGGTATGGCAGGGCCATGTGCCAACCTGTTGATGTACTATATCACTCTTAGAGGCTTGCAGACTTATGTCTAGTATATGTATGCCGTGGCCATGTCGACCCTTTTTGTTAGTAGTGTACTCTTCTTATGGCCTTATTAGCCTTGGATATCTGTATATATATATCATGGTGGGACTCTTCTGCCTGCAGGTGATACATTCTTATCTAATATGGATATATGGAGGCCTGGTCGGCCCATGTTTCGTATTACAGGATCCAGATACTACAATGGTATGCTCAGGCCTTCAGGTGTTGGTTTCATATACTATAGTGGGTTCAAATCACCCTATCATGTCCTTTATCTTCTCTTTACTTGGTTTGGTTGATTGATGGAAGTAACTTGAGAATTTATGGAGTTTGGTGAATATGATATTGGAGAAACATTTCTTGTGGTTTGAAGTTATGTCAATTTGTTGTTTAGTAATGTTGTTTGAAATTAAGTGTAAATATTGGTGTTGAATCACGTTGGTGAAGTTTTAAAATTGAGGAATGGAGATAGGGAAGATGATGGTGTTAATATGAATAAGAATCCATGATAGGATAACTTTAGATCTTCATGTACTCAAGTTATTCAATGAGTTGTTTAAGTGAAATCTCTTATGAAGTATGAGCTCGATATTGACTTAAGCCTCTCCTTTAATGTAGATAGTCATCCATAGAAGGTGTGAAGGTTCGCGTGACATATTGAGCTTCATTAATAAGGTATGTGGGACAACTTTCCCTCTTGGCATGACTTTACAAAATGCTACTTGAAATAAAGTTCTGACTTGTGTAATCAACTAAAGATATGCCTTCTTTGATAAAGTCGATCATAATCCTTATGCATACCTCAATAAAAAACATCTCTAAGATTCTATATGTTCCCAAAATGAGGATATTGATATTTATGAACATAGCGCCAATAACAATAGTGGAAGGATAACAACAATAAGTCACTCTGGCTGTTCTTGTGATATCCTTTGAAGTCTGTCTTGCATTACACTTATCCATATGTATCTATTTTCTTACCAAGCCGTGCTATAGTTGGTAGGGTACGACCCTTATATGTGCACACCACATCACTTGGTTTTGATATTACTGTGTACCATATCTAGGGCAGGTATGACAAGTACTCATTGAAGCTGAGTAAATATATTATGATTTAAAGTGCCCCACACAGTACCTTCTTACTATATTATATAGCCCCGCTCAGTGGTTCAATTTATAGACATGCATATATATTCATACTTGTGAAAGGGTGTTCCCTTATAGGCTTGTTATGAGTTTTAGGTTTACTTCTGTACCCATATCTCTTGTATTATGTATTCTGATTTAATCAATTATTTGCCAAACATATTCAGTACATCTTTAATATTGATGCCCTTTCTTGGGTTATGTGTTCATGCGCACAGGTACATATAGATAGAGTGGTGCCCCTCCTTTGTAGGTTGCATGTGCAGCTGTGATTGTTGCACTTCCCATCTCTCGGAGTTGTTGTACAAGTGTCCATAGGTACTGTTGCATATGACACTAGCATTTTGGGTATGACAGGGCCATGTGCCAACCTGTTAATGAACTATATCACTCTTAGAGGCTTGCTTTCTTATGTCTAGTATATGTATGTCGTGGCCTTGTCGGCCCTTTTTGTTAGTAGTGTACTCTTCTTATGGCCTTATCAGCCTTGGATATCTGTATATATATATCATGGTGGGACTCTTCTTCCTGCAGGTTATCATACATTCTTATCTTATATGGATATATGGAGGCCTTGTCGGCCCATGTTTTGTATTACAGGATCCAGATACTACAATGGTATGCTCAGGCCTTCAGGTGTTGCTTTCATATACTATAGTGGATTCAAATCACCCTATCATGTCCTTTATCTTCTCTTAACTTAGTTTGGTTGATTGATGGAAGTAACTTGAGAATTTATGGAGTTTGGTGAATATGATATTGGAGAAACATTTCTTGTGGTTTGAAGTTATCTCAATTTGTTGTTTAGCATTGTTGTTTGAAATTATGTGTAAATATTGGTGTTGAATCACGTTGGTGATGTTTTAAAATTGAGGAATGGAGTTAGGGAAGATGATGGTGTTAATTTGAACAAGAATCCATGATAGGATAACTTTAGATCTTCATGTACTCAAGTTATTCAATGAATTGTTTAAGTGAAATCTCTTATGAAGTATGAGCTCGATATTGACGTAAGTCTCTCCTTTAATGTAGATAGTCATCCATAGAAGGTGCGAAGGTTTGCGTGACATAGCTAGCTTCTTTAATAAGGTAAGTGGGACAACTTTCCCTCTTGGCATGACTCTACAAAATGCTAGTTTAAATAAAGTTCTGACTTGTGTAATCAACTAAAGATATGCCTTCTTTGATAAAGTCGATCATAATCCTTATGCATACCTCATTAAAAAACATCTCTAAGATTCTATATGTTCCCAAAATGAGGATATTGATATTTATGAACATAGCGCCAATAACAATAGTAGAAGGATAACAACAATAAGTCACTCTTGCTCTTCTTTTGAAATCCTTTGAAGTCTGTCTTGCATTTCACTTATCTATATGTATCTATTTTCTTACCAAGACGTGCTATAGTTGGTAGGGTACGACACCTATATGTGCACACCACATCACTTGGTTTTGATATTACTGTGTACCATATCTAGGGCGGGTATGACGAGTACTCATCGAAGCTGGGTAAATATATTATGATTTAATCTGCCCCTCACAGTACCTTGTTACTATATTATATATCCCCACTCAGTGGTTCGATTTATAGATATGTATATATATTCATACTTGTGAAAGGGGGTTCCCTTATAGGCTTGTTATGAGTTTTAGGTTGACTTTTGTATCCATATCTCTTGTATTATGTATTCTGATTTAATCTATTATCTGCCTTACATATTCAGTACATCTTTCATATTGATGCCCTTTCTAGGGTTATGTGTTCATGCGTACAGGTACATATAGATAGAGTGGTGCCCCTCCTTTGTAGGTTGCATGTGCAGCTGTGATTGTTGCACTCCCATCTCTCGGAGTTGTTGTACAAGTGTCCATAGGTACTGTTGCATATGACACTAGCATTTTGGGTATGGCAGGGCCATGTGCCAACCTGTTGATGTACTATATCACTCTTAGAGGCTTGCAGACTTATGTCTAGTATATGTATGCCGTGGCCATGGCGGCCCTTTTTGTTAGTAGTGTACTCTACTTATGGCCTTATTAGCCTTGGATATCTGTATATATATATCATGGTGGGACTCTTCTGCCTGCAGGTTAGCATACATTCTTATCTAATATGGATCTATGGAGGCCTGGTCATCCCATGTTTCGTATTATAGGATCCAGATACTACAATGGTATGCTCAGGCCTTCAGGTGTTGGTTTCATATACTATAGTGGGTTCAAATCACCCTATCATGTCCTTTATCTTCTCTTAACTTAGTTTGGTTGATTGATGGAAGTAACTTGAGAATTTATGGAGTTTGGTGAATATGATATTGGAGAAACATTTCTTGTGGTTTGAAGTTATGTCAATTTGTTGTTTAGTATTGTTGTTTGAAATTAAGTGTAAATATTGGTGTTGAATCACGTTGGTGATGTTTTAAAATTGAGGAATGGAGTTAGGGAAGATGATGGTGTTAATTTGAATAAGAATCCATGATAGGATAACTTTAGATCTTCATGTACTCAAGTTATTCAATGAATTGTTTAAGTGAAATCTCTTATGAAGTATGAGCTCGATATTGACATAAGTCTCTCCTTTAATGTAGATATTCATCCATAGAAGGTGCGAAGGTTTGCGTGACATAGCTAGCTTCATTAATAAGGTATGTGGGACAACTTTCCCTCTTGGCATGACTCTACAAAATGCTAGTTGAAATAAAGTTCTGACTTGTGTAATCAACTAAAGATATGCCTTCTTTGATAAAGTCGATCATAATCCTTATGCATACCTCATTAAAAAACATCTCTAAGATTCTATATGTTCCCAAAATGAGGATACTGATATTTATGAACATAGCGCCAATAACAATAGTAGAAGGATAACAACAATAAGTCACTCTGGCTCTTCTTTTGAAATCCTTTGAAGTTTGTCTTGCATTTCACTTATCTATATGTATCTATTTTCTTACCAAGACGTGCTATAGTTGGTAGGGTACGACACCTATATGTGCACACCACATCACTTGGTTTTGATATTACTGTTTACCATATCTAGGGCGGGTATGACGAGTACTCATCGAAGCTGAGTAAATATATTATGATTTAATCTGCCCCGCACAGTACCTTGTTACTATATTATATAGCCCCACTCAGTGGTTCGATTTATAGACATGCATATATATTCATACTTGTGAAAGGGTGTTCCCTTATAGGCTTGTTATGAGTTTTAGGTTGACTTCTGTACCCGTATCTCTTATATTATGTATTCTGATTTAATCTATTATCTGCCTTACATATTCAGTACATCTTTCATATTGATGCCCTCTCTAGGGTTATGTGTTCATGCGTACAGGTACATATAGATAGAGTGGTGCCCCTCCTTTGTAGGTTGCATGTGCAGCTGTGATTGTTGCACTCCCATCTCTCGGAGTTGTTGTACAAGTGTCCATAGGTACTGTTGCATATGACACTAGCATTTTGGGTATGGCAGGGCCATTTGCCAAAGTGTTGATGAACTATATCACTCTTAGAGGCTTGCAGACTTATGTCAAGTATATGTATGCCGTGGCCTTGTAGGCCCTTTTTGTTAGTAGTGTACTCTTCTTATGGCCTTATCAGCCTTGGATATTTGTATATATATATCATGGTGGGACTCTTCTGCCTGCAGGTTATCATACATTCTTATCTTATATGGATATATGGAGGCCTTGTCGGCCCATGTTTCGTATTACAGGATCCAGATACTACAATGGTATGCTCAGGCCTTCAGGTGTTGGTTTCATATACTATAGTGGATTCAAATCACCCTATCATGTCCTTTATCTTCTCTTAACTTGGTTTGGTTGATTGATGGAAGTAACTTGAGAATTTATGGAGTTTGGTGAATATGATATTGGAGAAACATTTCTTGTGGTTTGAAGTTATCTCAATTTGTTGTTTAGTATTGTTGTTTGCAATTAAGTGTAAATATTGGTGTTGAATCACGTTGGTGAAGTTTTAAAATTGAGGAATGGAGTTAGGGAAGATGATGGTGTTAATATGAATAAGGATCCATGACAGGATAACTTTAGATCTTCATGTACTCAAGTTATTCAACGAATTGTTTAAGTGAAATCTCTTATGAAGTATGAGCTCGATATTGACGTAAGTCTCTCCTTTAATGTAGATAGTCATCCATAGAGGGTGAGAAGGTTTGCGTGACATAGCTAGCTTCATTAATAAGGTATGTGGGACAACTTTCCCTCTTGGCATGACTTTACAAAATGCTAGTTGATATAAAGTTCTGACTTGTGTAATCAACTAAAGATATGCCTTCTTTGATAAAGTCGATCATAATCCTTATGCATACCTCATTAAAAAACATCTCTAAGATTCTATATGTTCCCAAAATGAGGATATTGATATTTATGAACATAGCGCCAATAACAATAGTAGAAGGATAACAACAATAATTCACTCTGGCACTTCTTTTGAAATCCTTTGAAGTCTGTCTTGCATTTCACTTATCTATATGTATCTATTTTCTTACCAAGACGTGCTATAGTTGGTAGGGTACGACACCTATATGTGCACACCACATCATTGGTTTTGATATTACTGTGTACCATATCTAGGGCGGGTATGACGAGTACTCATCGAAGCTGAGTAAATATATTATGATTTAATCTGCCCCGCACAGGACCTTGTTACTATATTATATAGCCCCACTCAGTGGTTCGATTTTTAGACATGCATATATATTCATACTTGTGAAAGGGTGTTCCCTTATAGGCTTGTTATGAGTTTTAGGTTGACTTCTGTACCCATATCTCTTGTATTATGTATTCTGATTTAATCTATTATCTGCCTTACATATTCAGTACATCTTTCATATTGATGCCCTTTCTAGGGTTATGTGTTCATGCGTACAGGTACATATAGATAGAGTGGTGCCCCTCCTTTGTAGGTTGCATGTGCAGCTGTGATTGTTGCACTTCCCATCTCTCGGAGTTGTTGTACAAGTGTCCATAGGTACTGTTGCATATGACACTAGCATTTTGGGTATGACAGGGCCATGTGCCAACCTGTTAATGAACTATATCACTCTTAGAGGCTTGCTTTCTTATGTCTAGTATATGTATGTCGTGGCCTTGTCGGCCCTTTTTGTTAGTAGTGTACTCTTCTTATGGCCTTATCAGCCTTGGATATCTGTATATATATATCATGGTGGGACTCTTACACTGCTCAGCAGTTATCATACATTCTTATCTTATATGGATATATGGAGGCCTTGTCGGCCCATGTTTCATATTACAGGATCCAGATACTACAATGGTATGCTCAGGCCTTCAGGTGTTGGTTTCATATACTATAGTGGATTCAAATCACCCTATCATGTCCTTTATCTTCTCTTAACTTGGTTTGGTTGATTGATGGAAGTAACTTGAGAATTTATGGAGTTTGGTGAATATGATATTGGAGAAACATTTCTTGTGGTTTGAAGTTATCTCAATTTGTTGTTTAGTATTGTTGTTTGAAATTAAGTGTAAATATTGGTGTTGAATCACGTTGGTGATGTTTTAAAATTGAGGAATGGAGTTAGGGAAGATGATGTTGTTAATATAAATAAGATTCCATGATAGGATAACTTTAGATCCTCATGTACTCAAGTTATTCAATGAATTGTTTAAGTGAAATCTCTTTTGATGTATGAGCTCGATAGTGATGTAAGTCTCTCCTTTAATGTAGATAGTCATCCATAGAAGGTGCGAAGGTTCGCGTGACATAGCTAGCTTCATTAATAAGGTATGTGGGACAACTTTCCCTCTTGGCATGACTTTACAAAATGCTAGTTGAAATAAAGTTCTGACTTGTGTAATCAACTAAAGATATGCCTTCTTTGATAAAGTCGATCATAATCCATATGCATACCTCATTAAAAAACATCTCTAAGATTCTATATGTTCCCAAATTGAGGATATTGATATTTATGAACATAGCGCCAATAACAATAGTAGAAGGATAACAATAATAAGTCACTCTGCTCTTCTTCTGATATCCTTTGAAGTCTGTCTTGCATTTCACTTATCTATATGTATCTATTTTCTTACCATGCCGTGCTATAGTTGGTAGGTACGACACCTATATGTGCACACCACATCAGTTGGTTTTGATATTACTGTGTCCCATATCTAGGGCAGGTATGACAAGTACTCATCGAAGCTGAGTAAATATATTATGATTTAAAGTGCCCCCACACAGTACCTTGTTACTATATTATATAGCCCCGCTCAGTGGTTCGATTTATAGACATGTATATATATTCATACTTGTGAAAGGGTGTTCCCTTATAGGCTTGTTATGAGTTTTAGGTTGACTTCTGTACCCATATCTCTTGTATTATGTATTCTGCTTTAATCTATTATCTGCCTTACATATTCAGTACATCTTTCATGTTGATGCCCTTTCTAGGGTAATGTGTTCATGCGCACAGGTACATATAGATAGAGTGGTGCCCCTCCTTAGTAGGTTGCATGTGCAGCTGTGATTGTTGCACTCCCCTCTCTCGGAGTTGTTGTACAAGTGTCCTTAGGTACTGTTGCATATGACACTAGCATTTTGGGTATGGCAGGGCCCTGTGCCAACCTGTTGATGTACTATATCACTCTTAGAGGCTTGCAGACTTATGTCTAGTATATGTATGCCGTGGCCTGGTCGGCCCTTTTTGTTAGTAGTGTACTCTTCTTATGGCCTTATCAGCCTTGGTTATCTGTATATATATATCATGGTGGGACTCTTCTGCCTGCAGGTTATCATACATTCTTGTCTTATATGGATATATGGAGGCCTGGTCGGCCCATGTTTCGTATTACAGGATCCAGATACTACAATGGTATGCTCAGGCCTTCAGGTGTTGGTTTCATATAGTATAGTGGATTCAAATCACCCTATCATGTCCTTTATCTTCTCTTAACTTGGTTTGGTTGATTGATGGAAGTAACTTGAGAATTTATGGAGTTTGGTGAATATGATATTGGAGAAACATTTCTTGTGGTTTGAAGTTATGTCAATTTGTTGTTTAGTATTGTTGTTTGAAATTAAGTGTAAATATTGGTGTTGAATCACGTTGGTGAAGTTTTAAAATTGAGGAATGGAGTTAGGGAAGATGATGGTGTTAATATGAATAAGGATCCATGACAGGATAACTTTAGATCTTCATGTACTCAAGTTATTCAACGAATTGTTTAAGTGAAATCTCTTATGAAGTATGAGCTCGATATTGACGTAAGTCTCTCCTTTAATGTAGATAGTCATCCATAGAAGGTGCGAAGGTTCGCGTGACATAGCTAGCTTCATTGATAAGGTATGTGGGACAACTTTCCCTCTTGGCATGACTTTACAAAATGGTAGTTGAAATAAAGTTCTGACTTGTGTAATCAACTAAAGATATTCCTTCTTTGATAAAGTCGATCATAATCCTTATGCATACTTCGTTAAAAACATCTCTAAGAGTCTATATGTTCCCAAAATGAGGATATTGATATTTATGAATATAGCGCCAATAACAATAGTCGAAGGATAACAACAATAAGTCACTCTGGCTCTTCTTGTGATATCCTTTGAAGTCTGTCTTGCATTTCACTTATCTATATATATCTATTTTCTTACTAAGCCGTGCTATAGTTGGTAGGGTACGACACCTATATGTGCACACCACATCACTTGGTTTTGATATTACTGTGTCCCATATCTAGGCCCGGTATGACGAGTACTCATCGAAGCAGAGTAAATATATTATGATTTAAAGTGCCCCCACACAGTACCTTGTTACTATATTATATAGCCCCACTCAGTGGTTCAATTTATAGACATGTATATATATTCATACTTGTGAAAGGGTGTTCCCTTATAGGCTTGTTATGAGTTTTAGGTTGACTTCTGTACCCATATCTCTTATATTATGTATTCTGGTTTATTCTATTATCTCCCTTACATATTCAGTACATCTCTCATATTGATGCCCTTTCTAGGGTTATGTGTTCATGCGTACGGGTACATATAGATAGAGTGGTGCCCCTCCTTTGTAGGTTGCATATGCAGCTGTGATTGTTGCACTCCCATCTCTCGGAGTTGTTGTACAAGTGTCCATAGGTACTGTTGCATATGACACTAGCATTTTAGGTATGGCAGGGCCATTTGCCAACTTGTTGATGAACTATATCACTCTTAGAGGCCTGCAGACTTATGTCTAGTATATGTATGCCGTGGCCTTGTCGGCCCTTTTTGTTAGTAGTGTACTCTTCTTATGGCCTTATCAGCCTTGGATATCTGTATATATATATCATGGTGGGACTCTTCTACCTGCAGGTTATCATACATTCTTATCTTATATGGATATATGGAGGCCTTGTCGGCCCATGTTACGTATTACAGGATCCAGATACTACAATGGTATGCTCAGGCCTTCAGGTGTTGGTTTCATATACTATAGTGGATTCAAATCACCCTATCATGTCCTTTATCTTCTCTTAACTTTGTTTGGTTGATTGATGGAAATAACTTGAGAATTTATGGAGTTTGGTGAATATGATATTGGAGAAACATTTCTTGTCGTTTGAAGTTATGTCAATTTGTTGTTTAATGTTGTTGTTTGAAATTAAGTGTAAATATTGGTGTTGAATCACGTTGGTGAAGTTTTAAAATTGAGGAATGGAGTTAGGGAAGATGATGGTGTTAATATGAATAAGAAACCATGATAGGATAACTTTAGATCTTCATGTACTCAAGTTATTCAATGAATTGTTTAAGTGAAATCTCTTATGAAGTATGAGCTCGATATTGACGTAAGTCTCTCCTTTAATGTAGATAGTCATCCATAGAGGGTGAGAAGGTTTGCGTGACATAGCTAGCTTCATTAATAAGGTATGTGGGACAACTTTCCCTCTTGGCATGACTTTACAAAATGCTAGTTGAAATAAAGTTCTGACTTGTGTAATCAACTAAAGATATGCCTTCTTTGATAAAGTCGATCATAATCCTTATGCATACCTCATTAAAAAACATCTCTAAGAGTCTATATGTTCCCAAAATGAGGATATTGATATTTATGAACATAGCGCCAATAACAATAGTAGAAGGATAACAACAATAAGTCACTCTGGCTGTTCTTGTGATATCCTTTGAAGTCTGTCTTGCATTTCACTTATCTATATATATCTATTTTCTTACTAAGCCGTACTATAGTTGGTAGGGTACGACACCTATATGTGCACACCACATCACATGGTTTTGATATTACTGTGTCCAATATCTAGGGCGGGTATGACGAGTACTCATCGAAGTTGAGTAAATATATTATGATTTAAAGTGCCCCCACATAGTACCTTGTTACTATATTATATAGCCCCGGTCAGTGGTTCGATTTATAGACATGTATATATATTCATACTTGTGAAAGGGTGTTCCCTTATAGGCTTGTTATGAGTTTTAGGTTGACTTCTGTACCCATATCTCTTGTATTATATATTCTTATTTATTCTATTATTTGTCTTACATATTCAGTACATCTTTCATGTTGATGCCCTTTCTAGGGTTATGTGTTCATGCGCACAAGTACATATAGATAGAGTGGTGCCCCTCCTTAGTAGGTTGCATGTGCAAGCTGTGATTGTTGCACTCTCCTCTCTCGGAGTTGTTGTACAAGTGTCCTTAGGTACTGTTGCATATGACACTAGCATTTTGGGTATGGCAGGGCCCTGTGCCAACCTGTTGATGTACTATATCACTCTTAGAGGCTTGCAGACTTATGTTTAGTATATGTATGTCGTCGCCTTGTCGGCCCTTTTTATTAGTAGTGTACTCTTCTTATGGCTTTATCAGTCTTGGTTATCTGTATATATATATCATGGGGGGACTCTTCTGCCTGCAGGTTATTATACATTCTTGTCTTATATGGATATATGGAGGCCTGGTCAGCCCAAGTTTCGTATTACAGGATCCAGATACTACAATGGTATGCTCAGGCCTTCAGGTGTTGATTTCATATACTATAGTGGATTCAAATCACCCTATCATGTGCTTTATCTTCTCTTAACTTGGTTGGTTGGTTGATGGAAGTAACTTGAGAATTTATGGAGTTTGGTGAATATGATATTGGAGAAACATTTCTTGTCGTTTGAAGTTATGTCAATTTGTTGTTTAATGTTGTTGTTTGAAATTAAGTGTAAATATTGGTGTTGAATCACGTTGGTGAAGTTTTAAAATTGAGGAATGGAGTTAGGGAAGATGATGGTGTTAATATGAATAAGAATCCATGATAGGATAACTTTAGATCTTCATGTACTCAAGTTATTCAATGAATTGTTTAAGTGAAATCTCTTATGAAGTATGAGCTCGATATTGACGTAAGTCTCTCCTTTAATGTAGATAGTCATCCATAGAAGGTGCGAAGGTTCGCGTGACATAGCTAGCTTTATTAATAAGGTATGTAGGACAACTTTCCCTCTTGGCATGACTTTACAAAATGCTAGTTGAAATAAAGTTCTGACTTGTGTAATCAACTAAAGATATGCCTTCTTTGATAAAGTCGATCATAATCCTTATGCATACCTCATTAAAAAACATCTCAAAGATTCTATATGTTCCCAAAATGAGGATATTGGTATTTATGAACATAGCGCCAATAACAATAGTAGAAGGATAAGAACAATAAGTCACTCTGGCTGTTCTTGTGATATCCTTTGAAGTCTGTCTTGCATTTCACTTATCTATATATATCTATTTTCTTACTAATCCGTGCTATAGTTGGTAGGGTACGACACCTATATGTGCACACCACATCACATGGTTTTGATATTACTGTGTCCCATATCTAGGGCGGGTATGACGAGTACTCATCGAAGCTAAGTAAATATATTATGATTTAAAGTGCCCCCACACAGTACCTTTATACTATATTATATAGCCCTGCTCAGTGGTTCGATTTATAGACATGTATATATATTCATACTTGTGAAAGGGTGTTCCCTTATAGGCTTATTGTGAGTTTTAGGTTGACTTCTGTACCCATATCTCTTGTATTATGTATTATGATTTAATCTATTATCTGCCTTACATATTCAGTACATCTTTCATGTTGATGCCCTTTCTAGGGTTATGTGTTCATGCGCACAGGTACATATATATAGAGTGGTGCCCCTCCTTAGTAGGTTGCATGTGCAGCTGTGATTGTTGCACTCTCCTCTGTCGGAGTTGTTGTACAAGTGTCCTTAGGTACTGTTGCATATGACACTTGCATTTTGGGTATGGCAGGGCCCTGTGCTAACCTGTTGATGTACTATATCACTCTTAGAGGCTTGCAGACTTATGTTTAGTATATGTATGTCGTGGCCTTGTCGGCCCTTTTTATTAGTAGTGTACTCTTCTTATGCCCTTATCAGCCTTGGTTATCAGTATATATATATCATGGTGGGACTCTTCTGCCTGCAGGTTATCATACATTCTTGTCTTATATGAATATATGGAGGCCTGGTCGGCCCAAGTTTCGTATTACAGGATCCAGATACAACAATGGTATGCTCAGGCCTTCAGGTGTTGGTTTCATATACTATAGTGGATTCAAATCACCCTATCATGTGCTTTATCTTCTCTTAACTTGGTTTGGTTGATTGATGGAAGTAACTTGAGAATTTATGGAGTTTGGTGAATATGATATTGGAGAAACATTTCTTGTCGTTTGAAGTTATGTCAATTTGTTGTTTAATGTTGTTGTTTGAAATTAAGTGTAAATATTAGTGTTGAATCACGTTGGTGAAGTTTTAAAATTGAGGAATGTAGTTAGGGAAGATGATGGTGTTAATATGAATAAGAATCCATGATAGGATAACTTTAGATCTTCATGTACTCAAGTTATTCAATGAATTGTTTAAGTGAAATCTCTTATGAAGTATGAGCTCGATATTGACGTAAGTCTCTCCTTTAATGTAGATAGTCATCCATAGAAGGTGCGAAGGTTCGCGTGACATAGCTAGCTTCATTAATAAGGTATGTGGGACAACTTTCCCTCTTGGCATGACTTTACAAAATGCTAGTTGAAATAAAGTTCTGACTTGTGTAATCAACTAAAGATATGCCTTCTTTGATAAAGTCGATCATAATCCTTATGCATACCTCATTAAAAAACATCTCTAAGATTCTATATATATATATATGTATGTATATATATGTGTGTATGTGTGTGTGTGTGTGTTTGTGTGTGTGTCTAAGTTTAGCCATACAGTCGAGATGATAGAAATCTTGGTACTGTAAATAGGTTTGCCATCACCTACGGGACTATAGCATTACACACTGTTGCCTTTGGGACTAATTATTTATTGAGTTTCCTTTGGGGCTATATACAGTTGCGTGCTTGCCTTCGGGGCTATTCATGTACACTTACTTTCGAAACTATTTAAATACACTTGCCTTCGGGGCTATTCAATTACACTTGCCTTCGGGGCTATTCAAACACACTTGCCTTCGGGGCTATGATTGAAATGCATTGGACCGAGTTGCACGCACCGCAATAAATATATAATATGTTATATGGGATAGAGCAGGTATACTGGTTAACTAAGTATTCTCTATGATGAGTTGGGAGGAGATTTTGGGTGTGAATATTTATTGTCTTATACACTGAAAGTGCTGAAATTTCTTTTCATGACATGCTTATTATGTTCATATTGTGATTGTACATAGAACATTGTGAGGTTACTTTGAATTATAAGGCGAGGTTCTCACTCAGCCCCGGATGGTAGGGCTGACTCTTTTATCTAACATGTTTCAGGTAAGCGCGATAGAGGGAAAACTCCGCTACAAGGCTAGCGATCGTCCCGCAGCCTCACTGTTCCACGAATCCATTGCTCCGAATTTGGTGATGGTCCTTCCTGAATAACTAGGTTGAAGAATTAAGTTTCGTTATCTCGGGGAATGCCCCACATGAGATTGTTCTTTTTAAACTTCAAATTTCTTATTTTATATATTATTCCGCACCTATATATATATATATGTTTAATTTAGGAAGAACAAAAGTTAATGATTCGCCTGGGAAGGGATAGTTGCCCAGGTGTCATCACGCCCTAAGGGAAGACTTAAGAAAAGTCGGTGCGTGAAAAGTTGGTATTAGAGCTAAACCAGGTTAGGAGATTCTAGAAAATTTCTTTGAGTTGGGTGTTTGAACGGTTACTTATTGCGACGGTGTGCGCACCATCTTTGTAATAAGTGAACGGAATAACATCCTAAACAGTTTCACTTCCTTCATACTCTTCTCGTGCCTATCTTGAGTCTTTTCAAGGACTTTGTTCTCGTACTACCTCCTTCAAAGGATTATGGAAGGGGATTGTGCAACGATAAACTAACTAACAGTTACTTTTGTAGATATGGTTACAATACGAGTTCCAACCAAGCGGGAAGTGCTCATTGAAACAAAAAGCATAATGCGAGCTCATGAGGAGTTCATGGATCGTAGGATGGACTCAAGAGACGATTTTGGTGCATATATGGATACACAATCGCACGTTGTACAGATTTGCTTAGGGCTAGAAGGAAGAGGCGTTCATTTGACCCATACCTTTTTTTACTATCCGATTGGAGTCATACTACAGATAATAGTCAACTCCATCCCGGGAGATTTCCTCTCCTCGTTTAGAAAAGCAATGATGCTATGTGGAGATAGTAAAGAAGGCTCTTTGCTCAAATTTCTACGTCAAGTGAAGAAAGTATGGAAAATGAAGGAAAGAATGGATGATAGGGAAAGGGAGGCAAGGAACAAGGTTCACAAGGAGTTGAATGCCAACCTTCGGAATAGGCGAGTCACGCGGTTAAGCCCTTTAACACGCGTTCTAGTAAATGCAAGTTTGAGTTGGAGATCTACAATGGGTGACGGAGAATTATTTGATAAGATTTAGTATAATGTTATGTGATGATGGAATGAAGTATTATAAATGTAAGAATGAAATAATATCGTTATTTGCTTTTTTTTGTTTTGTTTTATGGTGTTTCATGCTTATGAAGTATACGAAAATTTTGGGGAGTTAAAATAGACGTCTTGTCTTCTAAAATTTGAGCGCGCTTGTCTTTACAGAAAATGGTAGACTCACAACTACCGATGGTGCGAAGGTTGATCAGAACAACCCGGGGAAGAATGAGGGGACGAGGTCAACCCCCAAGAGTTCTGGCACAGGAATCGAGGGCTCAAGAAGAGGTTCACCATGAAGATCCTATACCTACGATTGAAAGAGAAGTGTCTCAAGGTAGCATGGAAAACGTTGAAGAAAATGAGATTCAAGTGGCCCAAGAAACGGTGGGACAAAAGTTAGATAAACTCATAGAGTTTATGACAGCGGTAGCCCCACACATGGTTCAGCCTACACCTAGTATCTCAGTGATGGCCCCGATCCAGAACCCGCCGGCCCAGGAACCAGTTGTGGCTGCACCACTAGTCGAAAATGTAGGAGCTCAGTCAGTACCAAATAGAATATGGGCGAATTTTATGAGGAGAAGGGAACCTATCTTCCCACTTTTATTGAGCCAACCACCCACAATAGAATTTCATCTGCTGGCTAAGAGATTATGACTCCGAAAAGGATAGTAGGATTGACCTCCTGTCCCTACTCACTACAAACGAATACACCACAAGATTCTCGGCAGCACCTCGAGGTGCATTTAGTACGGGGAGGGACTCCAGTCTGACCCGATAGTGTTTCTCAATGAGGTAGAAGACCTAATGTTTACCCTGGGATATGTAGAGATGCATGGTGTCAATTTGGTGGGCACACATTTAGTGGACGACGTGGGGGTGTGGTGGAGAAATTGTAGAAGAAATCATTCCCCGATGTCACCATTGATGACGTGGGGGGAGTTCAGAGCTACATTCATTTAAAAGTACATGCCTAACACCCAAAAAGACGCGCTCATGCATGAGTTTGAATAGTTGAAACAAGGAGACCGTAGTGTGCAAGAATACGATACCCAGTTCATGTGATTGTCGGCATACAACGCGCATATTATTCCTACGGAAAGGGAGAAGGTCAAAATATTTATGAGGGTTAAACCCAAACTTGGCAGAGAAGGTAGTGGCATTAGCCCATGATCGGACTTACCTTCAGATCGTCGACATGGCAATGAGGGTAGAAGGTTTTGCTAAAGAAAAAAGAGAGTATTCGCAGAAGAGGTTTCGATCATCGGGATCCTTTAATCATAATCAAAACTAGAGGAAAGAAGGAAGTAGGGGTTCTTAGAAATCGAGCCAGTCAGTAGGCCAGTCTCATCACAGGCCCCAAGGGCACAAATGGTTCAATCACCAAGGTAGAAATGTCCAGGCCACCAACCCTAACACATGGGGTGATAGACCGGTCTGTAAGGTTTGTCAAAAGAAACATTTCAGAGAATGATGGTTTTCACCGAAAGAGTGTTACAACTTTGGAGAACCAGACCACTATGCCAGGGATTGCAAGAAGAGAACACAAACTCGATTTTCTCATGGGAGGTCAGAAGCAACCACAACTGTCCACAAGGGAAATTAAGGAAACTAGTCCCGACAGGGTCAGGTAGGTCAACAATCCAACAATCCTAATCGGCTCTACGCTTTGCCCCAGAGGAATGAGGCGAAGGCATCTAATCCCAGTTCTACATTTTCATATGTGTCGATGGGTTTTGCTAAGAGTCTACATTTATAACCTTCCTATTTGAGTGAATCCTTTGAAGTCATGACACTAGTAGGGGCCTCAGTTTGGGCCTCTCGAGTAATTAAAATTTTCCCGTTAGAGGTAAATGGTAAAGGAACAATATCAGACTTAGTATTACTTGATATAGTAGACTTTGACATTATTTTGGGTAAGGATTGGTTATCAGCATGTTATGCCACATTGGATTGCTGGTAAAAGGTTGTAAAATTATCTTTTCCCGGGGAACCAGAAGATTTTTAAGGGGTAGGGTTGGGATACCCTCAAGTCGGCTTATTTCCTACCTTAGGGCTCAAAAGTTATTAAGGAGTCACGAGGTGGAATACTCTTACCTGGCGAGTATAATGGATACCCAAAAAGAGTCCCAGATGTACATACCGTCCCTATTGTTCATAATTTTCCGGAAGTTTTCCCTGAAGACCTTCCAGGCCTTCCCCTGGACAGAGAAGTAGAGTTCGCTATTGAATTAATTCTGGGTATAAGACCCATTTCCATTCCTCCATATCTAATGACCCCAGCTGAATTGAGAGAGTTAAGAGAACAATCAAAAGATCTTCTGGATAAAGGCTTTATAAGGCCTAGTGTTTCCCCCTAGGGTGCACCAGTCCTTTTTGTGAAGAAGAAAGATGGTTCGCTCCGAATGTGCATCGATTATCGACAACTCAATAAGGTCACGATCAAGAATCGGTACCCATTACCAAGAAATCGATGATCTTTTTTACCAACTTCAGCGAGCTAGTTATTTTTCCAAGATTGACATCCGTTCGGGATATCACCAGCTGAAAGTAAATCCTGACGATATACCTAAAACAGCCTTTAGGACCCAATATGGCGATTATGAGTTCTTGGCTATGTCTTTTGGGTTAAACAATGCCCCTGCAGCTTTTATAGATCTCATGAACAAAATCTTCAAACCATTCTTAGATTTGTTTGTGATTGTATTCATCGATGATATTCTAATTTATAGCAAGAGTGCTAAAGAACATGAAGAGCATTTAAGGGTAGTGCTTCAAATCTTAAGGCATGAGAAACTTTATTCTAAATTTTCAAAGTGTGAATTTTGGTTGGAAAAGGTGGATTTCTTGGGCTATGTTGTGTTAAGGGATGGAGTTATGGTAGACCCCCAAAAGATAGAAGTCGTGAAGAGGTGGCCAAGGCTTACCACTTCGACATAAATTAGGAGTTTCTTGGGTTTGGCTGGGTATTATAGAAGATTTGTAGAAGGTTTCTTGGGCCTCGCTACTCCCTTGACCCGATTGACTCAGAAATCGATTAAGTACCAGTGGTCAGAGGCGTGCGAGGCAAGTTTTCAGAAACTGAAGGCATTATTGACTACTACGCCAGTCCTAACCTTACCATTAGGACATGAAAGATTCACAGTCTATTGCGATGCTTCTAAGGTTGGGTTAGGATGTGTCTTGATGTAGTTTGGAAAAGTTATTACGTATGCATCTCGACAATTGAATATACATGAGAAGAATTATCCAACTCATGACTTGGAAATTGGCCGCGGTAGTGTTCGCCTTACGAATATGGAGACACTATTTGTATAGGGTGCATGTAGATATATTTACAGATCACAAGAGTTTACAGTACATAACCACGCAAAAGGATTTGAATCTCCGACAAAGAAGATGGTTAGAGTTGCTTAAGGATTATGACCTTAGCATCCTTTACCATCCTGGAAAAGCTAACGTGGTGGTTGACGCACTTAGTAGGAGATCAATGGGAAGCTTGGCCCACTTGGCAATACAAAAGAGAGGTATTGTTCGTGAGGTACAAAAATTGGGAAACCTCAGGGTTAGTTTAACTGAGGTCGGCAAAGGCAGGGTGGTGGTGCATAATACTTCTCAATCTTTCTTAGCTTCGGAAATAAAAGAAAGTCAATTTGAGGATATGAAATTTGTTGGGTTTCGGGAGAAGATTCAACGAGGAAAACCTTCACAGTTTATATTAGGGGACAATGACGGTACCATTCGGTATAAGGGTAGGTTATGTATTCCTAATGTGAGGGAACTAAGAAAGAAGATCTTGAATGAGGATCACAACACCTGATATTTCATTCATCTAGGATCAATGAAAATGTATCAGGACCTTAAGGCAAATTACTGGTGGGACGGAATGAAGAGAGATATTGCATAGTTTGTCGGAAGGTGTCTTACGTGTCAACAGGTAAAAGCCGAACATCAAAAACCCGGCAAACTACTTCAGGACATTGGTATCCCCATGTGGAAATGAGAGTCGATTCATATGGATTTTGTGACTGGTTTACCAAAAACTCGAGAAGGTTATGATTCTATCTGGGTGATTGTAGATCAACTTACAAAGTCAGCCCATTTCCTACCAGTCAAGACTACATATCGGGCGCCGCAGTATGCACAGATTTATTTGAAAGAGATAGTGAGGTTACACGGGATTTCATTTCAAATTATTTCGGATAAGGGTTCCTAGTTCATCTCACACTTTTGGCAAAGTTTTCAGCAGGGCCACGGGACAAAGGTTAGGTTGAGCACGACCTTCCATCTGCAAACAGATGGGCAGG
Organism: Anisodus acutangulus; assembly: GCA_029783415.1. NCBI lineage: Eukaryota > Viridiplantae > Streptophyta > Magnoliopsida > Solanales > Solanaceae > Anisodus > Anisodus acutangulus. The sequence continues at coordinate 33,964,407 of CM056497.1, forward strand.
CCGAACGAATAATTCAAACATTAGAGGACATGTTGTGGTCTTGTGCGTTAGACTTCTGAGGCAATTGATTGGACCATCTATGTCTAATAGAGTTCGTATGCACAACAATTTCCATTCAAGTATACATATGGCTCCGTTCGAAGCATTGTATGGGCAAAAATGTAGATCTCCAAATATCCAGGAGGGTAGAACATATAACGTAAAAACTGTACAAATTGGTAAAGAATCTGAAAGTTTGTGCTGAATAATAGTTCTATATTTCTATGTTATTGACATTTTGAGACCTTAATGAGATAGATCAGACTTACAGTTTGAGAGTTATCGCTGTTTAAAGTTTCTGCCTTGGATCAACAGAAATCCTGGAGGGCAGAACGTATAATGTAAAAACTGTACAAATCGGTAAAGAATCTAAAATTTTATGCTGAATAATAGTTCTATATTTCTCTGTTATTGACGGTCTGAGTCCTTACTGAGAATGATCCGACATACGGTTTGAGAGTTATTGTTGTTTTAAGTTTCTGCCTCGGATCGACCGGAATTCGGAGGGGCAGAACGTATAACGTAAAACACATAGAAATCGGTAAAGAATATGAAAGTTTGTGATGAATAATAGTTATATATTTATCTATTCTCGACAGTTTGAAACTTTACAGGGATTAATCCGACCTACAAATAAAAAGTTATGACTGTTTTAAGATTGTGTCCCTTTTTATAAAAGTCCGGCGAGACAGTTTTCATAGGGTCATCTCTTTCGTGAATTTGTACTAGTTACACTAAGTATTTTTAGAGGAAAATTGGGATAATGATAGGTCCCCGTGTTACCTTTGATTCGGAATAATAAATGCCTTATTTGGAGTTACGGTTTGGGAGTTATAACCCTTACAAGTGGAAAGGACGAAAAGTTGAAAAAACGTATTTTACTTGAATCTTCTGGAAATATGACAATATATATATATATATATATATATATATATATATGTGTGTGTGTGTGTGTGTGTGTGTGTGTGTGTGTGTGTGTGTTTGTGTGTGTAAGTTTATCCATACAATCGAGATGATAGAAATCTTGGTAATGTAAATAGGTTTTCCATCACCTACGGGACTATAGCATTACATACGTGTTGCCTTCGGGACTAATTACTTATTGAGTTTCCTTCGGGGTTCTATACAATTGCGTGCTTGCCTTCGAGGCTATATGCAGTTGCATGCTTGCCTTCAGGGCTATTCAGGTACACTTACTTTCAGAACTATTTAAATACACTTGCCTTCAGGGCTATTCAATTACACTTGCCTTCGGGGCTATTCAAACACACTTGCCTTCGGGGCTATTCAAACACACTTGCCTTCGGGGCTATTCAAACATACTTTCCATCGGGGCTATTCAAATACACTTGCCTTCGGGGCTATAATTGAAATGCATTGGACCGGGTTGCACGTACCACAACAAATATATAATATGTTATATGGGATAGAGCAGGTGTACTAGTTAACTAAGTATTCTCTAGGATGAGTTGGGAAGAGATTTTGGGTGTGAATATTTATTGGCTTATACACTGAAAGTGTTGAAATCTGTTTTCATGACATGTTTATTATGTTCATAATATGATTGTACATAGAACATTGTGAGGTTACTTTGAATTGTAAGGCGAGGTTCTCACTCAGCCCCGGATGGTAGGGCTGACTCTTTTATCTAACATGTATTAGGTAAGCGCGATAGAGGGAAAACTCCGCTACAGGGCTAGCGATCATCCCGCAGCCTCACTGTTCCACGAATCCATTGCTCCGAATTTGGTGATGGTCCTTCCTGAATAACTAGGTTGAAGAATTAAGTTTCATTATCTCGGGGAATGTCCCACATGAGATTGTTCTTTTTAAACTTTGCATTTCTTGTTTTATATATTATTCCGCACCTAAATATATATTTCATTTAGGAACAACAGAAGTTAATGGTTCACCTGGGAAGGGATAGTTGCCCAGGTGCCATCACGCCCTAAGGTAAGACTTGAGAAAAGTCGGGGCGTGACATGTGTCTTGGAAGTCCTCTAAGAAAACATGCATCGCCCGATCCACGATGGAATCAGAATTTATTGCTTTGGATAAAATAGGACAAGAATCAGAATGGCTTCACAACTTCTTAGAGGATATCCCTTGTTTGGATAAACCCGTACCTTCAGTGATGATTCACTGTGAAAGCCAATCGGCTTTAGGAAGGGCACGGAACAGTATGTACAACGGCAAGTCTAGACATATTCGTCGGAGACATAAGACCGTTAGGTAGTTAATCACCACGGATGTCATTTCATTGATTACGTCAAATCAAAGGATAATATAGCGGATCCATTAACTAAAGGCCTACCCAAAGATCAAATGTTCTGCCTGTCTAGGAGAATGGGCTTAAAACCCAAACAATAAGAATCTTTATGGTGGTAACCCAACCTTACTGACTGGAGATCCCAAGAATTTGGTTCAATGGGACAACTAAACTATATAGGTTCAGTTTTAGCACTTCACTTGAAGTAAGAGAACTTCGGATTATTATTCTTTAAAGAAATATAATTCCAAAGTTGTTCCCGCGATAGACATTAAGTTCTACCTGCATAATGGGTAAAGGATAAGTGTCTAAAAATCTTTTAATGATTCCTAACACTTGCGAGTGGGGTATAACAGGATACCTTATAGGAGATCACCTATTTAAGTGCGAAGACATACCGCTTCAAAAGTACGCACTTAAGAATCCATGAAGTTGTCTATGGCCACAAAGAACAAAACTATAAGAAGAAATGAATAAGGGGAGTTATTGCGTTGATATCATTGTCTTGGTTTACACTAAACACCGACGGTTCAAGATATCACGTTCACCGCACAGTAAGTAAATCCGATGGGAATCGACTAAGGAAGGTTCAAAGACGAAAGCTACCTTCCTGATGCGATATCTTTTCACTGAAAGATTGCTGAACTTTGGCACCCTGTGTGCACCAATTCTCTTTCAAGAGGTGATTGTTGAAAATTTAACTATGTGGGATTGAGTTTTTTCCATTTTTAGTGACTTAAATACGTGGGCCCTGCATGTCAGAAATATCATTTCTTAGCACGTGGCTATCTACTAAATGAGTAGATGATATTAGTGCCAAGTATCGTTAAATTTCGTTAAGGAATGAAAGAGATATTGATACACAACGTAAGGTGTTTGAGATATGAATAGATGAATTGTTTTGGCCAAAATGACTAATCTCCCACATAGTTGGAAGATGGAAGGATTGAGACTATTGTCCATTACAGTAAAAGCATATATACGGGACAATTTTGTCTTAAAGACAGAGAGTCATCTCTCGACTCAGCCTTTCTTCTTATTTAACCTTTCAGATACTCTTTTACCTACACTTTTTCCACAATCAAATCTCTCACGCAAAATTCCTGCCCCTTATATATATATATATAAGACCCAGGCAAGTGCAAAGTGGTTCAATTGATCCTATCGAAATTGTAAAAGATAAGTTTTTTGGTCACATATAAATTGTTGAATTTCTGTGACATTACAGAAGATTATAGTGCAATATCAAATCGGTTCAAACATTGCACGCGCGTAAACTGATAATACACATCTTCGGGGTAAGAAAGTTTCCCGTACCCACGTTGTTCTCTATGGTTAGCAATAGGGATGGCAACGGATTAGATCTGGACCGGATCCTACTAGATTCAGATCCAGATCCGTCGAGTCCATAAAAATCATATCAAATTCGGATCCATCGGATCCACCGGGTCCACGGATCGGATCTGGATCCACATGTAAAAATGTTTGTCTTGCTAAGAATGTAACCTTGCTAAAAAAAAAAATTGAACTGACAAACGATTTTTACTTAGCTAACAGTTTACTGTGTTTCAATTTTGAAATGTTCATATGAGATATTTTGTTCGTTGTCTCGTTTTGATTGTGAGCTATTAATTGATAATATTGGACAATGACAATAGTTGTGGAAAATATTGATTAGTATTTCCACAATGCAGAACTTCCATGTGCTTGGAATCTTCACAAATGAAGTGAATATAATTTTAACTACTTGTCTATGGAGATGTTAGTCATTCACTAATATAACATTGATTTTATTATCGAAGTTACCTCTTTATTTTTTGGTTTTAGAGTTAACGCAGGGACAAATTAAACTTGTTTTGAGAATTAAACTTGCAAGGATATGCTTAGCAATTTTAAGAAAATACTTATAAAATTACATTTTAGGTTATGAATAAAAAACGGATCCACGGGTCGGATCTGGACCAGATACGGATCTCAAATACAAGATCCAGATCCAGATCCAGATCCGATCCGTCAGAAACGGATCCGGGTCCGATCCGGATCCGTCGGGTCCAAATTTTGAAGATCCATATCCTATAAAACGGATCTGGATCCACCAGATCCGGATCGGGTCCAGGAACCACTGCCATCTCTAGTTAGCAATGATGATATTAATATATTAATTATTGTTTTCAAACATTGTTAGTTGTACATTTATATTTTGTGGTCGTGACAACTTTAGTTAATGACAATTAAGCATTTACGACTTTAAAATTCTGAATCTGCCACGGCACATCTTCAGTTTAAGAGCATAAAATTCAAAAGTTTCTCTTACCTTTTTGATACATAAAATAAAATGAAGGGAGTACGTAATATTTCAATTATGAAAAAATTAATGAAAATACTATTAAGGTTTAGCAGTTTAGCTTAGATTACTTTCCGAGCATCATGACAGTGGCTTAATGATTAATTAGCACCAGGGGTTGCTTTTTCTAGGGTCAGAAACTGGGGTGTTACTTTCTTATCCCTTTACCATTCCATTTCATGAAAGCTTCTTTAAAAAAAATGTGCATCAGATTCCCCATAGTTGCTTTGTCCGTGAATTTATTGTAGGTGTGAAATACAGAAAAAAGTGGCTTAAAGCAGGAGATGCTGCATGACTTTGCCTATGATGTGTGTGTGCCACTTGACGATTGAGAATTGTGACCAAGGAGGAAAATATCAGCCGTGTACTATTAGAACCCCATAATATCCCTACACCATAATTAGAATATATCTCGTATATTCTGTAAATATTTAGTGATGTATAATTATGGTAAGGCTAGGATTCTTATTGTATTAGGGTTCTACATATTGTACACTATATATTGTATTAATGAGAAAGACTCCCTAAGGGAATTGATACAATCTTACATGGTATCAAAGAGCCAAAATCCTAAAAAAAAACCTAAAATCTTTTCTACTCCATATTCTCGGCATTACCGCCCCCCCACTTAATTTTTTTTCCGACTGTAGCAGCCCCCCCACCTCTTATTTCGATTTTAATGGGTTCCTCTTCCCCCGATGCTTCCGCTTCCTCCGCAGTCGTCACTCAAACACCACCCACAACCCCTTCCTCACCATCGTTCTATCCGGCTCTCGCAGTTACCAATATTAAGAATTTTATTTCTATAATTCTTGACCAGGAAGATGGCCAATATTGGTCATGGGTTGAACTGTTCCGAATTCATGCATGTGTATATCACGTGCTTGACCATATTGACGACTCCATCCCTCGCCCCCCTGAAATTGATGACACAACTTGGCGGCGTCTTGATGTCGTCGTCAAACAATGGATCTATGGCACAATCTCTAAGGACTTACTTCACACCATTATGAAAATCGGTGCCTCCGCTCATGAGTTATGGGCATGCTTGAAAGAAATTTTTCAAGAAAACAAACACACTCGCGTAGTGTATTTGGAACAACAATTCAACAACACTCGTCTTGAGAATTTTTCGAACATGTCTGAATATTGCAAGCAGTTGAAACTGGTAGCAGGCCAATTATCCAACCTTGGAATGCTCATCTCTGAAACAAATATGGTCTTACAATTGGTTGTAGGCCTCCCGAAGGGTGAATATGACACTCTCGCCACTATGATACGTCATGCCGATCCCTTACCCAGTTTTAACAAAGCTCGTTCGCAACTTTTGCTGGAAGAAAACCGACGTGCAAAGCAAGATGAGCACACCCAAAAAAGCACTAGCAATCGAAACGCCTGTACAAAATAATATCACCGCCACCCAACCACCTCCGCCGGAAAATACTCAGCCCCGCAATAACCGCGGCGGCAGATGTGGCAGGGGCCGCAGTGATGGACGCGACGGAAAAGGAAGGAGGTTAAGGCCACCGCGGGCAGGCTCAACAATTCCAGTAGCCGATGGGCCAACCCACCAACATTCCCAATTGGCCAGGCCCAACAGGTAATTTTCAGCAGGCGAACTGGGCTAATTATCCGGCTACTATTTCGGCCCAATCCCTCTATCCTCAACAGGGGGTGCTGGGCCCTGCTCTTGGTTACAGACCGGCCAACCAACAGCTACCTCAGGCCCACCTCATGCAGTGCTCCTATCCGCAACAGTCCAATAGCCTGGCCCCCACAGATTTGGGTCAGGCTTTCAGCAGTCTAAACTTATAGCAGCCCGATGAAAATTGGTATATGGATTCAGGAGCCACATCTCATCTCACTCGGTCCGCAGATAATCTCTCTCAACTATTTCGTTTAAAGTCTCCTCAATTTATTACAGTTGGCAATGGTCACCGCATTCCAATTCAGGGCCAAGGTAACACCCACACCAAGTCACCCCACTCACCTTTCTCCCTGAACAATGTCCTATATGCCCCAAATATCATCCAAAACTTAATCTCGATTCGTAAGTTTACTCATCATAATTTTGTTTCTGTTGATTTCAACCCATTTGGTTTTACTGTGAAGGATATGCGTATGGGGATACCTCTTATGAGATGCAATAGCACAGGGGACCTATATCCATTTATGCCATCCTCCGATGTCAGTTCCAGCCCACACACATCTCTTGCTGCTCTCTCTCCGTCAACCTGATACAATAGGCTTGGACATCCAGGGGCTCCCATTTTTAATTTTCTTAGAAGTAATAATTTTATCAGTTGTAATGGAAAACTTGCACCAAACTGTGCTTCTTGTTAATTAGGAAAACATGTTCGTCTTCCATTTAATTCATCTACTAGTGTTATGTTTGCTCCTTTTGATATTGTTCATGCTGATTTGTGGATATCTCTCATCCCTAGTTCTCTGGGTCATAAATATTATCTGGTTTTGCTAGATGATTATTCTCACTATATCTGAATTTATCCACTAAAATTCAAATCGAAAGTTTTTGCCAAATTTCTTGAATTTTGCAAATTTATCAAAACACAATTTGAAAGACTCATAAAATCTAACGGACGTGAATTTAATAATTCCGCGTTTCACAAATTCTGCACAAATAATGGCATGGTGTTCCGCTTTTTGTATCCTCACACCTCTCCTCAAAATGGTAAAGCAGAACGTATCATTCACACCATCAAAAACATGGTTAGAACTTTTCTTTTTCATGCCTCGTTACCTTCTTCTTTTTGGGTCTATGCAGTCAAAATGGTGGAATACGTCCTTAATATTCTACCCACTAGCACACTTCATATTATGACCCCACCAAAATCCTATACCGGTGGATCCCCTCTTATACTCACCTCCGGATATTCGGATGTCTGTGCCATCCTAATCTATCATCTACCGCCCCACATAAATTAGCACCCCGAACATTCCCAAGGAAACTTTCAATTCGACCAAGATTCTTAATAAACCAATATTCAACAGGTAAGTTGCAAAATTCACTCACAAATGCATTTCTCTAATCGACTCATTATCCATCTGGAAATCAGCAGGCCGTTGCTTTAGCTCCATAGGTCGATAGTCAAATGTATAGGTTTCATTCTGAAGAACATCCATCTTATCTTGTCCATCCACAGATCTAAATATGAAATATCCCTTCTCATGCAGAAAAACCCTTGGTGTTTCAACAAAATTTCAAATAGCATACACAAATTTAAGCATTTATTTGAAAGGGTGGTTTTCCCAACTACATATCCAATCAGAGCACTATCCCATTTCCTTTTATGTGCCTCTAGTTCCACAAAGTTCAGTTTAAAAAATCTTGTTTCCATCCTTATGTATTGAAGGATAGTAGCTAAGTTTCTTACCTCGATTAGGAGCCCGACTATTACACTTGGGTTCTGTCATAGCATTTACAACACTTTTGACCGAGAGAGTGAGATTCCTTGCCGCCTGAGTTACACCTGCTTCATTATCAATCCTAGGCAATGAGGTCATCTTCGCTGGAGGAATATGAATTCTGTGAGAGACTCCTTCGGTTGGAGCCTGTTGTACCTTTGAAGTGTTCGCCCCTGTCATCCAGTGGCCCAGTTGCATTAGAGCGAAGACTTGAGGCACTCTTGTGTATGTGGTTATTACTCTATTTGCGTCATCCGGTCGTACTACTGATATCTCCTTGTTCGTAGTCTTCGCCAATACCGGTTGGGTGGTTTTATTCGCCGGAGGAGCCATTATGCGTGTTGGCATATGTTAGAAGACAATGCTTATAATGCGCCTGTAGAGCAAACAAGCCTTAACGTGCGCCACCCATCGACATTAAGTTTCTTTGATTTTATGCCTTTGAAGTGTATCATTTGACTCTTGTGACTAGGAGTCAAGGACCTTCAAACAACATATCCTTCATAATATTCCTTATTTTCCTCTTCTTTTTTTCCTCAATTTACATATATATGTTACATGTTTCTCGGGTTCAATTATTGCTTTTCAGTTGGCTTTTCGATTTCCAGAATTCCAGTAAATTGAGAGTACTACTGCTTCCTTTTTTCAATGTAGTTCTCTCATAGTACTCAATCGTGTCATCATTTGTGTCTGTTTACTCTTAAGACATTTGAAGCAGTAGCATATATCAATATAAAGCAATGTTTTAAAGAGGGGGGCGAGGCATTTTAAGCAATACCGGGTGAAGCATAAGCCTCGAGACACGGGGCGTAAGTCCCATGGATCTATGGGGCGTATGTCTCATGTATCTTTAATTTTATAATTTTAATACTGTTGCGTTATTTTTATATGCTACGCAAGTGTACGTATCACAATTCGTAATAATTTCGGTAAAACCGAATATCATCCACAGAGACTGATTTATCAAGTACCAATTAACTAATCTTTAGTTTCTATTTGGCAAACAAATATAAGTGGTGATTTCTAAACTAAAGAATTAACAAACTAAAATAGATTGCGGGAATAAAATAGTAGTGAAAACACATGAAGTTTAATTCTGTAATGAAGGAAATTAGGGTTTCCAATCTCCTCAACTTTCCACTCTATCATTCATTAATGGGAGAGTGGTGATCCTTCTTATTATTAAGATAGCAGGTTAACTGAGATATTCTATATTCCGGTTAGGACATATGAAAACTCAACCTAAGTGAAAATTTTCTATATTTCTATAATAAATTCAATCACATAGGATGATTAAGATCAATAACCTAAAAAGCTACACAGGCGATCGTGATACTCTCGATCAAGATTAAACCTAGGTCTAATCAACTATAGCATATTCAAATCTCCCTTTTCAGATCTTAATTTGAAATCATATAGGTAATGACAACTAATGGCCAATTAATTCTCATTCAATAAACGCAAGTTGAAGAAATCTTAATAGATGAAGAAGAACATTAGTAATGCATTAAATCATAACAGAGTTTCAATTGATTCAACGGAAAACCCTGATAAAAGTAATTAGCTCATAGACATGCTAAAAAGACTAATTAATTAATATTCAACATGAACTGAATTAAAGTAAAGAAAAATAAAAGAACTTGAACAATCGATGTCTCTAATTGCTTCTTGCCCTCTTGTTTCTTGCCTCCAATGTGTCTTCTGTCCAAAATTCCCCTCCCCCGGCATATATCACGAAAAACCCCATAATGACAACCACATATAATGCCATTACTCGTTGAAAACTCCTTGTTCACATTCACTGGTCTATTCGATTTGACGAAGTAGGAAGATCAATTAAGTACACCTGAACATGGAGTCCAATTACCGTTATGATTTATGGGAACACGAATTAAAAAAAACCCCAGAGAATTCAAGTAGAAGAGACAGAGCTGATGTGGTAAATAATTGGTTTCTACAGCAATTCTTGCCGAGAAATAATTAAAACCAGTGTAGACGTTGAAGAAAAGTAGTACTATAACAATACCTTTTGCATCACAGTATTATGCGCCGTCATGCGTGTTACATTAAGCAGAAACAGTTACAGGGCAACTCTCCTTTGGCATGTCAGCTCTAATATGTGACGAATGGGTGGTCACTAAAGAGATATAACTGCATGCCAATAGAGAATAGCCCTATCACTATTTAGCTTATTTAAATTCTTCTTTCTCATTTTTATGTGTCTGCTTCATCACAAGAGACCTTTGTGTTAGAATATTAAGCAGAGACAGTAACAGGTCACCTCTCCTTTGGCGTGTCAGTTGAAATATATAACCGCATGGCAATAGAGAGTAGCCCTATCACTGTTTCCCTTATAAACTCAAGATCGTTACTATCATTCACCAACTTTCTTTTTCTCTCATTTTCTGCTTCCGTTTAATCACAGCAGGGCCTTCCATGCTTTTATAGAGCGTTCATTCTCAGTTTAAGAGACAGTATAAACCCTATATAATCGGCATATCCTACCGTTTTTATTCTGTAGACAAAATATCTTCTCACTTTTTCTAGGGTCAGAAAATGGGAAACTTTCTTATCCCTTTATACCATTTCATTATGTGAAAGCTCCTTGAAAAAATAGTTTCATCAAATTCCACTTATTTGTCTTGTCCATGAATTTAATTTTAGGTGAGTTGCACAAAAAAGTGCGAAAAGGTTGAGATGCTGCGTGATATTTCGTGCCTATGAAGTGTGAAACTTTACCTTCTTTTTTACAGCATATCCTTTGTCATATTCCTCATTTTCCTCTTCCTTTTTTCATCTACATTTATATTTCGCGTCCGTTTTTGCTTTCATGTGACTTTTCCATTTTCCAAAGTGCCAGTCTCACTTGATTAGAAGCTTTTTGAGTTCTCTCATATTACTCAAAATTGTCGTCATTAAAATGTTTTTGCACCTTTTGTTAAGAGTCCTGTAATGGAAACAAGGATTCCTTATATGGACTTGGACAATCCTCACCCTACAAGCTAGCTTTTGGAGTTTAGTTAGACCTAAGATCCATTATTTACATGGTATCAGAGCAAGACCCATTCCAATTCTTTGTTCACCGATGTTGGGCCCTGTAACATCCCGTATTTTCGGCCCATGGTTTGAGTCACTAGACGTATGTAAGTAGACCGGAGCCTTGGAGAATTTTGGTCATATTCAAGTGTGTGAATAAGGAGCTTAGGATATAAAAGGACGCGGTTCCGAAATAATTTAAGGATTTAAAAAAGGGTATGACAACGTTGACTAGTATTAATATTTGGTTGTGTGTCCCAAAAGTGGTTATGGACTAGTGCTATATCGCTCTATCGCACGACTATGACATTAAGTATATTATGAAGGTTTTATAAATCATTAAGATTTAGGTGAATTGAGATCAATAAATTAATTATGTGTGTAATCAATTAAGTGTTGGAGCATAGTATTAATTATGAATTGTATGGATAAGAATTGATGGGGCTGCCACATGGAATTATGTTAGTCAAGTGACTTAATGAGTCAAAAGTATGCTATATGCCTAAGTGACACATATAATGTGCAATCACCTTAAGTTGTATCTAACCCTCCCTTATGTATTAAGATATACTTTATTTTTGTTTAGTAATGGAAAGGAGGGAGACGACAATTAAGAGAAACATGAGGCATCAAATACTTTTTCTAAGCTAGCCAATAACGTGAAAAGTGAGTAGGGTGATATATGCTTGGCTATAGTAAAGGAGGGTAGAAATATTATATAGGCAGCAAAATTATGTGTGTGTATAAATATATAGGCATCCACACACACAACAACGTTGAGGATTTCCTTCCAATTTACGTAAAATGTCTTCCACTTGATTGTTCTTGTATTTTGAGATTAGCGGGTAGAGATGATTAAAACCAATACCATATACGATAGAGCATCATCACAAAGGTATGTTAAGATAAATTCTTCTTTCTTTTGGCATGTTCCATGTAGCGAAATGCAAACGTAATATTATCTCATAAATGATTCTACTCTTAGTAGTTAAGAATGTTCATGTTATTCATTCATATTGTCAAAGCATGTCTAAATATGTTCCTAAATCCCTATTGAGGTATATGGAAAAGATGTTAATATTCATAATGGTAATCGGAGGTGAAACGATATTACGCCACTCCGATAAACTCAGGATGTTTTATTTTCATTCATGCATTATATTCATGTATTACCCTGGACGCCACATGTATTATATACATTACTATATGGTATGCATTATATATATGTAGGGTATGGAAAAATGGATACGGCGTTATATACGCACACCACCTGATCAGCTAATATATGATGATGATTATGCCCATAGAGGCCGAAATGATATGACGGGAGACGGAGTTATATACGCATATACATATATATGTATGACAACATTGTGCATGTCATTTAGGCATATTATGGCCCTCAGAGGCATTCTTCACAGACATGATGCTTATGCATATTATGGCCCACAGAGGCATTTTACACAAACATGATACTTATGCATATTATGGCCCTCAGAGGCATTCACTACTGGTTGGTTATTTTGTTGTCTCAATTTTCTTTCATATATATGTTATGCTATTCTTCATGCCTGACATACTCGGTACATCAGTCGTACTGACGTCCTTTTTGTCGGGGGACGCTGCGTTTCATGCCCGCAGGCTCAGGTAGACAGGGTGACGGTCCGCACTAATAGCTGGCTGGTTCAGCTGATGTTGGAGCACTGTACTTATTCCAGAGTTGCAGTCTAGTCGTGGTACGATATTCTTGATATACATAGGGGTATGGCGGGGCCCTGTCATGACCTTATGATGTCTTGTATATAGTAGTCATGTGTAGCCTTGTCGACCTTGTTATGTATATGTATATAGGTTGGGTCCTTCTGGTTGCAGGATGTTACGTAACTTATTTCTAGTTTATTATTTTCATATCTCAGCTGGGTATCTAGTGGCGACCTCATGGCCGATGCGAAATTATGGATGTATGCTAAATGTATGATTAGTGGTACTCAACAAGTAAGGTCCGGGTGTTGTCATGACCCTCCGGTTTGGGTCGTGACAAACATGGTATCAGAGCAGGTTTGTCCTAGGGAGTCTACAAGTTGTGTCTTGTTTATGGATGTGTTGTGCACCACACTAATAAACATGAGGCTACAGGGCATCTAGGATAATGGTTACCTTCCTTCTTGATCTAGAATCGTGCTATATAGCCGAATTGTAAGAATTGTCTTTGTAAACCTTATCGTGTTTATGATTACAGCAATGCCTTCTTCTAATAGGGTTATGATTAGCAGGGAGATTGAGGTTGGATTGAGTGTAAATGCGAGCAGTATGCTCTCTATTGAGACAGATCTATCAAAGAATATGAGTAAGTTGTTTTCTTAGGCACGAGTTCATCCTAGAGCATCAGATAGAGATAGGCCCTAGAAAGGGTCAGAGAGCTCGTAACCCAGGGAATTTATTAGTCAAGGATCACCGATATTTAAAGGGTTCAAAGATGCCAATATCTCAAGGTTAAAGTTGTAAAGGGTGAGTAAGATCGCCCTGACCATCTTGTAGTCAGTGTGGTCGAGCGCATGGCAGATTATGCCGCAAAGGTGCAGGGGGTTGGTTTAGTGTGGCAGCCATGGCCACAACGTTCCAAAGTGTCCCAAGTTGATGCGCAAAGGTCAAGATGAGATGATTATGGGTTGTACAGATGAAACATAGAAGACATAATTGAAAGGGGACATAAGCCTCTCGTCCATATAAGCCAAGTCATACATATAAGGATCGAATTATCCACGGTAGTGGAAGGGGACATAAGCCTCTCGTCCATGCATAAAGTGTCATTCCGCGTATTATTGAGAATTACATATATCAATGTTACTAAGCTAAGGCATACTATAGGTACTGGACTGGTAAGGTTTTCGGCTTCATTATGCAGCATGTTATAATTCTAAATAACCTCTGGATAACAATAGCTTGTTAGGGCAATTGAGGACGGAGACTATGGAACAATCGAAGAATGGTTGTGGGAAATATGAAAACAGTTAATAAGTATGAATGGAATAGTATGATCAAGTATCAAGGCAGAAACATTTTTCGTTTAATGACAAATGGAAGGAAGGATTGCAACAAGAAGGATAAAGGCGAATTAGATTATAGTAATGCAGGTTTCACAAAGGTATGATTACTCCAGAACAGCGTAAGGAACAATGGTAGATGAGGGACAGTAAGAACTCTTCGGCCAAAGATGACGAACCTATGATGTTAAGGAAGATAATATGAGAAATACTTTGAGATAAGAGGACCCTCCAAGGCAACTTGAAATAGAAATGTAAAGGTAAGACGAATGAGCCCTCGGTCGATGAGAGATCAAATAATGATAATACAAGAAAGCTTAACAAGTCATGGGATCATGTAACACCGTGAATTGGATCTAAACATACGAAGCATCGGTTCCATAACATATGCAGTCATACATCTCAGAAAGTATGTAAACGGAAGTAACAGTGAGTAAAGCTCGAGATCAACACCTAAACATGTGAAAATGGTCCAATGACGCCTATGGGTACAAGGTAGACATTAAAGATATATGTCAAAAAATAATGATATTATAATGACGATAAAGTGTCTGGCAAACACAGATGTCTATGAGCATTTTTTTAAACCGACCAAAGGTTCTACGAGATAGATAAAGTAACTGGTTTACAACTTAATGAGATGAAGGAAATCTTTTTCCAAAGCGCCATTGACAGAAAGTATTAGTCATGAGGCAAGTGAAGGAATTCGAATCTAAGCATAACGACTAGATTTGGATATAGTAGGTCAACATCATGTAATGCAAATTCTTCAGAATCTTTCATGTACTGAATAAAGGAATAAGTTAACGAGTCATCCTTTAAGGGGTAGTAACGCCAAGGATTGAAATCAAGAACAATGTTTGAGATTACGTATGTATACCAGAATATTTTAGAATGAAGATGAGTACGACAAGTAAGAAAATGAGTGAACAAATGTCAAAATAAGTAAGAAAGGAAGTTGTTATAACTATGAGTAGTGAGAAAGTACAAAAAAAAGGGAAAGAGAGATTCCTTTCAGACCATGAATGAGAGTTAACTGCGATGATACACGTACTTCAAATTCTATGACATTGTCCATAAAGTGTTCACGATTGAGATACTACAAATATAAGAGTTTTCAGCACACCCGCTAGTAAACAAAGCTAAGTTGACAATAGAATCATTCACCCACAAGCGGCTTGACTATTGCGAGTATGAATGAGAGAAGTCGACCTGAGGGAATGCATCAGTTAGCTAATTGGGAGTCCGATTAGAGGATTCAGATAATGATATCCCTATGAATCAAAATACAACAGGGTCATCCCTAATATTAGAAGAAAAGGAATGTCATGATAAAGATCTCATTTTTAGAAAAGATCGAGAAATATATTTAACAAAAGAGAACCGCAACCTTTGAGTATAATAGGAGAAGGACCCCAGATGGAAGGTCCATTTGTGTATTTCCAATATAGTAGGATTACAAGACAAGAGTATAACGGAGGTCCATTGCCCATGATATCTCATTCACCCTAGATCTACTAAGATGTATTATGAACTCAAAGGTATGCATTGGTGGAATGACATGAAGAGGAATATTGCGGAGTTTGTAGCTCAGTGCCTTAATCATCAACAAGTAATAGTAGAGCACTAAGAGCCCGATGATTTGACTTAGAACATTAAGATTCCGATGTGGAAATGGGAAATGATTAATATGAATTTCATTACGGGTTTACCTCGCTCTTATCATAAGTTTGATTGTATTTGGGCGATTGTCGATAGACTGACCAAATCAGCTTATTTCCTAGAAGTAAAAATTACATATACAGCCGAGGACTACGTAAAGTTATACGTTAAGAAGATTGTTCGCCTTCATGGTATTCCTAGTTTTATTGTATCTTACCAAGGTGCGCAGTTCACAGTTAATTTCTGGAGATCATTTAAAAAAAGGGTTTGAGCACTCAAGTTAATCTTAGCACAATATTTCACCCTCAAAGAGATGAACAGGACGAGCGTACGATTAAAACGCTCAAGGACATGCTACGAGCTTACGTAATGGACTTCAAGGGAAATTGAGATGATCATCTATTCCTTATTGAATTTGCGTACAATAACAATTATCATGCTTGTATCAAAATGGCTCCATATGAAGCTTTGTATGGACGGAAGTGTAGATCTCATATCGGATGGTTCGAGGTAGGCAAATTAGCATTAGTTAGGCCTGACCTAGTGCACCAAGCTATAGAGAATGTGAAGCTTATCCAAGAACGGTTGTTAACCACTCAGTGTCATCAGAAGTCGTATTCAGATATGCGGCAGCAGGACTTAGAGTTCCAAGTAGATGATTGGGTCTCCTTGAAGATTTCTCCTAGGAAGGGTGTAATGAGATTTTGGAAAAAAGGGAAAGCTCAATCCAAGGTACATTGGGCCATATCGCATAATTCGATGAATCAACCAAGTGGCTTACGAATTGGACTTGCCTCCTGAGTTAGAGTTTGTTTATCCAGTTTTCTATGTTTATATATTAAGAGCGTATATTGGAGATCCTTCCAGATTGTACCAATTGACGATGTGAAGATTACATAGGGTATCATATGAAGAGGTTCCTATAGTTATCTTAGATCGACAGGTCCTCAAGTTGAGGACTAAATAAATAGCCTTCGTGAAGATACTATGGCGGAATAAGAATGTAGAAAAAATGACATGGGAGGTGGAAGAGGAGATGAAACACAAATATCCCTACCTATTTCAGACCAACGCCGAGGTTCCGAGAGAAGCATAAGGTGAGTTCTATTTTAGATTATTATAATTAAGGCTTGATGACCATGTGAGATCGGATATAATGATATATGTTACATTATATGGCCCGTGAAGCGGTGGTTGTGTGTTTTGGCTATGTGATGGGGATTAGATATACCACTCCAACATTCGAGGATGAATGTTTCTAAGGGGGGAAGAATGTAACATCCCGTACTTTCGGCCCATGGTTTGAGTCGCTAGCTGTATGTAAGTAGACCCGAGCCATGGAGATTTTTGGCCATATTCAAGTGTGTGAATAAGGAGCTTAGGATATAAAAGGATGTGGTCCCGAAATAATTTAAGGATTTTAAAAAGGGTATGACAACAATGACTAGTATTAATATTTGGTTGTGTGTCCCTAAAGTGGTTATGGACTTGTGCTATATCGCTCTATCGAACGACTATGACATTGAGTATATTATGAAGGTTTTATAAGTCATTAAGATTTAGGTGAATTGGGATCAAGAAATTAATTATGTGTGTAATCGATTAAGTGTTGGAGCATAGTATTAATTATGAATTGTATGGATAAGAATTGATGGGGCCGCCACATGAAATTATGTTAGTCAAGTGACTTAATGAGTCAAAAGTATGTAATATGCATAAGTGACACGTATAATGTGAAATCACCTTAAGTTATATCTAACCCTCCATTATGTATTAAGATATACTTCATTTTTATTTAGTAATGGAAAGGACGGAGATGACAATTAAGAGAAACATGAGGCATCAAATACTTTTTCTAAGCTAGCCAAAATGTGAAAAGTGAGTAGGGTAATATATGCTTGGCTATTGTAAAGGAGGGTAGCCACATTATATAGGCAGAAAAATTATGTGTGTGTATAAATATATAGGCATCCACACACACAACAACGTTGAGGATTTCCTTCCAATTTACGTAAAATGTCTTCCACTTGATTGTTCTTGTATTTCGAGATTAGCGGGTAGATATGATTAAACCCAATACCATATACGATAGAGCATCATCACAAAGGTATGTTAAGATAAATCCTTCTTTCTTTTGACATATTCCATGTAACAAAACGCAAACGTAGTATTATCTCATAAATGATTCTACTCTTAGTAGTTATGAATGTTCATGTTATTCATTCATATTGTCAAAACATGTATAAATATGTTCCTAAATCCCTATTGAGGTATATGGAAAAGATGTTAATATTGATAATGTTAATCGGAGGTGAAGTGATATTACGCCACTCCGATAAACTCAGGATGTTTTATTATCATCCATGCATTATATTCATGTATTACCCTGGACCCCACATGTGTTATATACACTACTATATGGTATGTATTATATATATGTAGGGGATGGGAAAAGGGATACATCGTTATATACGCACACCACATGATCAGCTGGTATATGATAATGATTATGCCCACAGAGGTCGAAATGATATGATGGGAGACGACGTTATATATGCATTTATATATGTGTGACCGCATTGTGCATGGAATTTAGGCATATTATGGCGCTCAGAGGCATTCTATACTGACATGATGCTTATGCATATTATGGCCCATAGATCCATTCTGCACAGACATGATACATATTCATATTATGGCCCTCAGAGGCATTCACTACTGGTTGGTTATTTCTTGTCTCAATTTTCTTTCATATATATGTTATGCTATTATTCATGCCTGACATACTCGGTACATCAGTCGTACTGACGTCCCTTTTGTCAGGGGACGCTGCGTTTCATGCCGCAGGCTCAGGTAGACAGGGTGACGGTCCGCACTAGTAGGTGGCGCGGTTCAGCTGATGTTGGAGCACTCTACTTATTCCAGAGTTGCAGTCTAGTCGTGGTGCGATATTATTAATATGCATAGGGGTATGGCAGTGCCCTGTCATGACCTTATGATGTCACGTACTCTTTAAAGGCTTGTAGATAGATGTCCTGTGTAGTCATGTATAGCCTTGTCG
Organism: Anisodus acutangulus; assembly: GCA_029783415.1. Taxonomy (NCBI): domain Eukaryota; kingdom Viridiplantae; phylum Streptophyta; class Magnoliopsida; order Solanales; family Solanaceae; genus Anisodus; species Anisodus acutangulus. The sequence continues at coordinate 33,983,288 of CM056497.1, forward strand.
ACCTTGGTATGTATATATGTATATAGGTTGGGTTCTTCTGGTTGCAGGATGTCACTTAACTCCTTTCCAGTTTATTATTTTCATATGTTAGGAGGGTATCTCGTGGCAGCCGACCATGCGAAATTACGGATATATGCTAAATGTATGATTATTGGTACTCGGCAAGTAAGGTCTGGGTGCCCATCATGACCCTCCGGTTTTGGTCGTGAGAGGCCCCCAAATTATATTATCCACGCTCTAGTTAACAAGGTCTGGGCGTGTGGGGGAGTGTTAAGAGTCTCACATCGGATATGGAATGGGAACATGGACTCCTTATATGGAGTTGAACAATCATCACCCTACAAGCTAGCTTTTGGGGTTGAGTTAGGCTCAAGATCCATATTTTACACCTTTGAACACATATGGTACGGTATTAGTTTAGCGACTTTGAGTGCGATCCACAATGCATAAATAGTCTTTACCTCTTAAGACATTCAAGTTTAATGTAGCTGAACAATTTCTGTCCAAGTCAGGATGTTATAATACAAAATATCTGCCAAGTGTTTTTTTCCACCATCAAGTTTCTCACGCAAAATTTAGGCCTCATAATACCTATATCACACTTATATATAGAGATTTAGGCGAGATATTGAATATTGGGCAAATAGGAAAAGCACGAGTTTTTTGGTTTCATGTTAGCTGTCGAATTCTCTTGAAATAAGGAAAGATTATAGTGTATTATCGAAGCAGTTCAACAATTGTAGTGTGATGTTCTTGTATTTTCTTGAATTCATATAATCCAGCTTGGCATATGCATGGCACCATAAAAAAGATTCTACAGTTGCTTCAATTATATGTCTAACATTCTGCCCAATATTGCTACAGGGAGGCAAATCAAGTAGCGGATGCTTTGCCTTGAAAGAAATAATCCCCTTGATTATTTTCATTGATTGAATAAATATATATACAAGTTACAAAATAGGAGAATCCTATTCCTATTCTATTCCTAAAACCTTATTCTACCATAATTTTAACTATACAATTATGGTAAGTGTATATCCTAATTATGGTAAGTGTATATCCTAATCTAGGTAACAAATACACTACAAAATACACAAAATATACTTTCCTTAATATACAAATCTGCCCACTGCTTTGCTGGAGAAATCTCGTGATGGGCCTCAGCGTCTTGGGCCACTGCCCACTGCTTTGCTCGGCTGCCCATCGCTTATCACTGGCTGCCTTCGCTTTTCTTGGGCCATCGCTTATATACCTGTGATATATACTGTTGTATATTCAGTGTATATCACGCGTATATTACCTTTGTTTAACACACCCCCGCAATCATAGCGGGCGGTCTTCGAACGCTGAGACTGTCCCTAAAATCTTCAAAGAGAACCGCTGGTAGACCATTTGTACAGATGTCTGCAATTTGATAATGAGACGGGACATGGCATACGCGAACGTGACCCTTTGCAACCTTTTCACGGACAAAGTGAATGTCCATTTTGGATATGCTTAGTGTGTTGGTGTTGAACTGGGTTACCTGAAAGGTAGATGGCACAAATGTTATCGCAATATACCAAGGTTGCCTTCTGAATGGGACAATGAAGCTCCAAAAGCAAATTACGTAGCCAACATGATTCGGAGACCACATTCGCTACCCTTCGATATTCTGCCTCTCCACTTGAGCGTGATAGAGTTGCCGGATGCTTTGCCGACCAGGAGACCAAGTTGTTGCCAAGGAACATACAGTAGCCAGAAATCGACCGTCTGGTGTCGGGATAACCACCCCAATCAGCATCCGTGTAAGAGACAAGTGTGGATGTAGATGAAGGATACAAGTGCAACCCATAGTCCAGTATCCCCTGAATATACCGAATGATGCATTTGATTGCATTCATGTGCTCAACTATGGGATCATGCATGAATAAAAACACCTGATGAACCGCATACGTAATATCCGGTCTGGTAAAGGTAAGATACTGGAGGGCCCCTGCAAGACTGCGATAGCGGGTCGGGTCCTCGTATGGTGCACCTGCTGCGGTACTCATCTTGGGGTTTGTATCAACTGGCGTGGAAGTGGACTTACAGGATGACATCCCAGCCCTCTCTATGATCTCAGCAACATACTTTCATTGAGACAAAAATAAGCCACCTGAATGACGTTTGATGGCAAATCCCCAAAAAATAACTCAAAGGCCCTAAGTCTTTCATAGCAAACTCAGAACTGAGCATGGTCATGATAGACTGGCGCAAGGCATCGGAAGAGGCAGTCAAGATGATATCATCCACATACAACAGAATGTAGGCCAAGGACGAACCACGGCGGTAGATGAACAAGGAATTATCTGACCTGCTGTGAGTGAACCCAATAGTTGAAACAAAGTCAGCAAACCTCGTGTACCAGGCCCTTGGAGACTGCTTAAGCCCATATAAGGACTTCTTCAACAAACATACATGATGAGGACGGTTTGGATCCCTGAAACCCAACGGCTGATACATATAGACTGTTTCCTTGAGATCAGCATGTAGGAAAGCATTCTTGACATCAAACTGATGAATTGGCCAAGTCTTGGAAAGAGCCAAGCTAAGCACAGTGCGAATGGTAGCCGGTTTGACCACCGGACTAAACGTCTCACCATAATCTATCCCAACCTGCTGAGTCTTACCATCACCAACAAGTCGTGCCTTATGTCGAGCAAATGACCCATCTGAATTCTCCTTATGAGCAAAAATCCACATAGACCTGATAACGTTAATACCATATGGACGGGGCACCAACTTCCACGTCTTATTATTATCAATAAGAGTATTATATTCATCAGTCATAGCAATTTTCCAATTAGGGTCATTTAATGCGGACACAGGATTGCGGGGCAAGGGGAATTTAGAGACATCAGAATGTAAATTAAAATGTCTTTTAGGTGTAAAAATACCCCACTGACTACGAGTGACTGGTCTATGACTCGAGGAAGAATTGAGGGAATTTTTGGAATTTTCTGGGCTCGGGATAGACTGGTACTGCCTGCTGGCCCAAATCGGTAACTGGAATCATCATCTGGACCAGTTCAGGTGGTGGACCGGCCCAATTCTTTGGGACTGATCCAAGAATCGGAGGCAGTGCGATCTGATGGGTCCGGTAGGCGATGGGCCTGCTAGAGGATTTTGGGTGCGGGATATGTCCGAAAAATTCTGAATAATATACGGTGATATTTGGTCATCCAAAAAATTATACGACCTAGGCTCGGGAGTATGAACTTTCGTAAAAGGAAATTGGGTCTCATAAAAAATGACATGGCGATTAATTATTATTTTCTTGGAGGATAAATCAAAACATTTATAACCACGATGATTCGACGGATAACCCAAAAATACACACGGGGTAGACCGAGCCTAAAGTTTGTTAATTGTGGTGGATGGGAATAACGGATAACACAAGCACCCAAAAATCCGAATATGAGAATAAGAAGGGTTCTTATTATATAGGATTTTGAGGGGGGAAGAATATGTCAGACCTTTAGAAGGAATTATGTTAAGGAGATATGTGGCCATTTGTAGAGCATGATGTCAAAAATATGGAGGTATGGAGGCATGAATTAAGAGAGTTCGGACAATGTTATTTATGGAACGAATTTTGCTTTCGGCTTTCTCATTTTGTGAAGATGTATGAGGACACGAAAAATGAAAATTGATCCCATTATTAGCACAGAATTCCCGAAACTCCCTATTGTCATACTCTTTCCCATTATCACATTGAATATTTTTTATTTCTCTTTCGAATTGAGTACGAATGAACGCTCTAAATTTGATGAAGATGGAAAACACTTGTGATTTATTCGCAATTGAAAACGTCCACAAAAATCTCGAATAATCATCTAAAAAGAGAACATAATATCGATGACCCAATGAACTAAGAATAGGAGACGTCCAAAAGTCGCTATGAATAATATCAAATGGCATTGAAGTATGAGAATTGGAGTCTACAAATGGCAACTTAACAATTTTCCCTAATGAACAAGACTGACAAAGTGGAGTACGACTCGTACCCTTACAAGAAATAAAGCTATTTTTATCTAAAACTGATAAAATAGAAGATCCTGGATGACCCAGACGAGCATACCACATGGAAGGAGAGATGGTTGCAAAAGTTGATGGCAAGGCTTGACTCGATGGACTGAAACCAGGCATGATAGGATACAGATCCTCCCTACTATCACACCTCATGAGATGACTCCCCGTCTTGAAATCCTTCACAGAGAAACCAAAAGGATCAAATTCAACGGAAATGGAATTGTCAGTAGTGAATTTTCGGACAGACACTAAATTTTTAATCAATTTAGGAGCATGTAAAGTATTTTTCAAGAGAAGGGGTGGATTGGGAGGAGACAACTTTTTCTAACCATACCCTAGAATTGGAATAGAACTGTCATTACCAACAATTATCCCCCGAGGGGTGCTCAAATTGGAATAAGATGAGAGAGTACCTGATTCGGAAGTCATATGAGTAGTGGCACTGGTGTCCATATACCAATTTGGGTCCGGTTGAGTTAACCCCAATGTGTGCATCGCGACCTCGATATCGGTTTGAGTGGGGCCTGCTGCATGATGGGCATGCAGAGGTCGGGGCCCAAGAATTCCTATTCGTGATGGAGCTGGGTCGTAGCTGCTGCTGGGCCACTGGACAGTCGGCCTCCACTGCTGGGTGTTGGGCCTGAACTGTTGCCCAGCCCACTGGCCGCTGGAATTGGCTGCTGGCCCACGGTCCACTGCCCCAGCCCCACTGCCATGGGCCCCACTGCTGGGCCCAGGGGGGTGGTGGACCACTGTTCCCTGGATAGGACCCACCGCCTGCTTGCTGACCACCGGAACCGCCACCAGAACCACCGTGTTTGCCCCCGCGGTTTTTGTTATTATTCTTGCGATTATTCTTGCTGCCACTATGATTATGGTTTTGGCCCGAATTATTAACAAAACCCGAAGAACTAGGAGAGGACGCCACCATGACGACGAGGCTTGCTCCGGTAGCCGCCTTTTTAGCCAAACCGGCTTCTTCCAAAGTAAGCATGGAGCGGGCTTGATAGAAGTCAGGAAGAGGGTTGCTTTCGCTAAGGAGAGTTCCAACACCATTATAGGCCTCCGAAAGACCGGCAACCAACTGTAGAACTAGACGATTATTAGTTATCGGTGCGCCAACTCCTTTAGTTTCTTGTAATATGCAGAAACGTTCAGAAATTCATCCATTCGAACTAGGGAGAATTCCTGCTCGAGTGTGACGACACGTGAATGTTGGTTGTCTTGGAATATGTCACGCAATATATTCCAGGCAGTCATAGCCGTGGTATCCGGCTCAATAATCGTCTGTAGAAGATCAACCGAAATAGTGTCGTAGATCCACCGGAGAACGGTAGCATCAAGAGTAATCCATAACTCAGGATCCTCCGCAGGAAGAGGTCTAGCGGGAGGAATGATGTGATGAAAAACTTGATTGGAGATAGCGTGAATTTTAAACAACTCCGCCCACGTCGCATATTGGACGTTTTCCATCTCAAGGACAATAGGGATACTGGTCTTGACGTTAGAAACCATGAGGGCAGGATGATAATTGTTCTTAGACATATTGAAAGAACAAAGAAGGAAGGGAAATTTAAGAGAGGTGTTTTTCAGAGCGGAAGACGAATTTTGGAAGAGAAACCCGAGGGGGGGTGGGGTGTCTCTGTCGAAAATCAAAGAGAGGACAAAAGTTGGGAGAGAAAAACTTTTGTTTAGACCTAGTCTCTTGATACCATGAAAGAAATAATCCCCTTGATTATTTTCATTGATTGAATAGATATATATACAAGTTACAAAATAGGAGAATCATATTCCTATTCTATTCCTAAAACCTTATTCTACCATAATTCTAACTATATAATTATGGTAAGTGTATATCCTAATCTAGGTAACAAATACACTACAATATACACAAAATATACTTTCCTTAATATACAAATCTGCCCACTGCTTTGCTGGAGAAATCCCGTGATGGGCCTCAGCGTCTTGGGCCATTGCCTTTGCTTTCTTGGGCTGCCCAACGCTTTCTTCTTTGGGCCATCGCCAGATACCTGTGATATATACTGCTGTATATTCAGTGTATATCACGGATATATTATCTTTGTTTAACATGCCTAAATGGAGTATATATCAAGGGGATTTGATCCTATACAGCCCCAAGGATCTTCCTAAACAATGCGGCAGGCACCTACATGCAGGATAAAATACAATTACCTACTATTAGACTGACACAAAATGAGGAGAAAATGCAGCTCATGAAGTCCAGTACCTCAATCTGAAGTCTTATTTGTTACAGAGGTTACCTTCCTTATTTACATTTGTGATGAGGAAAAAATGTACTACACCGAGAAACTGGTTTATAAAAAATTATCAACTTTTGTTTATTACTCCTTTTTTTTCAATTTATGTGTCTTCTTCTTTTTTTAGTATGTTTCAAAAAAAAAAAAGTTGCTTCAGATTTTTTCTTTTCTTAAACAACCGAGGAGTATTACGTAGTAGCAAATAAAATGTGATAATGTTTTATAACTGTGACGTAGGTATATCAGGTAGAACATTTTGCTTGAGAGACATTTGGCGCTGGCGGAAGAAACTACAATGCCATTTCTCCAAAAAAAAACTTATAAATTTGTGCTTGTTTTCTTGTATAACATGCAGATTTGGACTTTTTAATGATATGCTGCTGCAATTGTTCAGCTTCAAATGTCTTAAGATCACATGACGACACACTTCATCAGTAATATCAGAGAACTCAACTCAGACAAAGGAAGCAGTGCTCTTGATTTCCTGGCCTCTAAAAGAGTTGGAATTTTAAAAGATTGTAAGAACATAAGCAAGACTGGAATTCGGGAAATCGAAAAGCCACATGAAAAGCAAAGATCGAACCCGAAAAACGTAACATAGAAATGTAAATTGAAAAAAAAATAGGAAGAGGAGAATAAGAAATATGATGAAGGATATGCTGCTTGAAGGTCCTTTGCCTCCTAGTCTCAAGAGTCAAATGATACACTTCAAAGGCATAAAATCATGCAGTATCTCCTCTCAACAACTTTTTTCTGAGGGAATCTGATGAAAATATACTTAAAGGGTCCTTCGGTTTGATTCGTATTCCGATCAAAAACTTTATTCTTTTTCAAAAGAGCTTTCACGAAATGTAATTGTAAAGGATAATAAAAGTTACCCCCATTTTTTGACCCTCGAAAAAAGCAACCCCTAATGTAAGAAGATATCCACAGGCCATAACAACAAAATTTATTGGATATGCCAATTCTCCCAGGTTTATACCGTCTCTTAAACTGAGAAGCGATGCTCTATAAAAGCGTGAAGACTCTGCTGTGATAAACCAGAAGCAGAAAATGAGAAAGAAGAAGAGTTGGTGAATGATACTAAGGAAAATAGTGATAGGGCTACTCTCTATTGGCATGTCATCACATATTTTAGCTGACATGCCAAAGGAGAGCTGCCCTGTTACTGTCTCTGCTTAATCCTAGCACAAACGTCCACTCTTAATATTGTACTGATGCAGAAGGTATTAGTATACTTCAGTACTTGTCTTAAACGTCTACATTGACTTTTCTCCTTCACTTTTGCCCCACAGAAACCTTAGTACTAATTACTACCACATCAGCTGATTAATTAGTCTTTTCTACTTGAATGCTCGGTTTTATTTATTTCTGTTCCCATAAATCTTAGCGTTAAGTGGACCAGGTTCAAGGCCAGCAATCTTCCATACTTCCAACATTGATAAGACCAGTTATTCAGAACAAAATAACGAAAAAGACCAGCCAATTTGATTTGACCAAAATCATGATTAAGGATTCGTCTCATCTGTGAGAGTGAGTTGAGAACCACCAACCAGAAACACTAAAATCTTAAACATGGATGAACACTCAAATTTCTCAGCAATGGCACCTCTAGTCTTCAATGGTGAAAATTTTCACATGTGGGCTGTGCGGATGGAAGCTTATTTAGAAGCTTTAGATCTTTGGGAGGCAGTCGAGGAAGACTATGAAGTTCCTCCACTACACGACAACCCAACAATGGCTCAAATCAAGAATCATAAGGACAGAAAAACCAGAAAGTTTAAGGAAAAGGCGTGCCTCTTTGCAGCAGTCTCTTCAACAATTTTGTCACAACCCAAACCGGAGGGCCGGGACGGGCACCCGGACCCTACCTGCCGGGTACCACCAAACATATAATCCACACCCAATCATATTTAAATACGGACTAAGCCGAAAGAGGATTATATAAAATTTTAACCGGAAAGCCTCAACATATATATATATATACATACCAAGGCCGACAAGGCCATACATAACTACTATACACAGGACATCTGTCTACAAGCCTCTAAAGAATACATGACATCACAAAGGCGAGACAGGGTCCTGCCATACCCAAGTGTATATGCAAAATAACATACCACGACCAGACTGCAACTCTGAAATAAGTAGAGTTCTCCAATATCAACTGAACCAACAACCTACTAGCGCAATTCGTCACCCTCTTTAACTAAACCTGCGGGCATGAAACGCAGCGTCCCCCGACAAAAGGGACGTCAGTACGACTGATGTACTGAGTATGTCAGACATGAATAATTTCATAACAGGGATATAATAACAACTGAAATAGAAACAACCCAACAATACCAACACCCGACAGGAATGGCTAACCATCAGTAAATGCTTATGCGGGCCCTAGTACATATGCCTAAATGTTATGCACAATGCAAATATTGTATATACATGTATGTATATATACATACATATATGTATATACATACATATATGTATATACATATATATATATATATATATATATATATATATATGTTGCGGAACGTGCAATCCGATCTAATATATGCTAGTGTTGCGGATCGTGCAACCCGTTCCAATATATGTTAGTGTTGTGGATCATTCAACCCGTCCCAATATATGTTAGTGTTTCGGATCGTGCAACCCGTCCCAATATATGTTAGTGTTGCAGATCGTGCAACCCGATCCATTATATGTTAGTGTTGCGGAATATGCAACCCGATCAAATATATGTTAGTGTTGCGGAACGTGCAACCCGATTCAATATATTATATGTATATATGCATGAATGACAATAAAACATTTTTGAACTTATCGGATGACATAATATCCGTGTATCTTCGGCTAACACTGTGAATATCAACATCTTTTCTGTATGCCTCAATAAGGACTTAGGAACATATTTAGACATGCTTTAACATAGGAATCAATAACATGAATATTCTTAACCATTAGGAGTAGAATAATTTATGGAATAATATCACAGTTATATTTCGTTACATGAAACATGCCAAAAGAAAGAATTAATTTGCCTTAACATACCTCGAATAATAACGGAACCAGCCCCTTTTAATTTGCTGGAGCGTAGCCTAAAATTTCCATGAACTTATCTCGTTCGGCTAATCATACCATTGCCTAACTTTACTAACCAAGGTGTATTGCCTTAGTCATTAGGAATCCCTTTTAAAGATTACACGTTTATCCCCAGTAAACTTTGTCCCCTCCACTTAAATTAATTAAGTGACTTGCTTCCGTATAATTTATCAATCACATACATAATTATTTTTGATTCACTTAAATCTTAATAACTTATAAGACCTTCATATACTCAATTTCATAAATTTATAATATGACACTAGTCCATAACCTCTTTGTGCACACATCAAATTTATTTCCGATCCACGTCGTCACACTTGTTACGTTCAAAATGATTTCGGGGGTTTATCTTTTTATATACTAATCTCTTTATTAGCATACGTAAATATAACATAAATTTTCCCAACGCTCGGGTCTATTTACATACGCCTAGCGACTTTACATACGCCTATAGATTCAAACTGTGACCCAAAAGTACGGGATGTTACAAATTTTCACTCGTATTATGTCTCTAAAATCAGCAAAAGCCATCTGGGATTATCTCAAGGCAGAGTATGAAGAGATGATCGTATCAAAGGGATGCAAGTGCTGAATCTTATTAGAGACTTTCAATTGCAGAAGATGAAAGACTCAGAAACCATCAAGGAGTACTTTGACAGGCTGTTGAGCATAGCAAACAGAGTAAGATTACTCGTGTCTGTGTTTAAAAACTCTCGTATTATTGAAAAAATATTGGTTAATGTACCTGAAAGATTTGAACCCACGTTAACCACTCTGGAAAACACCAAAGACCTGGCAAAAATTACTTTGGCATAATTATTAAATTCCTTGCAGGCATAAGAACAAAGAAGGGTTATGAGAGAAGATGGTATCCGTGAGGAAGCTTTGGCTGCAACATATCAAGATGATGGAAGAAACAAAAAGAAGAAGAACAAGAAGCACCAACAAGCAAATGGAGAAAGTGTTGCATCTAACTTGGACAAAAGTAAAGCAGGAAATCTAAGAAAAAGTATCCTCCTTGTAAGCATTGTGGAAAGTTGTGACGACTCAAACCGGAGGGCCATGATGGGCACCCAGGCCTACATACCGGGCACCACTCTTTATATTTTTACCAGTTAATCATAATCAATCATGGCCAAAAGGACCGTCACCAAATATCCTGCTGACACACACACCAAGGCCGATATGACCATACACGACTACTATACACATGACAACTGTCTACAAGCCTCTAAAGAGTACATGACATCATAAGGTCGGGACAGGGAAAAATATCATACCACACTCAGACTGCAACTCTGAAACAAGTAGAGTGCTCCAATATCAGCTGAACCAGCAACCTACAAGTATGAACCGTCCCCCATGTTCACTTGAGCCTGCGAGCATGAAATGTAGCGTCCCCCGACAAAAGGGATGTCAGTATGACTGATGTACTGAGTATGTCGAGCATGAAAAATATCATAATAGAGATACATAAATAACTGATATAGAAATAGCAGACACAAATAGCCGACAGAGACAGGCGATAAAAATAGTCGATTAGTAGTGAATGCCTCTGAGGGCCATAAAATGCCTAACTATCATGCACAATGAAAATGCGGTATACATATATATATATTGGCTTCATCGGGCATCTTGCTTCCCATAACAGCCTCTGTGGGCATCATATCATATCGGCCTCTGTGGGTATCATATCATATTGGCCTCTGTGGGCATCTTCCTTTTTCGTGATATTTATACCAGCTGCGGGTGGTGTTGCGTATATAACGCCATTCCTTTTTCCCATTCCCTACATATATATAATGCGTACCATATAGTAGTGTATATAACACATATGAGTCCATAATATTACATGAATAAAATGCATGATGCATGAATGACAATAAAACATTCCGAACTTATCGGATGACATAATATCCTTGTACCTTCGGCTAACATTGAGAATATTAACATCTTTCCCATATACCTCAATAAGGATTTAGGAATATATTTAGACATGCTTTTAACATAGGAATCAATATCAGGGATAACCTTAACTACTAAGAGTAGAATAATTTATGGAACAACATCACGTTTACATTTCGTTACATGGAACATGCCAAAAGAAAGAAATAATTTACCTTAACATACCTCAAATTCGAGCTAACGATAGTCCTGCATGTTCCAAATGACTCTAAATATGCCAATCTCGACTCTGAGTTTAACAATTTGACACAAGAGATATGATATTTGGCCACCCTAATCACGAGAGTGATCCTAGTTTTGAGGACCCAAAATTAAACTTGGAAAATAAAATCCCCCGTGAAAGAATTTGATTGTTGTTGGATTGAAAATGTTTGGCAAATGTTTGTAACTTGTAGAAAATTTTAGGAAACTCCGGTAATATTTCGGGTGTTATTGGTGGACCATTAAAATCCGATCCGTTTAGCATTCCGACGTTGTATTTTGTATCCAAATTGTACATATAAACATTGAGTGGATATGATGGAGTAGTGCAGGGTGTAGCGTTAGTTGGTGAGGATGAGAAAAGTAGAAATTTTGATCTGTAATTGATGGTTCCGGTTCCAGTATTGTAGAATACTAAGAGAGATGCAAAGATAAATAAAATGGATGTTGTGAAGCATAATACTAGACACTTACTACTCATGCTTTCTTTCATTTTTGTTTGCCAATGGGAATTTGAGAATGAGATTGACATCGATACCTCTCTTTTCGATCCTTTTCATTCTTATCACCAAAGTCTTAACGTGGACATTTTGTGTCCACACAATATTTGCTAAATTCTCCTAATTAATTTCTCGATCTCAATTAACTTAAATAGTAATTATTTTCAACACACTTCATATACTCAATGTCATAATCATGCGATATACCACTAGTTCATAACCTCTTTTAGGACATACAACTATTATTATTAATCCCCATCATTACACTAATTAAGTTCTAAATTATTTCGGGACCGTATCCTTTTATATACTAAGCTTCTTTATTTGTGTACGTGAATATGACATAAATTTTCCAAGGCTCAGGTCTATTTACATACGTCTAGCGATTCAAACCATGGCCCGAAGTAAGGAATGTTACATTCTTCCCCCCTTAGAAACATTCGTCCTTGAATTTGGGATGACATATCTAATTCCCGTAACGTAGTCAGAAAACATATCCACCACTTTGCGTGCCATTTAATATAACATGTATCCTTATGTCGGACCTCACATGGTCATCGAGTATTAATGATAATAGTCTGAAATAGAACTCACCTTATGCTTCTCTCAGAGCCTCGACATTGGTCTAAAATAGGTAGGGATATTTGTGTTTCATTTCCTCTTCTGCCTCTCGTGTCATTTCTTCTACATTCTTATTCTGCCATAAAACTTTCACGGAGGCTACTTCTTTAGTCCTTAACTTGCAGACTTGTCGATCTAAGATAGCAATAGGGACCTCTTCATATGATAGGTCCTCTGTAACCTTCACCTCATCAATCGGTACAATTCGGGAAGGATTCCAATACACACTCTCAACATATAAACATGGAAAACCGGATGAACAAATTCTAACTCATGAGGTAGGTCCAATTCGTAAGCCACTTGTCCGATTCGTCGAATTATATGATATGACCCAACATACCTTGGGCTGAGCTTTCCTCTTTTTCCCAAACCTCATTAAACCCTTTATAGGTGAAGTCTTCAAGAAGACCCAATCATCCACTTGGGATTCTGAGTCCCACCGCCGCTCATTTGAATACGACTTATAATGACTCTGAGCGGTTAACATCCGTTCTTAGATAAGCTTCACATTCTCTATGGCTTGGTGCACTAGGTCAGGCCTAAATAATTCTGATTCGCCTACCTTGAACCATCTGATATGAGATCTACTCTTCCGTCCATACAAAGCTTCATATGGAGCCATTTTGATACTAGCATGATAACTGTTACTGTACGCAAATTCAGTAAGGGATAAATGATCATTTCCCTTGAAGTCCAATATGCAAGATCATAGAATATCCTTGAGTGTTTGAATCGTATGCCCGTCCTGTTCGTCTGTTTGAGGGTGGAATGTTGTGCTAAGATTAACTTGAGTGCCCAAACTTTTTTTTTAAATGATCTCCAGAAATTAAATGTGAACTGCGCACCTCTGTAAGATACAATAAAACTAGGCATACCCTAAAGGCGAACAATCTCCTTAACGTATAACTTTACATAGTCCTCGACTGTATAGGTAATTTTGACTGCCAGGAAATGAGCTGATTTGGTCAGTCTATCAATAATTACGCAAATAGAATCAAACTTGTGATAAGAGCAAGGTAAACCTGTAATGAAATCCATATTAATCATTTCTCACTTCCACATTAGAATCTCAATGTTCTGAGTCAAGCCACGAATTTTTGGTGCTCTATTTTATTTTTACTGGCTAACAATTAAGGAATTGTGGTACAAACTCCGCAATGTCCCTCTTCATGTTCTTCCACCAATACATACCTTTGAGATCATGATACATATTAGTAGATCTAGTGTGAATGGAATATCATGTGTAATGGACCTCTATCATAATCTTATCTCGTAATCCTGCTATATTAGGAATACACAAATGGACCTTCCACCTGGGGTCTCTTTCCTATTATACTCGAAGGTTGCGGTTCTCTTTTTGTTGAATATCCTTCCCAATCTTTCTTTAAAAAATGGGATCTTTATCACGACGTTCCTTTTTCTTCCAGCATGAGGGATGACCCTGTTGTATTCTGAGTCATAGGGCTATCATCTTTATCATGACATTTTTTTTTCTTCCAGTATGAGGGATGACCCTGCTGTATTCTGAGTCATAGGGCTATCACTATCTGAATCCTCTAATCGGACTCCCACTTAGCTAACTGATGTATTCCCTCCGATCAAATTCTCGCCTTAGTCCTCACGTTAGTCAAGCCACTTGTAGGTGAATGATCCTATTGTCAACTTAGCTTTGTTTAGTAACTGGTATGCTGAAAACTCTTATATTTGTAGTATCTCAATCCTCTTATGGACAATGTTATTGAATCTGAAGTGCACGTATCATCGTAGTTAACTCTCATTCATGGTCTGAAAGGAATCTTTTTTTTTGTACTTTCTCAGAACTCGTAATTATAAACAACTTCCTTTCTTTACTTCTTTTGATACGTGTTCACTCATTTTCTTACTTGTCGTACTCGTCTTAATTCTAAAATATTCAGGTATACATGCGTACTCTCAAACATTGCTCCTGATTCCAACCCTTGGCGTTACTATCCCTTAAAGGATGAGTTGTTAACTTATTCCCTTATTCTATGCGTGGAATATTCTAAAGAATTTTGCGTTACATGATATTGGCCTACTATATCCAAACATGGTCGTTATACTTAGATTTGAATTCCTTCACTTGCCTCATTGCTAATTCTTTTTGTCAATGGAGCTTTAGGAAAAGATTTTCTTGATCTCGTTAAGCTGCAAACTCATTACTGTATCTATCTCGTAGAACCTTTGGTTAGTTCAAAAATGCTCATAGATATCTATATTCACCTGACATCTTATCTTCATTATAATGTCATTATCTCTTGACATATATTTTTAATGTCTATCCTGTATCCATAGGCGTCATTGGCTCCTTTCCACCTGTTTAGGCACTAATATCGAGCTTTACTCATTGTTACTTCCGTTTACTTAATTTCTGAGAGGTATGACTGCATATGTTTGGAACCGATGCTTCATATTAGATCCACGGTGTTACATGATCCCATGACTTGTTAAGTTTTCTTGTCTTATCATTATTAGATCTCCCATCGACCAAATGCTCATTCGTCTTACCTTTATATTTCCATTTCAAATTGCCTTGGGGGGTCTCTTATCTCAAAGTATTTCTCATACTATCTTTATGAACATCAGAGGTTCATCACCTTTAGCCGAAAAGTTCTTACTCTCCGTCCTCTACTATTGATCCTTACGCTGTTCTGAAGCAATCATACCTTTGTGAGACCTGCATAACTATAATCTTATTCACCTTTGTCCTTCTCGCCATAATTCTTTCTTCTACTCGTCATTAAACAAAAAATATTTCTGCCTTGATACTTGATCATACCATTCCATTCATACTTATTAACTGTCTTCAAATTTCTTCAACCATTCTTCGATTGTTCCATAGTTCTCGTCCTCAATTGCCCCTAATAAGTTGTTATCTGGAGGTTATTTAGACGTTGCTAGAGTTTTCTGGAAATTCAAGAAAATGGTGGAAAATCAAAGTGGCAACAACATTAAGGTTCTAAGGTCTGATAATGGAAAAGAATACACATTAGCAATTTTTATTTGTTTTGCGAAGAAGCTGGCATTGAACATCAGCTTACTTCTCCTTAAACTCCAGAAAAAAATGGAGTTAGTGAAAGGAGAAATAGAAGTGTAAATGAGATGACTCGATGCATGTTGCATGAGAAGGAGTTGCCTAAAAAATTATGGACCGAAGAAGCTAACACAATGGTTTTCGTGCAAAATCGTCTCCCAACCAAGGCTTTGAAAGATAAAACTCCATTTGAACTATGGTATGGATATAAACCTTCACTAAGTTTTCTTAAAGTGTTTGGTTGTACGTGTTTTTTTTTATGTTCCGCAGGTCAAGCGTGACAAGCTTGATAATAAGGCGATTCCAGGTATCTTTGTGGGCTATAGTTTAATTTCTAAAGCCTCCAAAGTATATCATCCTCAAACAGGAAAAATGTCGATTTCTAGAGATGTGCGCTCCAATGAAGATGAGCAATGGGACTGGAAGAACCTGCAAAGAGCAGATGAACTCCTACAAGATTCTAAAGAGAAGACAATGGATGAGTGGAAAAATGAATTGTAAGATAATCCTCCAATTAGGGGAAGAAGGTTGCTTTCAGATATTTATCAAAAGTGCAACATGGCGGTATTTGAACCTGCTGGATATAATAATGCCAAGAATGATCAGAAATGGATGGTTGCAATTAAGGGGGAGTTATCTATGATTGAGAAGAACTAAACTTGGGAGCTTGCTGATAAACCTCAAGGTAGAAAGGTAATTGGGGTAAAATGGGTGTTTAGAACTAAGCTTAATGCTGATGTTCCATTAACAAGCACAAAGCAAGGCTCGTAGTTAAGGGCTATGCACAATTTTTTGGTGTTGATTATTCTGATACTTTTGCGCCAGTTGCTAGGCTTGACACGATCAGGTTACTTCTTGCTATTGCAGTACAATTGGGCTGGAAAGTACATCAGATGAATGTTAAATCAACATTTCTCAATGGAATTCTTCAAGAAGAAATCTATGTCAAGCAACCTGAAGGCTTCATTGTAGAAGGCAAGGAGGACAAAATTTATAGACTAAGTAAAGCACTCTATGGTCTAAAACAGGCACCAAGGGCCTGGTATAGTCGCATAGATGATTACTTACTTAGCATGAGATTTGAAAAAAATCTATCAGAGTCCACGTTGTATGTCAAACACAATAGCAATGAATTACTTGTTATTTCTCTTTATGTTGATGATATTTTGATTTCATGGAGTATTCCAAAGCTTATTAAAGAGTTCAAGCAGGATATGAAGAAAATCTTTTAGATGACAGGTCTTAGGTTGATGACATACTTTCTTGGAATGGAGATCAATCAAGAAAAAGATGAGATTTTCATCTGTCAAAACAAGTATGCCAAGGAAATACTGAAGAAATTTCAGATGGAAGTGTTCAAAGCAACAAGCACACCGATGAATCAAAAAGAGAAGTTATGTAAGGAAGATGGCGCAGATAAAGTCGATGAAACTTATTACAGAAGTTTGATTGGATGCCTGATGTACCTCACAACAACAAGGCCTGACATTCTGTTTGTTATAAGTCTCTTATCTCAATTTTTGCATTGTGCAAGTGAAATGCATTTAAAAGCAGCAAAAAGAATATTAAGGTATGTAAAAGGCATAACTGATTATATCAAGTTTAAGAAGCGTCAAAATATCAAGTTGTGGATTCTCAGATAGTGATTGGGCTGCATCAATGGATGATATGAAAAGTACCTCTGGATAATATTTCAGCTTTTGTTCCAGGGTATTCTCATGGTGCTTGAAAAAGCAGGAGATCATAGCACAATCTGCTGCAGAAGCAGAATTTATTGCTGCAACAACAACAGTTAATCAAGCTTTGTGGTTAAAGAAGCTACTGGATGATTTACAAATAGAGGAAAAGGATGTTACATATATTTTTGTTGACAATCGAGAAGCGATTGCAATCTCTCACAGTCCAGCATTCCATGGGAAAACTAAACATTTTAACATTAAGCTTTTCTTCTTGAGAGAAGTGCAGAAAAATGGAGAAGTATCTCTGATTTACTACAAATCTGAAGATAAGTGGGCCGACTTGTTTACTAAATCACTTCTAGTCAACAAGTTTGAGCTTCTAAGATAAAAAATTGGAGTTTGCAGTTCCAAAAGCAAGGAGGAGTGTTGAATATTTTCTTCAGAAACTGCAAACCTTTTTTAGCAGTAATTTGAATAAGTTGTACTCCGTCAACAAGTTAGTCCTAGTATATAGGAGTTAGCTTTTATCTGTTTGTTATCTCCTCGATTCTAGCTGATAGTTGAGGTCATATTTATGTACTTTTATGTTAGGATATTATACTTTAAATACATGTCTTTCATCTGTTAATGAATACAAGAAAATGTTTCTGCGCAGCTTTCTGTTTCTTTTTTTTTTTACTATATTTTTCTTCCATTTCTTGATTACTGGAAATTAACACAAACTTCCACTATCAAGAAATACAACAACAATATAGGGTTTGCTTTTCGGACTATAGATGTTAATTAGTACTTGATATGGTGTTTAAGAAAGGAAATGAATAATTTTGAAGTTTGTGGTTTTAAACACATCCTAAGATTTGTGTGGCTATAAGAGTTTTGAAACTTATAATTTTAAATATGTCATCTTAACATTTGTGTGACTGTAAACGGTTCTCAATGGAGGTACTTAAAATTTTAAAGAAAAATTTAAAGTTAAATTGTCTCAAAATATAAAAATGTCATTCTTTTATAGACGGAATAATGAGGAAATTGTATCACATATATTGAGATAGAGGGAGTAATATGTTACTGGTATCCCCAATTGTTATCTAGTTTTACTTGACGTTCTGGCTGGTTCAAGATTTTATCCGTAGTCAGTTGATGTGTTCTCATATGATATATTGCTCTCCACGGTAGATAAGCTGTAAAAGACTTCTCATATGGTATCTTGTCATCTGCGGAGTGCAAAGTTATAATGATAGAAAATATTACAACCAAATCTGAACACAAATGATCTCGTTTTGGGTTGAAATAGTTTTGAAGTCTTATCTCGATTCTTGCTCCTTGCGTGTTTTCACTTTAACTGCTGCTCCAAAAATCTAAGACACCCTACTTATGACTACCTCAGACATTATAGAGGTCAAGGGTTAAGAACAGAGCCCGAGCGTACACTTTGGCGCACAACTTTGACAGTAGACCATAACTGTGAGTAGGAGAGTCAAAATGATGAACCTCTTGAACAGTTGGGAACTAGACTCGAGGGTCTAATATATTTGTTCAAAAAGCAAGACTAAATTCCATATAGAATGGGAGATATGATGTGTTGAAGTCCGGTCATGTATTTCTAGATTGAAATTGTTGCTCCAAACACTAAATCTCGGTACCTATTGCTTGAATCTTCATTACTTATCACCATTTGACTTAAAAAACACAATATAACCAAATTGAACCCTTGATGTGAACTTATCAACCATTAGGTCATTTTCACATGTTTTAGTAGATAACTTATCTTATTTTTGGTGTTCAACATCTTGGTCATTAACCAAGTAACCTGCTCAATCACTCTATGACCTGAGCAGTGATATTCTCATACTTGTTTTTATATCTGCTTCTCCATATCTCCCAACAAAGTATAAATGATAGAGATAGTAATTAATAGCATATAACTCATGGATATTATTATTGGGAGATCTGTCAACCATCCAGGAACCTTTACTGGATTAATATACCATATGACAGTCTTTTACAGTTTAGATATGACACAGAAAAGAATATGCAGAATAATGTAGATGTTGTTAGGATTTGAGTCACAAATCCTACCTAATCAGAAAACAGTAAATAAGCAAACAACAAATAACACACAGATTTATAGTGGTTCACTCTCAATGCGAGAGTTACGTCCACTTTGCAGCTGCAGGTTTTACTATAATCGAATAGGGAGTTTGAGTTTATAATTCTCTCTTTCTCTCTTTTTCTCTTGCTCGACCCACAAATAAAAAATAGCGCTCTTAGTCTATATTTAGCGAAAACTAGGGCAAACATAATAAAGCCCGAAATTCCCAGAATACCCTCCACTAAATAACCTTACATTATAAAAATGCCCTCCGCCCCCTACTCCCTTGGGAGGGGGATTTACCACCTTCCAACCCCCACGTCGACCTGACCATTGAGGTCGATCAGCGTTACACACTCTGCGTAGGGTCTTTATAGTGTCGGCGATGAATTAGGCTCCATAACTCAACAAATGTAGGACTATACGAAATATGCCTTCTTGCAATCTACTCATTGTTGATGCATAGTAGCAACTGCAGTACATCGTGCCACCCTGCTGGAAATTTAGTTTCAGTTTTTAGTGAAGAACATAGTGACTCACCAGTGGCGGATTTGTTTTTATCAATTTGGCCTTCAGGTGGCGTCTTCCTTTTATATCATTGAACCAAAAATTATATACACGACAGGAGGGACATTCGACCTTACCCCTGTCGAGCGAAGAATTTCAGCATCACTACAACTAAAAATAAATGTAAAACAGAGTACTGAAAAACTTCCTTGTTACAGAAGAGAATAAGAAAAATAACTTTTATACCAAAAATATCAAAGCACACATGAGAAGGGAATTCAAGAGCTGCAGTTTCTCCTCACTTTGTGTCTAATAGTCTGGAATTGAATCTTATCCAGCATGTAAGGGTCTGCTGCTTATTTAGGAAGATCTTTGTGGTTGTAAATGATCAAATCCCCTCAACTGATACTCCATTTGGCAAAAGCATCGGCCACTTGGTTTGCTTCCCTATGGCAATGATGGATATAATGTTGGCAAGATTGAAATAAGTGAAGAATCTTATTGATGGTGTCGTGCATCTGCCAAGCAGTGCTATATTCACTTTTTAAGTGTTAACGGTTGGAAATTTGCCTTTGGTGGGGAGGTACGTCCACCTGTATTTAATGACTTAAACACTAGAGTTCCGCATGTTGGAGGCTTTATATCTTCACACGTGCATAATTTACTAAGTGAGTAGATGACCGTAGGGCCAAAGATCGTCAAATTTCATTGAGAAATGAAAGAGGTATTGGTCCACGAAGTAAGGTGTTTAAGGCATGAAAATGTAGTTTGGGACAAATCTACCACATCGGTGGAAAAAGGAAGAATTGTTCTCTTTATAAGTCTCAAAATTGGCTAAGGGTTTGGGACCTCAAGGGGTAACCCATGTGTTTGAAGGAGGAAGGACCTAGATGTGCTTGGGTTCAAGGCTAAGCCCACACGCACGTCGTCGTCGCCCACCCGTCCGGTCCGGTCACGGGTCTTGGGTCTTGGGTCTTGGGTCTTGCGCTTCTTCTGATAGACCCCAAATTATTAAATATTTACAGTTTGGTCTCTGGAGTTTCCGAAAAGATGAATTCTGGAACGACGGAAGGCAGAAAGTTTCTGCCTACCGTTTGGGTTGATTTTTGGAGCATTAACCAACCATTACTTGGCTGATTAACTCCTCCATAAACAGTCCTCCTTCAATGGTCATAAACATGTCATTACTTGGCTGTTTAATTCCATCATTCAATGGTCATTAACAGTCATGTCTTGGCAGTTGAGAAGTCTCCCCTTATGCTATATATTGATGCCTTTTGGCTCAATTGTGTGATACAGAAAGTGACAGAAAATGAGACAAAATATACACACAGAGATAAACAGAAGAGAGACACGAATTATGTCCAGAAACAGTGGAAGAAAATAGAAACTCTTCCTTCCTTTTCCATTCTTCAGCAAGTCATTTCGTATTTGTTTTCTTCTGCAGAATCAACCTATTTGCTTTGTAGTGTTGATTAGTTGTTGTTTTATCTTGGAAGATTATTGCCCGTTAACATAAAATCATATATACGGGGCAATCTTGTCTTAAAGACAGAGAGTCATCTCTCGACTCAGCTACAGTTGTAACAATCCAGATTTTGTGTTTCTTGATTTCAGGTTATCAAGATTCAAGACTCAAAAAGCTTGCAGCAGTTCTGAACATTGCCTATTTGTTTATCCTTTAGAACACTTGTAATATTTATTTACTTCCCGTATTGCTATGCATATCCAACAGTTTTAAGACAAGATTTGTATTAGTGTTCAAAAGATGTCGGTCAAAAGTTGTGTGACCAAATCTGGATATGGCTGTGGTTTTTTGGTAGAAGAGACTTGTGATTATGCTATTGAAGGTCAACATGTTCATGGTGTCACCACTCTTGAGAGTGGTAGGAACAAGCGCCGACGAGAGGCTGGGGATGTCAACTGGGACAAGAGGAGAAGGCTGAAGATGTGGTTCTATCGTGTAGCAAAAGGCCTATATCTGTCCCAGGCAAAAGATCTGAATTATGGTAAGGAGGAAATAGACACTCAGTCCGATGAACTGACTGAAGTGGGCCAGAATCCGAAATGGAATAAGTAATTTTCCTTCCTTGTCAAAGAAATAAAATAAATGATGTCTGATTAAAAATGGCTTAAAGTAAGGAGGAAGATGAAAATGTTTTCCGAAATAATTTATATTCCTTACACTTTAAAATCAGAAGTTTAATCTCTTCTTCCTTCCCGTTTAAAGATTTGATTTTGTAAATGACTTAAAAAGATCCGTTCTTTTAAGTGTAATTATTAAAAGCGTGTAAAGTATGTTCGCACATACGAGGGAGAAAGATCCACTGACTGTGCAAAAACTGTTACCACTCTTAAGTAAGCGCTAAGAATTGTCTGGCACCAGTCATAGGGGAAGAAGACTAAAAGCTAAAGACGTTGAGCCTGTCACACTATTTGGCAGAAGATCCTTCATAGGATGATATTGGACACTCAGTCATACAAAGCCTATACTAGAGTGGGGCCAAAATTCCTTTGATAGGATGATATTGGACACTCAGTCATACAAAGCCTACAGGCGACTGCAGTGGGGCCATAATTCACTTAAAAGGAAAAGTAATGGACACCTAGTGTGGTGGGCCAGAGTTTTCACGTCTTAAATGACCTGAAGGCCTAAAGAAAGGCATAAAAGAAATTGGACACTCAGTCTGCCAAAGCAACTGGAGTGGGCCAGAGTATCCAGATCACATATGATCTGGTTACGCCCTAACCACGGGCAAGAGGTTGTTCATGTGAAGCAACGCCACCTCTAAAGTAGAAGGGGTTGGAGAGGTTGTCCTCAATAGGACTTCAGGGAATGAGATCACTCTAAAAGGAGGTGATACATGTCCCAAACTTGGTTTAAGAGACGATGTTAGTCAAAGCTGGTTTGAGACTAGTCCAACAGGTCTGTAATAACTAAGAATGGTACAGTATGTCTGTAGCCAAATGAATGATATATTTGTAATCCGTGCATCTATGCCATCATAGATTAAGACAGGTTAAATAGAAAGTCATTCAAAAGCTAACGAAGTTGAGATTGTTGCCTTCTGTCGACATAAACCCATAAAATGAATATGAGGTAGACGAAGAGGCAAAATCATCTTTCCATTCCGTCAAAGGAATAGCGAAAGAAACACCGCTCCTCTAGAACTTAGTCACACCTACATAGGTGATTTGAAGTTTATACAAAATAGGGGGGGAGACAAGTACTTTGTAACCTTCATTGATGATGGTACAACGTATTGTATCATTTGTTTGTTGAAAAGCAAAGATGAAGTTGTTGAAGCGGATAAGTGCTACAAAGCAGAAGTTGAAAATCAACGAAGCTTACGGATTGAGAAATTCGTAGTGATATAGGGGGAGAATGTGAAGCATCGTCAAACGACTGCTCATTACTCACCTTAGTCTAACGATGTTAGCCAAGCACAAAGCCGTACACCCAAATGATATGGGGCAAGGCAATCCTTATCGCTAATGCGATTCTCAACAGAAATACGCATAAGGATAAGGATAAGAATAATCCTCTGTGTGAGACATGGAAAGGATCTCACATACAAATGTTGTGATGTGGGGTGGCTTGGTAGAAGTTGGAATACCGAAATAGGTCAAGTTGGATCTAAGACTGTAAATTGCATATCCGTTGGATCTACAAATAACAGTAGTGCTTATCGCCTCTTGGTGATGCTGAATTCTTTGAAGATAAATTTTCTTGAAAAGGAAAAAGGAGTAATTTCTCAAGGTTAACAAGAACCCGCGAGTGTCTGACTGTCCGGAACTAGACGTTCCTTACCTATAGGACTCGAAAGTTACTGACTATCCGGAAGTTAATATTCCAGATCTACAGAACTCAGGGATTCTAGATGTTGAACCGAGACGGAGCAAAGAGGGGACACAGACTTGTTCCAGGCCTTCTAGCTTGTATGGTTGAGAATGAACCATGGACAATTAACAAAGAATTGTCATCTCCAAAAGCGATGCTTTGGAAAGAAGCTACAAAGAGAGAAATAGATTCCATCATATAGAACCATATTTGATCTTCCTCCGGGAAAAGAACTTTTGGGTTGTGAAAAAGAATACTCAAAAGTGAGTACAAAGTAGATGGATCTACTGACGAGTATAAGGCCTCGGCTACTTGTACACGTGCTTTCCTGTGAATAGCTTAACATCCAGGGCCATTGCAGTCTTGCGTGGAATGGATGTTGAAACGGCCTTCCTAACCGGAGAGTTAGAAGGGGAGAATCAGAGTTGGTTTGCTGGACTGTTGGGCTTCTTCCTGAACTTTCATTTTGGTCCCTGAAATGTTTACATTTTGGTCCTGGAAGTTTTAGATAAAATAAAAACAATGAATCTGACCTCAAAAACATTGACTCTGGAGTTAGAAAGCCAACAGTTAGAAAACCAATAGTCTGAGAGTGAAAATTATATTGAAACAAAAGATATGGGTATCACAGATGACATCTTAGGAATTGGATTTCTAATACATCTAACGGACTGGTCTAACTCCAAACTCAGTTGTGAGATAGTTGACAGTCTCGTTGAAGCCACCAATGGATATGAATCATATAACTGATTGAAATCATGGTGCACCCATATACAAGGAGCGATATCCGTAGGTCACATATAGTTCAATGTATGTTACACACTACAACCGACTTGGTATCGACCTACATATAAGATCAGTTGAACTAAGGTTCACAGATGATTTTAATAAATGATCAATAGAAGGCGTTAATTCGGATATGACGATATCTGAAATATTCGCTTATCTGTGGATTATGGTATTTTGGATGTCCAGCAGTTCTGGGAGAACATAGTGATGCAAACTGGACATCAGATGTGAAGAACACCAAAGCCACAAACAAATGTGTATGGTGGATCTTGGAAAATCCTCTAAGCAAACTTGCCTCGGCTGATTCATGATGGAATCAGAGTTTATCACTTTATACAAAGCATGAAAGAAGTTGAGTAACTTCACGACTCCTTAGAGGACGTCCCTTATTGGTAGAAATATGTGCCTTCAACAGTTATACACTGTGGATAGCCGGTCGGCTTTAGGAAGGACACGGATGACTCCATCTGGACATATCTGTCAGGATCTGTCGGAGACATAAGACAGTATGGCAGTTGATCATCACGGGTGTCACTTCCTTGATTACTAATCAAAGGATATAACGGACCCTTTTAACTAAGGGACTATCAGGAAATCAAGTGTTCTGCCTGTGTAGGGGAATGGGCTTAAAACCCAAACAATACGAACTTTGCGGTGGTAACCCAACCATACTGACTGGAGATCCTAAGAATTTGGTTAAATGGGAAAACTAAGCTGCAAAAGGTTTAGCTGAGCGCTTCAGTGGAAGCAAGAGCACTTTGGATAATAATTTATGTAGGGAAACATGAATCCAAAGCTGTTCCCGCAATAGACATTAAAGTTCTACCTGCATGGTGGGTAAAGGTTAAGCTTCCAAACCTTTAACGATCCTCAAACGGTTGAGGTTAAGGTTGGGTAAACTTTTAATGATTCCTAACACTTGTGAAGTGGAGTATAGCAGGATACCTTGTAGGAGATCACCTATTTAAGTGCGAGGACAGGCCGCCTCAAATGAACGCACTTAAGAATCTAAGTGCGTCCATGGACACAACGGACAAAACAATAAGAAGAAAAAATGAATAAGGAGAGTTATTATGTTGGTATCATTGTCTTGGCTTACACTAAACACTGACGGTTCAAGACATCACGTTCACCGCGCAGTAAGTAAGTCCGATGGTATTCAACTAGGTAAGGTTCAAAGCAGAAGCTACCTCTCCTGATGCAATATTCTTTCGCTGAAAGTAGGCACCTTGTGTGTGCGCCAAAATCTCTTTCAAGAGGGGATTGTTGGAAATTTACCTTTAGTGGGGTGGTGCGTCCACCTGTATTTAATGACTTAAACACTAGGGTTTCGCATGTTGGAGGTTTTATCTCTTCACACGTGCATAATCTATTAAGTGAGTAGATGACCGTAAGGCCAAAGATCATCAAATATCGTTGAGAAATGAAAGAGATATTGGTCCACGAAGTAAGGTGTTTGAGGCATGGAAATGTGGTTTGGGACAAATCTACCACATCGGTGGGAAAATGAAGAATTGTTCTCTTTATAAGTCTTAAAATTGGCTAAGGGTTTGGGACCCTAAGGGGTAACCCATATGTTTGAAAGAGGGAGGACCTAGATGTGCTTGGGTTCAAGGTTAAGCCCATAAGTGCGCCGCCGCCTCCCGTCCGTCCGGTCCGGTCACGGGTCTTGGGTCTTGGGCTTCTTCTGATAGACCCCTAAATTATTTAATATTTACAGTTTGATCCCTTAAGTTTCTGAAAAGATGAATTTGGGAACGACGGAAGGCAGAAAGTTTCTGCCTACCATTTGGGTTGATTTTTGGAGCATTAATCAGCCATTACTTGGCTGATTAACTCCTCCATAAACAGCCCTCCTTTAATTTCCATAAACATGCCATTACTTGGTTGTTTAATTCCATCCTTCAATGGTCATTAACAGCCATGTCTTGACAGTTGAGAAGTCTCCCCTTATGCTATATATTGATGCCTTTTGGCTCAATTGTGTGATACAGAAAGTGACAGAAAATGAGAAAAAATATACACACAGAGACAAACAGAAGAGAGACACGAATTATGTCCAGAAACAGTGGAAGAAATCAGAAACTCTTCCTTCCTTTTTCATTATTCAGCAAGTCGTTTCGTATTTGTTTTCTTCTGTAGAATCAACCTATTTGCTTTGTAGTGTTGATTAGTTGTTGTTTTATCTTGGGAAACTATTGACCGTTAACATAAAAGCATATATACGGGGCAATCTTTTCTTAAAGACAGAGAGTCATCTCTCGAATCAGCCACAGTTGTAACAATCCAGATTTAGTGTTTCTTGATTTCAGGTTATCAAGATTCAAGACTCAACAAGCTTGCGGCAGTTCTGAACAATGCCTATTTGTTTATCCTTTCGAACACTTATAATATTTATTTACTTCCCATATTGCTTTGCATATCCAATTATTTTAAGACATGATTTGTATTAGTGTTCAAAACATGTCGGTCAAAAATTGTATGACCAAATCTGGATATGGCTATGGTTTTTTGGTAGAAGAGACTTGTGATTATGCTGTTGAAGGTCAACATGTTCATGGTGTCACCGCTATTGAGAGTGGTGGGAACAAGCGCCCACGAGAGGCTGGAGATGTCAACTGGGACAAGAGGAGAAGGCTGAAGATGTGGTTCTATCTTGTAGCAAAAGGCCTATATCTGTCCCAGACAAAGGATCTGAATTATGGTAAGGAGGAAATAGAAACTCAGTCCGATGAACTGACTGAAGTGGGATAGAATCGGAAATGGGATAAGTAATTTTCCTTCCTTGTCAAAAAAATAAGATTAAATGATGTCTGATTAAAAATGGCTTAAAGTAAGGAGGAAAATGAAAATGTTTTCCAAAATAATTTATATTCCTTACACTTTAAAATCAGAAGTTTAATCTCTTCTCCCTTCCCGTTTAAAGATTGGATTTTGTAAATGACTTAAAAAGATCCATTCTTTTAAGTGTAATTATTAAAAGTGTGTAAAGTATGTTCACACATACGAGGGAGAAAGATCCACTGAGTGTGCAAAAAGTTGTTACCACTCTTAAGTAAGCGCTAAGAATTGTCTGGGCACCAATCTTAGGGGAAGAAGACTAAAAACTAAAGACGTTGAGTCTGTCACACTATTTGGCAGAAGATCCTTCATAGGATGATATTGGACACTCAGTCATACAAAGCCTACGGGCGACTGGAGTGGGGCCAGAATTCACTTAATAGGAAAAGTAATGGACACCTAGTGTGGTGGGTCTGAGTTTCCAGGTCTTAAATGACCTGAAGGCCCAAATAAAGGCATAAAAGAAATTGCACACTCAGTCTGCCAAAGCAACTGGAGTTGGCCAGAGTATCCAGATCACATATGATCCGGTTACGCCCTAACCACGGGCAAAAGATTGTTCATGTGAAACAATGCCACCTCTAAAGTAGAAGGGGTTGGAGAGGTTGTCCTCAATAGGACTTCAGGGAATGGAATCACTCTAAAAGGAGGTGATACATGTCTGAAACTTGGTTTAAGAGACTATGTTGGTCAAAGCTGGTTTGAGACTAGTCCAACAGGTCTGTAATAACTAAGAATGGTACAGTATGTCTGTAGCCAAATGAATGATATATTTGTAATCTGTGCATCTATGCCATCATAGATTAAGACACGTTAAATAGAAAGTCATTCAAAAGCTAACGAAGTTGAGATTGTTGCCTTCTATCGACATAAACCCTCAAAATGAATATGAGGTAGACGAAGAGGCAAAATCATCTTTCCATTCCGTCAAAGGAATAGCGAAAGAAACACCGCTCCTCTAGAACTTAGTCATACCTACATGGGTGATTTGAAGTTTATACAAAATAGAGGGGGGAGATAAGTACTTTGTGACCTTCATTGATGATGGTACAACATATTGTATCCTTTGTTTGTTGAAAAGGAAAGATGAAGTTGTTGAAGCGGATAAGCGTTACAAAGCAGAAGTTGGAAATCATTCGTAGTGATAGAGAGGGAGAATGTGAAGCATCGTCAAACAATGGCTCATTACTCACCTTAGTCTAACGATGTTGGCCAAGCACAAAGTCGCACACCCAAATGATGTGGGGCAAGGCGATCCTTACCGCTAATGCGATTCTCAACAAAAATTTGCATAAGGATAAGGATAACCCTCTGTGTGAGACATGGAAAGGATCTCACATACAAATGTTGTGATGTGGGGTGGCTTGGTAGAAATTTGAATACCGAATCAGGTCAAGTTGGATCTAAGACTGTAAATTGCATATCCATTGGATCAACAAATAACAGTAGTGCTTATCACCTCTTGGTGATGCTGAATTCTTTGAAGAAAACCATCCTTGAATAGGAAAAAAGAGTAATTGCTCAAGGTTAACAAGAACCCGCGAGTGCCTGACTGTCCGGAACTAGACGTTCCTTACCTACAGGACTCGAAAGTTACTGACTATCCTGAAGTTAATATTCCAGATCTACAGCACTCAGGGATTCTAGATGTTGAACCGAGACGGAGGAAATAGGGGACAAAGACTTGTTCTAGGCCTTCTAGCTTGTATGGTTGAGAATGAACCATGGACAAATAACAAAGCATTATCATCTCTAAAAGCGCTGCTTTGGAAAGAAGCTACAAAGAGAGAAATAGATTCCATCATATAGAACCATATTTGATCTTCCTCCGGGAAAAGAACCTTTGGGCTGTGAAAAAGAATACACAAAAGTGAGTACAAAGTAGATGGATCTACTGACGAGTATAAGGTCTCGGCTACTTGTACACGTGCATTCTTGTAAATAGCTTAACATACAGGGCCATTGCAGTCTTGCGTGGAATGGATATTGAAACGACCTTCCTAACCGGAGAGTTGGAAGGGGAGAATCAGAGTTGGTTTCCTGGACTGTTGGGCTTCTTCCTGAACTTTCATTTTGGTCCCTGAAATATTTACATTTTGGTCCTGAAAGTTTTAGATAAAATAGAAGCAATGAATCTGACCTCAGAAACATTGACTCTGAAGTTAGAAAGCCAACAGTCTGAGAGTGAAAGTTATATTGAAACAAAAGATATGGGTATCACAGATGACATCTTACGAATTGGATTTCTAAGACATCTAACGGAATGGTCTAACTCCAAACTCAGTTGTGAGATAGTTGACAGTCTCGTTGAAGCCACCAATGGATATGAATCATATAACTGATTGAAATTATGGTGCACCCATATACAAGGAGCGATATCCGCAGGTCACATGTAGTTCAATGTATGTTACACACTACAACCGACTTGGTATCGACCTACATAGCAGATCAGTTGAACTAAGATTCACTGGTGAGTTTAATAAATGATCAATATAAGGCGTTAATTCGGATATTACGATATCTGAAATATTCGCTTATCTACGGATTATGGTATTTTAGATGTCCAGCGGTTCTGGGAGAACATAGTGATGCAAACTGGACATCATATGTGAAGAACACCAAAGCCACAAGGAAATGTGTATGGTGGGTCTTGGAAGATCCTCTAAGCAAACTTGCATCGGCCGATTCATGATGGAATCGGAGTTTATCGCTTTATACAAAGCATGAAAGAAGTTGAGTAACTTCATGACTCCTTAGAGGACGTCCCTTATTGGGAGAAACCTGTGCCTTCAGCAGTTATACACTATGGATAGCCGGTCGGCTTAAGGAAGGACACGGATGACGGCGTCTGGATGATCTGTCGGAGACATAAGACAGTATGTTAGTTGATCATCACGGGTGTCACTTCCTTGATTACTAATCAAAGGATATAGCGGACCCTTTTAACTAAGGGACTACCCGGAAATCAAGTGTTCTGCCTTTCTAGGGGAATGGGCTTAAAACCCAAACAATACGAACCTTTGCAGTGGTAACCCAACCATACTGACTGGAGATCCCAAGAATTTGGTTCAATGGGAAAACTAAGCTGCAAAAGGTTTAGTTGAGCACTTCGGTGGAAGCAAGAGCACTTCGGATAATAATTTCTGTAGGGAAACATGAATCCAAAGTTGTTCCCGCGATAGACATTAAAGTGCTACCTGCATGGTGGGTAAAGGTTAAGCTTCCAAACCTTTAACGATCCTCAAACGGTTGAGGTTAAGGTTGGGTAAACTTTTAATGATTCCTAACACTTGTGAAGTGGGGTATAGCAGGATACCTTGTAGGAGATCACCTATTTAAGTGCGAGGACAGGCCGCCTCAAATGAACGCACTTAAGAATCCAAGTGCGTCCATGGACACAACGGACAAAACAATAAGAAGAAAATGAATAAGGAGAGTTATTATGTTGGTATCATTGTCTCGGCTTACACTAAACACTGACGGTTCAAGACATCACGTTCACCGCGCAGTAAGTAAGTCCGATGGTATTCAACTAGGGAAGGTTCAAAGCAGAAGCTACCTCTCCTGATGCAATATTCTTTCGCTGAGGGGTGGTGCGTCCACCTGTATTTAATGACTTAAACACTAGGGTTCCGCATGTTGGAGGTTTTATCTCTTCACACGTGCATAATCTACTAAGTGAGTAGATGACCGTAAGGCCAAAGATCATCAAATATCGTTGAGAAATGAAAGAGATATTGGTCCACGAAGTAAGGTGTTTGAGGCATGGAAATGTGGTTTGGGACAAATCTACCACATCGGTGGGAAAATGAAGAATTGTTCTCTTTATAAGTCTTAAAATTGGCTAAGGGTTTGGGACCCTAAGGGGTAACCCATGTGTTTGAAAGAGGGAGGACCTAGATGTGCTTGGGTTCAAGGCTAAGCCCATAAGTGCGCCGCCGCCTCCCGTCCGTCCGGTCCGTTCACGGGTCTTGGGTCTTGGGCTTCTTCTGATAGACCCCTAAATTATTTAATATTTACAGTTTGATCCCTGAAGTTTCTGAAAAGATGAATTTGGGAACGACGGAAGGCAGAAAGTTTCTGCCTACCATTTGGGTTGATTTTTGGAGCATTAATCAGCCATTACTTGGCTGATTAACTCCTCCATAAACAGCCCTCCTTCAATTTCCATAAACATTCCATTACTTGGTTGTTTAATTCCATCCTTCAATGGTCATTAACAACCATGTCTTGGCAGTTGAGAAGTCTCCTCTTATGCTATATATTGATGCCTTTTGGCTCAATTGTGTGATACAGAAAGTGATAGAAAATGAGAAAAAATATACACACACAGAGACAAATAGAAGAGAGACACGAATTATGTCCAGAAACAGTGGAAGAAAACAGAAACTCTTCCTTCCTTTTTCATTCTTCAGCAAGTCGTTTCGTATTTGTTTTCTTCTGTAGAATCAACCTATTTGCTTTGTAGTGTTGATTAGTTGTTGTTTTATCTTGGGAGACTATTGACCGTTAACATAAAAGCATATATACGGGGCAATCTTTTCTTAAAGACAGAGAGTCATCTCTCGAATCAGCCACAGTTGTAACAATCCAGATTTAGTGTTTCTTGATTTCAGATTATCAAGATTCAAGATTCAACAAGCTTGCGGCAGTTCTGAACATTGCCTATTTGTTTATCCTTTCGAACACTTGTAATATTTATTTACTTCCCGTATTACTTTGCATATCCAACATTAACTACAATCATAGAGTTGCACTCTAGTGTGATGTTGTAAAATCCCTGATTAACGCACCATCATATACCAATCAAGGCTCCTTTTGCTTCAGCTAGGTTACTACTGCCCCTTCCTAGGTGGTGGGTAGAGTATGTAAACAGTGTGTTCAACTGCTTTCGCATCAGAGTTACATTATGCAAAAATGGTAACAGGGCAGCTCTCCTTTGGCATGTCAGTTGAATATATGATAAATTAGTGGATAACTCACTATACATATATAACTGCTTACTAACATTTTTCTTATGATGCTTATCACTACAGATCTTCATGTTAGAATATTAAGCAGATACAGTAACAGGCAGCTCTCCTTTGGCGTGTCAGTTGAAATATATAACTGCATGCCAATAGAGAGTAGCCCTATCACTGTTTCCCTTATAAATTCAAGATTGTTAATATCACTCACCAACTCTCTTCTTTCTCATTTTTCTTCTTGGTTCATCACAAGAGAGCCCTTTCAAGCTTATTCCTTCTCGGTTTATTAAGAGACAAAATAAACCCTGGAGAATCGGCATATCCTGCCATTTTTATGCTGTGTGGCCCGTGGATATAATATCATCTTGCTTTTTCTAGGGTCAGAATATGGGAACTTTCTTATCCCTTGTTTCATTTTATAAAAGTTCCTCAAACAAAAATATTTTTATCAGATTCCCCCTATATTGCCTTGTCCATGAGTTTAATTTTTAGGTGAGATGCAGAAAAAAGTTGATGAATGCTCCATGATTTTGTGACTATGAAGTGTGTCACTTGCCTCTTTTAAAACATATCCTTCCTCATATTCCTCATTTCCTTTTCTTTTTTCCATCTGCAATTCTATTTCAGGTTCGTTTTTGCTTTCATGTGGCTTTTCGATTTTCCGAGTGCCAATTTCACTAAATTAGGCTAGTAAATTTTCCAGATTCCATTCTCTCAGATTAATCAGAAGTGTCATCATCATTCTAGTTTTCATATCACGCTAATGCGAACTAATTATCTACGTGCATCTTAAAACTTCTTGCATCTTTGAACACATACGGTACGGTATTAAAAAATATATCACAAATTTGTGTGCCATCCACAATGCAAAAATAGTCTTTACCTCTTATAAGACATTCAAGTTTAATGAAGCTGAGCAATTGGTCTCCAAGTCGGGATGATATATAAGAATACATGCATGTACCCAAGTTTCTAATACAAAATCTTTTCTCGTACCCAAGTTGCTAATACAAAATCTTTTCTCAGAGAAAAATAATTTCATCCAAGTCTTTTTTCCAACATCAAGTCTCTCATGCGAAATTTTTGCTCCAATGTCGCACAAATATATATAAGACCTAGGCAGAAAGCCAAGGGATTCAATTGAATCCTACGAAATATTTTTCGTTACATATACACTTGGCACGTGCAATGCCACTTGACACTCTTTTCTAACTAAAATGGAGCATATACAAGACGCACCAACAAACAAATGGAGTGATAGTTTAGGTAGGTAAATTGTTAAAAGTCTCACATCAGATATGAAATGAGAACATGGACTCCTTTTGAGGTTGAGTTAGGCCCAAGATCCATTTCTTTACATGGTATCAGAGTCAGACCCATTCCAATTCTTTGTTCACCGATGTTGGGCCCCCAAATTATATTATCCACACTCTAGTTAACAAGGTCTAGGCGTGCGGGGGAGTGTTAAGAATCTCACACCGGATATGGAATGGGAACATGGACTCCTTATATGGACTTGGACAATCATCATCCTACAAGCTAGATTTTGGGGTTGAGTTAGGACCGGGAGTGAGGGGGTGGGTCCGAGAGGTAGTGGCAGCGAGAAGAGGGGAGGGGAAGTTAGCTGGTGGATGGCGGCTGAATCGGAAAGCCGAGAGTGGTTGTTCAGAGGTTCCCATTGTGGGGCTGCATGGACTGTCCGACTCGGGACAGTTGCCGGTGATGGTAGCGGAAGATCTTACAAGTGATGAATTAGAAGGGGATTTAAGTTGATTTTAAGAAATCATAGGAATCAAGAGGTGAAGAATTGACTTTGGCAAAGGGGAATTGGGACTTATCGAATATGACATGTCTAGAAATGATTATTTTTCGACTTGACAAGTCGTAACAGTTGTAACCTCGATGATTGGGGGGTAACCAAGAAAGACACATTGGGAGACCGAGGTTGCAACTTGTTGATTTGAGTGGAGGGATGGAGGGGGTAGCATAGACATATGAAAGCTTGTAAATGCTTATAGGAAGGAGTTGGTAGAGAACTTGAGTGGGAGACTTGTGTTTGAGAGACTTGTTTGGGAGAATGTTCAAGTGATAGGTTGCCTTTGAGATGGCATAATGCCAAAAATAGGAGGGATAGAGGCGTGGGAAAGGAGGGCACGAATTAAGTTATTTATGGTTCTAATTTTTCATTCGGCTTTACCATTTCGTGAAGAGGTGCGTGGACAGGAAAAATGAAAGACAAAGCCGTGGTTGGCACAAAAACGTTTGAAGAGTTGATTATCGAATTCTCTCACATTGTCACATTGAAAACATTTGTTATTCTTTTCAAATTGTGTAGTTATTAAAGCACTAAAGAAAGAAAAAATAGAATACTATTGAGACTTATTACCAATGGGAAAAGTCCATTTAAGCAGAATAGACTTGAGACTTGAGACTTATTGCTAAGTGAGCATAGAACATAATGTCCTGGATGTCCTAATCTATTATATCATAACAGAGACGAAAGAGTTGCAAAGGTTCATGGAGATGAGGCTGGATGATCGACGGGGGTAGTGATAAGATAGAGGTCTCCGGTGCTGTCACATCTCATTATTGGCATCCCTGTCATAAGGTCCTTCAGGGAAAATCCAAAATGATCAAATTCAAAGGAAACATTATTGTCGGTTGTGAAATGTCGCATTGAGATTAGATTTTTTGATAAGTGTCGGGGCATGGATGACATGGTTTAAAACTAATAGTGGAGGTGGTGGGAAGAGGGATTATTGTCCATAACCTCGAATGGGAATGCCTTGTCAATTACTAATAATAATATTACGATTTAAATTGCTTCTATTGAAATAAGATGAGAGAGTACCTTAGGATGCTGTCATATGAGATGTGGCTCCAGTATCCATGTACCAACTGTCGTCTGAAACATTGAGAGACATCATGCATAAATGGAAGGAGAAGAGACTTGTGCATTGTATGCATGTTGTGGATGTGCGTCGAGGATGCCGTGATGGGGTTGTCGGGCCATTGGTGGGGCCAAGTAGGACGTCGAGTAGGGGCACGGTAGAGCAACCAAAGCAGGCTAAGCCCATGCAGCCCATGGCGGGTAGACAACCCATGACATTGGTTGTTGCCGCTGCTGCTGGCATTGCCGGTGGATTCCGATCAGCGGGGGTTGCCCTCTGCCGCTGCTGCTACTGTTTCCGCTGCGGACATCACGATTTTTGCCAAAATTTTTTCCTTTGTTATTATTCCAGGAATTTAAACCATATTTGGGATCAGTGGTTTACCAGTGAGACGGACTAAAAACTAAGCCCCTCGTGTTGACAGGTGGGCCGCCGGTGGTCAAGAGGGCAGCGTCGGCGGTGCTGGCATTAGCCGCTGCTTGACAATAGGCAGATGCATTAGGAAAGTCATCCTACTGAATGTCCTTAAATTGATTTTCGAAATACAAAGCACATTGTGTCTTATTATGATGAAAAGTACTTTCCAATCACTCCCAAGTTTGTTGTGCAGTGGTGTCGGTTCCAATAATAGTAAGCAATAGGTCATTTGAGATGGTGCCGTAGATCCATTGTAGAACAACTGTATCTAAACGTGACCAAAGTTCATCATCGTGTTTCTCTAGGGGTTCAGCAGCGGGCTTTGATTTTGGAGGGATGATGTGATCGATGACTTTGAAGACACGACAATGGATCTTAAACAATTCTGCCCAAGATGAGTACTGAACTTTTTCCATCTCAACAGTTATGCGATTAAAGTTCTTGAGTTTCTTGACTGCAAGAGCAGGATGAAATTTAGGTTATTCAACCATTGAAAATTGGGAAAGAAGGTTGCCAAGCAGTTGAAGAAAAAAGGAGAGGGAGGACTTCAGAGGTTGGGCAGCCGAGAGTGGTGGGAATGTCTAAGGTATGAAGAGTTAGGGTTTGGCTTGTGATACCATAAATGAATATGTTCCATGGCTTTCATTGATAATTAATTCCAGAATAATCCATATGAACTAGATCCATGATTCCCATAGGCTGATGCATATATACGGTTCAATGAAGGTCCCATGCAAGAAAGCATTTTTGACGTCAAGCTGATGAATAAGCCAAGATTTAGAAAAACAAAACTGAGAACGGTCCGAATGGTAGTCGGTTTCACCACTGGGCTGAAAGTATCATCACAATCCACTCCCACATGTTGAGACCTGTCATCACCTATAAGACGGGCCTTATGCCTCTCAAAAGAACCATCAGATTTTTTTTTATGTCAAAAACTCCACATAGAATGAAGAATATTAGCATCAGGAGGATGGGGTACTACATCCCACGTTTTATTGTCAATAAGAGCATTATATTCGTCAATCATAGCATTTTTCAATTAGGATCGGACAAGGCATAATTCGGGTTGCAAGGAAGAGGTGAATGGGCAATCGAATTGGACAAGTTTAATAGCCATTTGGGTTTGGAAATTTCGTACATAGCACGAGTTTCCATTGTCAGTCGGGGTGATGCAGGAGGTTTGATGGGATTGGGTAGGGGTGCCGAGGTAGGGCAGCGGGATCGGGAATGGGACCGGGAGTGAAAAGGTGGGGCCGAGAGGCACTGGCAGCCTGAAGAAAGAGCGGCAACTGAATTGGAAAGTTGAGAGTGGCTGTTCTAAGGCTCCCATTGCGGGGCTATTTGGACTACCCGAATCGGGACGGTTGTCAGTGATGATAACAACTAATTTTGCAAGTGATGAATTAGAAGGGGATTTAGGCCATCATTTAAGAAGTCATAGGAATCCGGAGGTAGAGAATTGAGTTTGGCTAAGGAGAATTGGAACTCATCGAATATGACATGTCTAGAAATAATTATTTTTTGACATGAGAAGTCGTAACAGTTATAACCTCGATGATTGGGGGGTAACCAAGAAAGACACATGGGGAAGACCGATGTTGCAGCTTGTTGAATTGAGTGAAGGGATGGATGGGGTAGCATAGACATCCGAAAGTTCGTAAATGCTTATAGGAAGGATCCCAAAGGATGAGAACTTGAGTGGGAGACTTGTGTTTGAGAGACTTATTTGCGAGAATGTTCAAGAGATATGTTGCCATTGAGAGGGTGTAATGCCAAAAATAGGGGGATAGAGGCGTGGGCAAGGAGGGCACAAATTAAGTTGTTTATGGTTCCAATTTTTCGTACGGCTTTTCCATTTTGTGGAGTGGTGTGTGGACAGGAAAAATGAAATACAAGGTAGTGGTTGGCGCAGAAACGTTTGAATTGTTGATTATCGAATTCTCTCCCATTGTCATATTGAAAGCATTTGATATTCTTTTCAAATTGTGTCGTTATTAAAGCACTAAAAGAAGAAAAAATAGAATAGACTTGAGACTTATTACCAATGGGAAAAGTCCACAAAAATGTTGGAATAATCATCCAAAAATAACACATAATATATATGCCCGACCGTGCTTAAAATAGGAGAAGTCCATAAATCACTGTGTATAGTATCAAATGGCATTAAAGTATAGATAGATGAAGAATAAAATGGCAATTTGACATGTTTCCCAAAAATGCAAGATTCACAAACAGGAGGATAAGAGACATGTTTGCAATCAATAAATTTATTTTTTCTAAGGGAGTGTAAAACAGAATCTCCCGGATGTCCTAATCTATTATGTCATAACAGAGATGAAATAGCTGCAAAGGTTGATAGAGATAAGGCTGGATGACCGACGGTGGTAGTGATAGGATAGAGGTCCCCGGTGCTGTCACATCTCATTATTCGCATCCATGTCATAAGGTCCTTCAGAGAAAAGCCAAAAGGATCAAATTTAATGGAAACATTATTGTCGGTTGTGAAACGACGCATTGAGATTAGATTTTTGATAAGTTTTGAGGCATGGAGGACATTGTTTAAAACTAACGTTGGATGTGGTAGGGAGAGGGATGATTGTCCATAACCTCGAATGGGAATGACTTGTCCATTACCAATAATAATATTATGATTTGAATTTCTCACATTGAAATAAGACGAGAGAGTACGTTGGGATGCCGTCATATGAGATGTGGTGCCAGAGTCCATGTACCAACTGTCATCCGGAATACTAAGAGACATCGTGTCAATAGCCTCATCAATATTTATCGGTGCATAACTGGAAGGAGGAGAGACCTGAGAATTGTATACTTGTTGTGGACGTGCGCCGACGATGCCGGCCTGGGGATGTCGGGCCATAGGTGGGGACTAGGAGGATGTGGGTAGGGGCATGGTAGAGCCGCCCATGTCGGCTGAAGGTAGGTAGCCTAAGGCGATGACTCCTGCCATTGATGTTGCCGCTGTGGGTGGCTGCCGGCCGGTGGGGGCTTCCCTCCACCGCCGCTGCTATTATTTTCGATGTGGCCACCGTGGGTTTTGCGGGAATATCTGCCTTTGTTGTTGTCAAGTTGTACTAGTTATAACCTCGATGATTGGGAGTAACCAAGATAGACACATAGGGATGACCGATGTTGCAGCTTGTTGATTTGAGTAGAGGGATAAAGGGGGTAGCATAGACATCTGAAAGTTCATAAATGCTTATAGGAAGGATCCCGAAGGTTGAGAACTTGAGTGGGAGACTTGTGTTTGAGAAACTTGTTTGGGCGAATGTTCAAGAGATATGTTGCCATTGAGAGGGTGTAATGCCAAA
The DNA here is from genome assembly GCA_029783415.1 of Anisodus acutangulus. Classification (NCBI taxonomy): domain Eukaryota; kingdom Viridiplantae; phylum Streptophyta; class Magnoliopsida; order Solanales; family Solanaceae; genus Anisodus; species Anisodus acutangulus. The sequence continues at coordinate 34,022,423 of CM056497.1, forward strand.
AATAGGGGGATAGAGGCGTGGGCAAGGAGGGCACAAATTAAGTTGTTTATGGTTTAATTTTTCGTTCGGCTTTACCATTTCTTGGAGAGGTACGTGGACAGGAAAAATGAAAGACAAGGACGTGGTTGGCGCAGAAACGTTTGAATTGTTGATTATCGAATTTTCTCCCATTGTCACATTGAAAGCATTTGATATTCATTTCAAATTGCGTCGTTATTAAAGAACTAAAGGAATAAAAACTAGGATAGACTTGAAACTTATTACCAATGGGAAAAGTCCACATAAAGTTGGAATAATCATCCAAAACAACATATAATATCTATGCCCGGTCGTCCTTAAAATAGGAGAAGTCCATAAATCTGTGTTTAAAGTACAGGTGGAAGAAGAATAAAATCGAAATTTGACATGTTTCCCAAAAATGCAAGATTCACAAACAGGAGGATAAAAGACATATTTGCAATCAATAAATTTATTTTTAAGGGAGCGTAAAACAGAATGTCCCGAATGTCCTAATCTATTATGCCATAACAGAGACGAAATAGCTGCAAATGTTAATGGAGATGAAGCTGGATGACCGACGATGGTAGTGATATGATAGAGGTCCCCGGTGCTGTCATATCTCATTATTCGCATCCCTGTCATAAGGTCATTCAGAGAAAACCAAAATGATCAAATTCAAGGGAAACATTATTGTCGGTTGTGAAACTTGCATTGAGGTTAGATTTTTGATAAGTTTTGGGGCACGGAGGACATTGTTTAAAACTAACGGTGGATGTGGTAGGGAGAGGGATGATTGTCCATAACCTCGAATGGGAATGCCTTGTCTATTACCAACAATAATATTATGATTTGAATTTCTCACATTGAAATAAGACGAGAGAGTACATTGGGATGCCGTCATATGAGAGGTGGCGCCAGTATCCATGTACCAACTGTCATCCAGAACACTAAGAGACATCGTGTTCATAGCCTCATCAATATTCATCTGTGCGTAAGTGGAAGGAGGAGTGACCTGCGCATTGTATGCCTGTTGTGGATGTGCGCCGAGAATGCCGGGCTGGGGCTGTTGGGCCATAGGTGGGGCCCAGAAGGACGTCAGATAGGGGCATGGTAGAGCAGCCTAAGACAGCTAGGCCCATGTAGCCCATGGCGGGTAGACATCCCACGATAGTGGTTTACGCCTTCTTTGGGTGTCTTCCGGTAACCGGGGCTACCCTCTGCCATTCTTTGCTTTGTTTTTCTTTGCGGCCACTATGTTTTTGTCTAAATTTCTGCCTTTGTTATTATTCTAGGAATTTGAACCATGTTTGGGATCAGTGGTTTGCCAGTGAGATGGTCCAAAAATCGAGCCCCTCATGTCGGCAGGTGGGCCACTAGTGGTCATGAGGGCGGCATCGACGGTGCTTGCATTAGCTGCTGCTCACTTGGATTTTCAATTTTCTTCCAAGATAAGTCTAGAACGAGCCTCATAAAATGGAGGCAATGGTGTGCTTTGTTGGAGGATAATAGCGATGCCGTCATAATTTTTGTTCAATCCCGCAATGAGTTGCATCACCAATCATTTATTCGTGATCGGTGCACCGACGTTTGAGAGTTAATCGACAATCATCTTATGTTCTTGACAATAGGCATATACATTAGGAAAGTCGTTATGCTGATTGTCCTTAAATTGATTTTCCAAATACAAGGCATGTTGTGTCTTGTTATCATAAAAAATATTTTTCAATCGCTCCCAAGTTTGTTGTGCAGTGATGTCAGTTTCAATGATTGTATGCAATAGGTTGTTCGAGATGGTGTCATAGATCCATTATAGAACAACCGCATCTAAAAGTGACCAAAGTTCGTCATCATATTTCTCCAGGGGTTCGGCAGTGGGATTTGATTTTGGAGGGATGATGTGATCGATGACTTTGTAGACACGATAATGGATCTTAAACAATTTTGCCCAAGATGAATACTAAACTTTTTTCACCTCAAGAGTTATGGGAATGAAATTCTTGATGTTGTTGATTGCAAGAGAAAGATGGAATTTAGGTTGTTCAGCCATTGAAAATTAGGAAAGAATATGGGAAGAGGGTTGCCGAGAAGTAGAAGAAAAAGGGAGAGGGATGACTTCGACGGGTGGGCGGCCGAAAGTGGTGGGAATGCCTAGGGTAGAAAGAGTTAGGGTTTGACTTCTGATATCATAAAGGAATATGTTCTCTGTCTTTCATTAATTATTGTGTACAATATATATAATGTTAGATGATTATTTACATGGCTACAAACTAGGTAACTAATCTTCCTAATTACAATTGGAGTATAAATTTACCTAATAGAAAGATATACAAAGATACAAGAATATTCTGGAATTATTACATAGAGTGGTGGGAACAGCTAAGGTAGGAAGAGTTAGGGTATGACTTATGATACCATAAAAGAATATGTTCTTTGCCTTTCTTTACATAAATGGAATAATGGATAATTGAGGTATGAAACTCGCGAAAAAGACCCAAGGAAGTTATGAAAAAAATCATTGCACTATGCCAAAATTTTCCGTGGGATGGTCAGGAGGAGTCTAAAAGAGCACCATTGGTGTCTTGGGATCTTGTTTGTAGACCAAAGAGGATGGGAGGATTAGGAGTAAGGGACATAATAATATGGAATAAAGCAGTTGTGGAAAAGTACTGATAACCTATGGATAAAATAGGTCAATAATGTTTACTTAAAAGACAAGACTGGTGGCAGTATTCTCCTCCACATGACGGTTGTTGGTACTAGAGGAAAATATGCACCATCAAGGAGAAGTATAACCAAGCTTATGTGGGGAATGACTCATTGAAGCTAGGGAGTACATATATCATTAGTAATGGTTACCAGTGGAGGAAATGGGTCATGGAAGTATGGGGAGGAAGTAGGTGGGTGTGGAGTGTAGTAAATGTTCCTAAACACTGCTTCATCACTTGGTTAGCAGTACACAGCAGGCTGCTAACAAAGCAAAAATTGAAGAAGATTAGGATTGTAGATGATGACATATGTGCACTATGTGGAGATAAGGAAGAGACAAGAGCACATTTGTTCTTTGAGTGTGCATTTTCAAAAGTATGTCTGGGATCCTTGCTGCAATGGATGGGTATAGGAATAACTAACTTGGAGATGCAAGGCATATGGAGGAGGGTAGAAACTGCATTGGTAGCAACAGTATATCATATATGGAACGCTAGGAATGATGTAGTGTGGAAAAGGCAAGTCCCCCTACCAGGTTTGATATGTGAGCAGATAAAGCATGAGGTGTATGACAAGCACATGAAACAGAGAAAGGAAAGTAGAGCAGGGTGAAGATGGATAGCTAGCTTATACCAAACTACATAGGGTGACTAGAGGATGATTTAGTTAGATTATGTTTACTTTTTTTTAATATTGATAATGTAAATAGGAGAATAGAGGGATGACTTAGTCTCATAGTATAGATATGTGTCGCACCCGTTTTTGACGTGCGGGCTTCGCGACACGATGACATCGATTCCCTCTAGATTGGACAAAAATGCTTGCTTGAGGAGTCGCCACCTAATTATTCTAAGGTGAATTAGGGCACCTAAATGCTAACTAAAAATGCAAAATAACTCCAATTTTGTGATCTGCGAAACTAATGAGATTCTAGGTAAGGGTTCTATATTATCCTAAAGGGAAGGGGTTAGGCATCCTTTAAGATCCGCTAACTTGCGGTTATCCGATCAAACTCAGGTTAATTATTGTACTAAGGAAATGCATATTTAAAAATATAAAGCTAAAATGATGTTGCAAGTATTTATTGAAATGATACATTTGTACAAGTATACATTTGTATGGCATTAAAAATATATGTAAAGTTGAAACAAAGTATGCATTTTAATGAAAATTGATAAAAAAAATATATGCAATGTAAATTTTATGGGTGGCGAGCCTAAAAATAGGTAAACTAGCAATTTTCGGATTTAAAACTAACCGAGCCTAAAATAAATAAACTAGCGATGGGTTTCCAATTTTAGACTACCCTGTTAATTAATTCTAAATCTAACTATTCTAAACATTTCAATAATTTCAGAGTACAATACTATTACAATACAGAATGAAATAAAGCAGAATTAAATAAGGTAAAAAAACAACAACAAAATAAATAATCTACGAGGGGTATTTTCCTTCTTTGACTTTATCTCTTACAAGTTGTCAAGAACAAATGGTTAGAAACAATTGAATATACATAACTTCGGATCCGTATCCAAAACAATAAATATTTTGATTACGGAAGACTCAGACTTAAATTTTGAAAAGATCATTCCAATCACATCGCGGCTGCGAACATATGACTCGTTGGTCATTTTAGTTGCCTTGCCTACCGAATATGTTGGTCTCTCGGGTGAAAAAGATTTAAGTTTCATCATTGTCCAGAAGTTTTATTTTCCGTCTTTACAACTGTGGAGGCCTCAAAAATCGATGGATATTTTTTCATCGGCCAATGTAGTATCTTGTTCAAATCAGCAAAATTATACCAAAACAGCAAGCCAAAACCGAGAGACAAATCCCGCAGGGACATGGCCTCAAATTCAATTTCATTGGCCTAAGTGTAATATTTGTTCAAATCAGTAAATTATACCAAAACAATAAACTGAAACCGAGAGGCATTTTCCGAAGGAACGCGACCTCGAATTCAATTTCATTGGCCTAAATGCAGTATTTATTCAAATCAGCAAAACAAACCAAAAAATAGCAAACTAAAACTGAGAAGCAATTCCCGAAGGGACGCAGCCTCGAATTCAATTTCATTGGCCTAAATGCAGTATTTATTCAAAGCAGTAAAACAAACCAAAAGCGACAAGCTGGCGAGAAGCAATTCAGAAGGAATGCGACCTCGAATTCAATTTCATTGGCCTAAATGCAGTATTTATTCAAATCAGTAAAACAGTAAGATATCCGTGTATGGATGTTTAAATGCCAAAATAAACCAACAGTCCGCAATTAAAATGTCCGACTCGAACTCTGAAATTTTTGAACCGAAATAGAACTTGAAATGCTTCTGAAAATCCGACCCAACAGAACAATGACCCCACCCAATTTTCGGGTCGGGTCGATCCGACCCGCCATATGCAACCCAAAACAGTGATCCGACCCGTAATAGTTTTTTTTTATTTTGAGATAACCAGCAACAAAATATTAAACACAAAAAAATCTGAAATTATTACCAGACCCGGGCTGACCCAACCCGAATCAGTTTTATTCTTGGATTTTCATATAGCGAACAACAGAATATTAAATACAAAATCTGGAAATTTATTCAAACCGGGTCGATCTGACCCGGATCAATGACCCGACCTGAATTGGATGTTTCAACCCGAATCGATTTCTTTCCAAAATTCAGATAACCAACAACAAAAATATAAGCATATAAATCAGGAAATCTTACCCAAACCGGGTCGGCCCGACTCGAACAGTGACCCAAATCGGAAAACCCAAAATCAGTGAAGAACAACAACAAAAGCAGATTTTCAACTTATATTTCGGATTTTTTAAGATGAAGAACACATGCACAGATGAACGAATATCCTTAAGAAGATTTCGGATTTCAAAACATAAAATTCGATTTTCAGACCTCAAAATTCCACCCCCAAAAATGAAGAACAAATGGGGTATTTATAGATGGATTCGGACCCATAAAAATCAAGTTCAAATTTCAAACAAAAGGGCAAAAAATCCGATTTTTGGGGCGGATTCTTGGGGTATGGGTTGCGAATTTTAGGGGATAGGGGTATGGGATGTGTCGGGTTGGGTGGCAGGGGTAAGGTGGTGTCAGGGGTTGGTGGTGGTAGTGGAGGTGAGGTGACCGGCGATGTGGGGTCACGGCATGGGGTCGGGTGCGGCGGATGGGAGGCCGAAAAGGGTGTGTTTGTTTTAGAGGGAGTTTTTTTTAGGGTTTGTTTTGGGGGTTTTTGGTTTAAAGGGGTTGGTCGAATGGGCAGGTCGGCTGAGCTTGGGGTGTGGGCCGACCGGTTGGGCCTGGAGCGAGTTGGGGGTTGGACCTCGGATGGGGTCCGAAAATGGGGTTTGGGTTTTGTTTTTGGGGGAAATGGGTTTGGGTTAAGATATAAAAGGGTTGAAATGAGTTATGGGTTTAAAATATAAAAATGGGTTTTATTATATATAAAAAAAAAGCTTTGCAAAAATTATAAATTGTAAAGATGACAATATGATAAAAATATAATATTTGCGAAATGCTTGATGCTTAAATAAAAAATAGAAAATACAATGCCGTTTTGCGAAAATAAAACAACATATAATATTAGGATAAAAGTATGCTTGTGATATTAAAATGCAAATGACAATAAATATGCAAATAATATATATATGCCTATATTTTAAAATTATTTTGAGGTGTCAAAAATATTTAAAAAATTGCAAATAAAATCATAAAAGATGGGACAAAAATGGGTGTCAACAATATGATGTAAAGTTTTTTATCGGATGATCAAGAAAGCTTTCTTTTCACCAAAAAAAACTCGCAAAAAGTAGTAGTGTAGGCGTTATTGAACACATATGGTACGGTATTAGTTTAGCGAATTTGAGTGTGATCGACAATGCATAAATAGTGTTTACCTAGCGAATTTGAGTGCGATCGACAATGCATAAATAGTGTTTACCTCTTGAGACATTCAAGTTTATTGAAGATGAACAATTTCTGTCCAAGTGGAAGTTATATAATACATAATCTCTTCTCAGAGAAAAATAATTCCATCCAAGTTTCTCACACAAAATTTCGTCCCCATATAGTTTTGTCGCGCTTATAATAAATATGATGATATTTGCACGATCAAATAACACAAGAGGAGGTGAATTGTGTTACGTCTGATTTTTGCCTAAGTGATTGATCAGGTTACTCTATCAGTTTCTTAAGACTAATTTGTGGAATCATAAAGAACAATAAAGTAACAATACAATATTTTTTGTGGAAAGCACCTGACTCACAAGGGTGAAAAACCACGACCTATACCTCTGCACGATTTGTCCCAAACTTCACTATAATTGTGAGCCTTAACAAGATTCAGATTACAAGAGATGCAACCTAAGAACTAACTCTAATCCCTCTTACAACAATTTACACAGACTGTTGAGTCCCCTCAAAGTTATCCTTAACTTGGAGCTGAATTTCACTAAGTTTTTTACCTAAAATAATGCTTCTAAGAAAACTGAAAATAGGTACAACTCGATCACAATCCTGATACAAGTTATCTAGACTTGAAGATTGTAAGACATGTGACTATGAAACAGTTTTTTCAGTCTGGTCATTTGTATCAGGTCGCACTTGAATAACTAGTCAGAATTCTCTCAAGTGTATTATTGCTTATTTGCTTGATTTCTGCTATTACTCTCAGTGTAAGCGCGTAAGTCTCTTTAATAAAAGACATGCATGTATGTAGCAAACTGTAAAGGCAAACTAGTTAGTCACAAACTGTCAGGCCCCAAACCATGGTCTGGACGTAACACTGCACTCGATGCCTTGTTGCATGTGACCGAGCGAACCACATGGCTTACTGAATCAACATGAGACATGTACTAATGCATAATTTAAGTTAAAACATTAAAAGTCGGAATAAAACATGTAACTTCATAATAATACTGAAAATACTATTTTAAAATATAAGTGCTGAAATAGTGTGAAAATATAGTTGTGTAGCCCACAAGGCTAAACATAACTGAATACTGAACATGACACACTGACTAGTCTATGAAACTTCTAACATGAGCCTGTAATACCAATTTTTGTTGGAACAAGGCCCCTAGCATTCCGACTGTCTTACATAACATGATTACTGAAGATAAAGACAGTGTCTCGAAGGAAGTGGGGCTCACCAAATAGCTGATACGATGAAGTCCTAAGGAACAAATCTGTCGTCCTGAAAATATGTACCTTCATCGTGAAATGTAGGCCTCGGACAATATGAACGTAAGCACACTGGAATTTAACTTGAAGTAATCTGAAACTGTAACTGTACTGAAACCTGGACATGACTATGATCTGCATGATCAAGATGTAAACTGAGTAAAATATTTAAGTATGTATATATGTGGGAAAGCCTTAGTATAACCGATATGTAACCACCACATGCGCACGTGGCTTCTAATCTTTGTCCGATCAGCTAATCCATCTCATACCTTATAGGGGTATGAGACATGAACATGACATGAGTGGATCCATAAAATAACCCGCAGTAGGTAACATGAAGGAATCATCCTAACAGGACGGATCGATAGATTTCTTGCTGGAGTTCCGTCCTTTAAGCCAGGGGATCCTCCACATCTTGATGGAGGTGGGCCGCTATGTCTTGAATACTTACTACGCTGGCATATGTAGTTTCAGGTGTCTGAACCTTCTCGGTAAATCTATGCTACTCCCAAAAATATGAACATGAATATAAGTGGCATCTGCGCCCATGGTTTTCAAAATATGAATCATAATATAGTTTATAACATGTATACATAACATAGTTTTTTATAAAAATATGTATAAGTATATGTATATAATTCTTGAGACATGAAAACAAGTGAAAATCTATATAGTGAAACAATCTGAATTCATAACTGGTATCTGAGAGTTCATGGAAAAGATAACACGAGCATACATGGATCACGGACAGGTTCATGACAATCGTAATGATATACATGGACACAATTATCTGAAACATAATTGAGATTGACAATCATATTATACTAAAAGTGGAAAGCCCCAAAGTGAAAAATTGAATTACCAAAATATCCCTCAAAAGTTAATAAAATGTTTTGCCCTTCACCAAAAAAAAAAAGAATTTATGTTAATATTGAATAATTAAGTTATGACAAATTAAATCATTTCTTAAGAAGTGGAGAATCTGAGAACTCATATTAAATCATTTAACATAGAGTCATGGAGCATTAACATTGTTTGAAAAAGTTAAAAGATGTTTAAATACATTACCAGATTAAATGACCCAAATTAAATGAGAAAGACACTAAGGAAAATGAAAGATGAAAAGACAGTTTTCAAGACCCTCATTTCCAAAAACTAATTTTTAAATTCCATGTCTTTTCATTTTCTCATATTGAATGAATAAATACGGTGGTCTTGCACAACTATAAATTAAGACACTGAATGGTATGATCAGACACACACAACGAAAGGTAAATCGCACAATTTTTAATTGCAGATTCTTTACTTTTATTTGATTGCTTCTTCTCTTTGTCCCATCTATGTATCATCACATTTTATTATATTTGTGTTTGTCGTTTATTTCTCTCAGTTTTGGTGGTATCAAATGTTGTAAAATATGGTACTAACAGGATGAAACACAGACATTAAATTGTTGTTCTCTGACTTCAAGGCTCTTATGCAGATTATTTTAGACAATTATTTCGACCCTTCCCAATAAATTGGCAAGTACAATAGGTCACAGAGATATTGCCTTCGGGATATAATGAAGCCCTAACAACGATGTTGAATTCAAAACTTGTACTCCCTTGATCCAACCAAGAACACACAGTATGAAGTTTCTGATGATGCTTAGGGAAGAAAATAAAAAAAAAGTTTTGATTATTTTCAACAGAAGTTTTGATTCTTTTCATCAGAAGTTTTGATTCTTTTTCATATCTATTATATGAATGAGAAAACAACTTTACTACTTATAGAGATTTCGCATCCATTGGTGATGCATTTTCATCACCAACGGACACCTCCAAGAGGCATCAACAATGACTATTGGGAAATGTTGCGTCTGTTCAAATTCAAAATAAATATGAATTATGTTAACAGACTCCCCCTATATCTTGAAGGGGCATCACATCAATGATGCCTTTTGATTTTGCTGAAAATATCCAACATTCTCCTCCTATTTTCAAAATCAAAAAACATAAAATAAAGTAAAATCTTTCAGAATAGGAATGACTGCATCACTCATGTGACTGCCTACGTACCCGAGTGGGATCAAGCCAACATAGTTCAAACTAAGTTGAGACAAAGCATCATTGTAGAAATCAATACATAAATGATAGGTATCTTTTGGATTTGAACCTTCACTTAGTGTAAGGAATTCAAAGCCTTATCGAGGTTCTATGGTGAACTAGTCTTGAACCAAGTTCCCCTTGTGATAAAACCGGAATCTCCACACATATTGACTTCAGAGAATTGTGTGTTCTGTAGCTTAGCACATTAATGGCTATGTGCTTATATACTGGATTCATGTGTATTCTTTAGAGAACGGTCTTATTCTCATAGGAAATGGCATGATTTCCATATTCATATAGGTAAGTCTCTAAGGTATTTCTACGATACATCTGTAAATAAACATAGACTTATTAAGGATTTTCATCCATCCTCAAACATGCAGAATCACTACACTAATACAGAAATGGGAAGTTTTGTCTTAATGTACCATAATCACTCTCGTAACTTGTTGGTACCCATTGAACCTTGTTTATCTTTTTCAAAATATAGGTTGGGTTTCTGTAACCGGTGATCAACCTTTTTTCACAGACATTAGTCCCATTTCCTTACACTTTATTTAAACCACTGCCTTTGGTATACTCTTAGTAAATAGGTCTGCCAAGTTCTTCTTTGTTTTAATATAGTTAACTGCAACTACTCCTCTCTTGAGTAATTGTCTTACTATTTGATGTCTAAGACTTGCATGTTTTGACTTTCTATTATAAGTCTTGTTTGAGACATTATAAATTGTAGCCTGATTATCACAGTTAATCAAGACTACTGGAGTTGTCTTCTTCCATAATGGGATCTCTATAAGAAAGTTTCTAAGTCATTCTGTCTCCTTACATGCATCTGCCAGTGCAATTAATTCTGACAACATTATTGAATCAGATATACAAGTCTGCTTCTTGGAACCCCAAGACACATCAACACCACCTAATGTAAATATACATCCAGTAGTAGACTTGGACGTGGATTCTACATTGTTCCAGTTTGCATTGATGTGTCCTTCCAATACAGCAGGATAATCCTGGAAATGTAAACCATAAACTATGGTTCCTTTCAAGTAAGCCAACACTCTTGAAATTGCTTTCTAATGCTCAACTCCTGGGTTACTTGAGAAACGACATAGTACTCCCACCGCTTAGGCTATATCTGGTCTCGTGCAATGCATAGCATACATAAGACTTCCGATAATACTAGAATATTCAAGTTGTACATGTCCTTCCAGTATTCTTCATTAATTTAATACTAGGATCTAAAGGAGTGGGGGCTGGTTTGTCATTGAAATAACTATACTTTTTAGAAATTTCCCAATATAATGAGATTGGGTTAAAGCCAAATCATCTCCCTTTCTTAGGATTCTAATTCCTAAGATCACATCAGCCTCTCCTAGATCTTTCATATCAAAGTTAGAACTGAGAAAATTCTTAGTTTCTTCCACACAAGATATGTCAGACCCAAAAATAAGCATATCATCAACATATAAACAGAGAATTACACATCCAGATTTATCATGCTTACTATAGATACATTTATCGGCATCATTAACAACAAAACCATTTGCCAAAGCTACTTTATCAAACTTCTCATGCCATTGCATGGGAACTTGATTTCACTAACTTGCAAACTTTCTTCTCTTGGCATGGTACTATGAAACCTTCAGGTTGTTCCATATATATTTCTTCTTCTAAATCACCATTTAGAAAAGTAGTTTTGACATCCATTTGATGTATAACTAGCTTGTGAATAGAAGCAAGTGCCATCAAACAACGAATAGATGTGATACGAGCATTAGGAGAATATGTATCAAAGTAATCAATTCCATATTTTTGTTTATAACCTTTTGCAACCAATCTGGCTTTAAACTTATCAATTGTACCATCATCATTCAACTTTCTCTTGAATATCCATTTGCATCCTATAGGTTTAGCACCAGGAGGTAAATCAGATAGCACCCAAGTTTCGTTAGACAAAAGTGAATGCTTTTCATCATTGATAGCGTCTTTCCAGAAATTAGCATCTCTGGAACACATAGCTTCAGAATAAGTTTTAGGATCATCATCAACATGCATATCATACTTGGTAATGTTAAGAACTTCATTATTATTACCCTCTACAAGATATTGTATAAAATCTGGATAATGTTTCTCTATTCTTGCTCTCTTACTTCTTCTAGGTTCGATATCTTTAGTAGGAACTAAAATATCATTGTTGTGAGTGGGAGCATAAAGTTCAACATTGTCATTAGTCTCTACAGGTTCTAGACTATGTAACAATGGGTTTTTAGTAGGTTGTGGCTGAGAACTAGACCTTGTCAAGTTTTTTAAAAAATTCACATCTATAGATTCTATAATTTCAAATATGACAAGGATTAAAAATCTGTAAGTAATATTGTTAAGTGAATAACCTACAAAAACACATTTATAAGCTTTATTTCCTAACTTTGGTCTCTTAGGGTCAGACTTTTTGACATATGCCAAACAACCTCATGCTTTGAGTCTTTTCAAGTTAGACTTTCTCTTAAACCACAATTCATAAGGAGAGATATTCTTCTTTTTCAAAAGAACTCTATTCAAAATAGCATGCAGACAAATTTAGCTTCACCATATAAAAAATTTGGCAAACCAGAGCTAATGAGCATAGCGTTAACCATATTTATCAAAGTTCTATTTTTAATTTCATCAACACCATTTTGTTGGGGTGTATATAGAGCAGTGAATTTATGGTCTAAACCATGTTCTTGACAAAATAAAGTAAATTCAGAAGGATAGTATTCACCACCGAGATCAGAACGTAAAACCTTAATTTTCTGTCTTAATTGTGTCTCTACTTCTGCTTTGTAAATTCTAAATTTATCAAAGACTTCATCCTTAGATTTCATCAAGTAAATATAGGCATATCTAGTACGATCTTTAATTAAAGTGACATAGTATTTGTTTCCACCACGAGTCATATGACTTTTCAGATCACCAACATCACTATGTACTAATTCAAGCAAGACAAAATTTCTTATTACAGATTTAAAAGATGTTCTAGTTATCTTTTCTTGCACACATATTTCACATTTAGAAACATTATCAAAATTGCAATCAGAAATCAATCCTAATCTTTTCATATTTCTAAGAGAACCATAGTTCACATGTCCTAATCTAGCATGCCATAAATCAACAGACTCAACAATATAAGTAGAAACATTATTTATTAAATTAAGCTTAATCATCCCATTACAAGAGTATCCTTATCTAACAAACATTCCATTCTTAGACCGGTCTTTTTCCTTGTAATAAAAAGAAAATCCAAATGACTTTTATGTAATATGAACTACGCAATGACCTGATTTCCCCTAAGGCGGGATACATAGGTAGTCTATTTTGGACTCGGTCATATCATTAGAAAAAAACAAATTATGTTTATTCTGAACTACGTTCGACCTGATTCCTATTGCGACAGGATACGTAGGCACTCTCTTAGCTCGGTCGCACTAATAGAAAAACCAAATAAACCCTTAGAAAGCCACAGAGGAAGAATTTTTTAGAAGATCTCAAAAATTACCGAAGTCTCCAGATGCAACCAAAATGATCGTCGTCATAACTTCAACTGGGGCAGCATTTTTGAGAGGATCTTAAAAGTTCCATTCAACAAAGACTTGAAGAATATTAACAAACAGAAGTTGGTGTAAATAGGGCAGAATGTTTGAGGGGGTCTCGAAAATTCCTTCATCTCCCATCACCGTGAGAGTTCGATGGTACAAGCTTCAGCCTGGGCTGAATTTTTGAGAAGATCTCAAAATTTCCACCATAACAAAATAAAAAAGATAGTCTCGCTTCGAATGAACATGTCATGACATTTAAAACAAGAGTTTTTAAAACATTCTTTTACCTTTCCTAATCAACCTGTGTTAAATTAATGCTCAAAATGTTTGACTATACTCAAAAGTTCATGCAACAGAATCGAAAGTTAGGGTGGAACGAATAGCGTGATCCGGCGGAATAAGATGGAAAGAACTCATGACACGAGTTAACCTCATTAAAACTAATGATTTTTTCTGTAGATGCAGGTTTGGTCCCGGCGATGTCACATTTTTCACTAACTTGTTTACTCATGATGACAATAGGGTAAAACTAGATAGAAAATCCGTGAGGGCTACAATGATGTCGAGATGGCTATTATACAAAGCTACTGAGAGAGCCAGAAGGATGCCGTGTGGGTCATTCTACAAAAGTCGAGAGGGCTACAAGGATGCCGAGATGGTCCTTCCCTAAAAGAAGCTGAGAGGGCTACAAGGATGCCGAGATGGTAATTCTACAATACCGCTGAGAGGGTTGGACAAAGAAGCTGAGAGGGATACAAGATGCTGAGATGGTCATTCTGTAATGCTGCCAAGAGGGCAGGACAAAGAAACCGAGAGGGCTACAAGGATGTCAAGATGGTAATTCTATAAAGATACCAAGAGGGCTGAAGGATGCCGATAGAGTAATTCCACAAAGATGCCAAAAGGCCGACAAGGATGCTGAGATGGTCATTCTACAAAGCTGCCGAGCGACAAAGAGATGCCGAGAGGGTCATTCTATGAAGATGTCAAGAGGGATACAAGGATGGTGAGATGATCATTCTACAAAGCTACCAATAGGGCCAGACAGAAGGTGTTGAGAGGGCTACAAGGATTCCAAGATGGTCATTCTACGAAAGAAGCTGAGAGGGCCTGAGGGATGCCGAGAGAGTTATTCCACGAAGATGCTGAGAGGGATAAAGGGATGCTGAGAGAGTCATTCCACAAGAATGTCGAGAGGGCCAGAGAGATACCGAGAAGGTCATTCCACAAGAACACTGAGATAGCTACACAAGTTGTTGAGAGGGCTACACATAGAAGCCGAGAGGGCTACACAAGTTGCTGAGAAGGCAAGATAAAGAAGCCGAGAGGGCTACAGAGGAATGCCGAAAGGAATACATGAATGTCGAGATAGTTATTCTACAAAGTTGCCTAGAGGGCCAGAAGGATGCCGAGTGGGTCATTCCATAAAGCTATCAAGAAGGCCATTCATCTACAACGAAAAGCCAAAAAATATCAAGAGGACATCAACTCAAAATCAAAATATGACAATGACATTACACACCCCATGATGTTGTCAAGCAAATGGAAACAATTTCATAGCTGTTGAGAGTGCAAGCCAATCAATCTAGATCCAGATGCATGCGGAGCAAACAAGGAATTTTTTTCTTGCGCAGCCGGTCGAGACTGGGTGCCACGAGAGTCAAGCTCTCTGGACAGGAGACGAAAGCCACTCTATACCATGCTCAGCCACACTTGCTCTTTCTTTTATTTTAGAGGTATTCCCACATAAAGGATATCCTCTTTGTCCGATTGAGTTGAACTACAAGTGACCTGATTCCCAAACCTGGGATATATAGGTAAAGTCAATACCAGAGAGCATGTCACATTCCAACAAGAGTCATTTTAGTTTTTTCTTTGAATTGAACTACAAGTGGCCTGAATTTTCTTATAGCCCGAGATATGTAGAAAACCCAAAAATTGGAGTCCGGCCACAATTCCATAAAATTGTACAAAACAAATGAGAAGCATTTTGATTTGGTCGGTAAAAATTAGGTTTGTCAAATTTCATTGCTCATGGATGGTCTCGCCATCCACGAACAATGAAGGAGAAGTTGTTGACATCTAAGTTTTACCATCCAATACTTTTATTTAATTACTCAAAGTTCCTGAGTCATGAACAGAGTGAAATATGCATTTTACAAAGTAAAAATAATTTTATAAACTTATTCCGGTGATATTCTGCCATTTTATTTGACAAAATATCATTAAATATATTATTGTATATAACTTGCATATTTTAATATATTTCTTAGAAATATTTATCAAATTTTGTAATTTAAAGAAGACAATTGTCTAAATTAATTATTATAAATTGATTAATATTTTACTCTGTGAATTTAAGGAAATTGGTTAATTAAGTAGAGTGTCAAATAGCATCTCATTTTATTTCAATTTTAAAGGATTTTTACATTTTCTATGGCTCTTATTTAAAGACTTGTTTCAATTTTAGCTTTTATTGATCTCTGATCAGCCAATTCGGCCACAATTGAAATCAAAATGGCCATTTCTTAAATCATTTCATGGCCTAAATTGAAAAATTCCCCCTAATATCCCAATCCCTTATTTCTTCGAATTTTGGCTCCAATTTATTTTTTTCTCGGCCAGGTCCAGTCCGTTTTGACCAGACTCGACCTAAAATCTCTATTAACCATTAAATAGGGAAAACCCCTTTGCTTTTATTCATTTCATCCATTAGGGAAAAAGTGTCGCACATCCCTTTCCTCTCATCGACGTTACACATGCCAAAATCGGCAAACTTTCAAACGAGGAAGATTTTGCGTGAGACCCTTGCCTCCATATTTTGGATAAGAGAATTAATTTCTCTTACCCATCCCCACCAGTATGCCACCAAGGTAATACCCTCTCTCTCCCCCTCTCTCCTTTGTGTTCTGAGTTCTTCTTAATGGGGTAATGGGATTTGCCCCATTACAAATGAAAAGCTCAAATTTTCATTGGATATAAATTTTCTTCTTTTCAATTTTAAATCAAAATCATGGAAAAACCATTCCCCCACATGCAGAGCCCTAGTCATTTTTTGTACTAGGCAAAATGTCACTTTGACAAGTAGGGCAAGCATGAGATAGTTCAACAGTTATGAGAAAATAAGACAGGCAAACTGAATGATCACTTTAGGGATAAAACTTTGATTATGCAGGATTGTACCAAATTAGGCATATGTAAACATTCTCAAGCTATTTCAAGTATAATGATGCTTCAAACCAGACATGGTATGGCACATAAGAGGTAAAAGGGTACTATAATTCTAACATGAGAAGGCATTTCATATATGGGCAAGCACAACAAACATATGATCAGTTTAGAAGCACATGGAAACCTAGAAATACCAAGAGAACTAATTGGATACCATATCTCAAACTATACAGAGTCATTTAGATCAAAACTAGGCATACTTATCATGTTGCATTGTTAGGCATGATGACACTTAAGGAAGATAGCCTGATCATGTAGATGACTTGATAGACATACAAATACAAGGATAAGCAAATGGTCAATATCGCATTTTCAGATATGATGGACTGTCTAAGCTAAACATGATACATATTATATTAAGGTTGCACACTAGATATGGTGATACCAGGGCACACAATTCACATTATTTTTCCAAATCATCTACCCTATTACTACTCTTTAACTCACAGAAAACACAAATAATCCCACAAGTATACAAGCCTATAGACAACCTAGACCTAATCACTAATGGATAGAAGGTGCAAAACAGGCTGGGAATCAACTACAATCATAGACTCAGTGCTACATAGCTTCAGAATAGGACTTCAGAGATAAAACAAATAATAAAAGAGCCATTTCAAACATGAACAACTACTAAAATGGGTTTAACCATATATAAGACCAGATGGGACCTCAAGACAACATACTTAGGCATAAATAGTTAACTAAACAGGTAAACATCACCAAATATTTAACTAATTAACCTCATAATCCCTTTTCAATATGTTGAAACCTAACCTACACACTTTAATCCATCATATAACTAACTAAATTACCTACTTTTCCTTATATGTTATGCCTCACTGCTATGGGACTTCCTAAAGATGCAATCGCAGTTTATGAACCACTCACAAGACCACCGAGATCTTCGACTTAGCTCCCAAAGGTAATCCACCCGGCCATTTCCCAACCTATACAAGGAGAGAGGAAGATAACGAAAGGTTTAAACAAATTAAAACAGGCTAAAATAATCAAAGACAACTAAATTAGTAGTAAACACACATAGCACGTAAATGAAATGAAATACGAGAGGAATTTGAGTTTACCTTCTTCGAGTGCAGCCTTGGTCGAGAATCCTGAGTGGGTTGCCTTCTCCAAATCCCACGATGAGCTCAGACCACACAAAATTAGAATATAATTTTTTTAACACTGAGAAACCTAAGAGATTCTGTATTTTGAAATGATTGCTTAAATGGTTATTTGTTTACTACCATGTCTCAAATGTCTCCTAAATTGGGTATTTGTCTGTATTTGAATGTTAACTTGTATCCATACTAGTATGTAAAATTCTTAAGACACTTTTAACCATGATCTTCCTGCTAAGATGTTTAGAAAGTATTTGTGCCAATATTCTTGCATCTATTTGAACTAATCTACACCATGATGAGTCATTGCCTATTTCCATCTCTTGCTTAACTTACCATCATGAACGTATAATAAACATATATAGTGTGCAACTTGGTATTGAAATTGTTAAGTAAAGGGGAAGGTCTAGTATGTGTGTTTGAATCCAGAGCCTTATTTTTGTTAAGATTAAGTCCATACCTAGACTGTCTTCTAGGGTGTATATGCTTGTCTTGCTTGATTTCTTGAACTTATCCCTTTTGAATGTGTCTATTTTGGTATTATGAGCATCGAAGATCAATCCATCATCCTTTGTAATTTTTTTGTGAAATCTGTTTGAACTTAGAAAGCTTCCCTTTCTTTCTGTCACACTTATTTGATAGCATGATCCGATATCTTGAAGAAGTATTCTTTAATAGTCATTTATCCACTCTGCATAGAATACCTCTGAAACAATGTTTGATGCCTTTCCTAACTTTTTTCATAGTCATTTCAGTCCATATAGGAGTTTGCCTGTCCAATTTTCCATGCTGTGAGCATTTGTATCTTCTATCAATGAAGTGCCTAAATGAAGTTCCTTATTTGGATATGGATTCGATTATAATATCGATCTTTTGTTTGTTATAGATAATCATTCTTAAAGAGTACGAGAGCTTATAGCACGACGTATAGCTTCGTGGATAAGGTGTGTAAGGCTATCCTTTTCTTTCAAAAGCATGAAATCCAAAAGTTATCATTCTTAAAAATAAATGCCAAAATCTTTGTCTTATTGTATCTTGAAATCTCTTGTCAAGGAGTATTCATCGATTATTCTTATTCTCGTAATTCTTGTCGTTGGTTACTGGCTTATTCTATTATAACTCTTCTAATAGAAGCACTCTAATGAGGTATTTGTCAAGTCGAATATAACTCATTCTAAGAGTAAAGTATAAGAATATATGAACTTCAAAAGAGGCCAAAGATCCAGTGTTATCACAATCTGTTGTTCACAACCCCGATTTCCATTAGTATTGACACGTTCTGCAACATATACATATATTGAATCAAGTTGCACATTTCGCAACATATACATATAATGGATCGGGTTGCGCATTCTGCAACACATACATAAATCATTATGCACATTGCATTGCATATCCATACACACACCTTAGAGTATACCCAAGAATAATGAAATGTTATATACCGCGCGCTATAAGACGAGGGTAGTTTATACAGTAAAGGCCTACCTAGACAGGATGTATTTGAGTTTCAAAGTTTCATTATCTGCCTCGTATGCACCCAGGTTGCTTATTCTTTCAAATACAGCTTATTCCCTCATATTGTTATTATTCTTTCTTTACATCTTACAGTTTTATATTGTTATTCATACTTTACATACTCGGTACATTATTTCATACTAACATCTCTTTTGCCAGGGGCGCTGTGTGTTAATATTGCAGGTTCTGATAGGGACTTAACCATTCTGCCATCAGTAAGTAAGCTTCATCTTTCTCTGAGCTTTTTGGTCAGCTAGTGAGTATGTTTTATGGAGTTATATACAATATGGATAGGTTAGAGCCCTGTCCCGGTCATATGTCGGTTTAGTTACTCGTAGAGACTCATGGACTTATTTTGGTATGTACAGTGTTGATATATAGCCTTGTCGGCTAAGTTGTCTTTGTTAAATCATGTTGTGATCTTATTGGTCTTGTTATGTATATACATGTTGGGTTGATCCCTCTTATTCAATGTTGTTGTAGTAATATATCTTAGTACGACCTTGTCGGTCTGGAGTTTATTCATATGGAAGCCTGGTCATTAGAGTGGTATGCTCAGGCCAATAGGACACCGGGTGCTGATGACACCCCCCAGTTTGGGGTGTGACAAACTTGGTATCAGAGTAGGTCAGTCCTAGGGAGTCTGTGAGCCGTGTCTAGTAGAGTCATATTTATGAGTGTGTTGTGCACCACACTTATAAACAGGAGGCTGCCAGATATTTATGGATGGTTGCTATTCTTTCACTTCCTAGATTCTGCTATAAAGTTGAGTTACATGGTTTGAGTCTAGTTCGTGCTCTAATTCCTTTTTGAATAATCATCGCAATTACTACAAGAGCTCATTCTAGTAATTAAGTTGGTGCTGATAGGGGTGAAGGTACCAGTAATGCCCTGCGCAGTCAAGTTGATAGAACGAAAGGTCAAGGAGAATTGCACTCCCATGTATCACCAGTTCCACCCCCTAAGGAGGAGATTAGAGGAGGTACAGTACCTCCAGCTCCTTATATTCTAGTTCCTCCAGTTCCACATAATCCGATTTCCCCTGTTCCTTCACCCGAGTCTTCTGAGAAAGGAGTGGCAAATGTCGTACAACTATTAGCACAGATAGTAGCCACCCAATAGCATCAGATAAGGGACTCTGCAGGCATTAGGTCTTTTGATGGTATTGAGAGTTCTAGGACTCAGGAATTTCTCAGGTTGAGTCTGCCAGTATTCATGGGGACTAATCCAAATGCGGACCCCCAAGACTTTATTGATCAAATATTGTGGGTATTGTGAGTGATACATGTTTCAGAGATGGAGGTGGTAGAGCTAGACTCTTTCAGGTTACGAGATGTGGTTGTTTTATGGTATGAGGCTTGGGAGTAGTCTCAAAGACCAGATGCACCTCCAGTTGTGTGGGAGGAGTTTTCAGACGCCTTTCTGGACCACTACTTTCCATTAGAGGTATGAGAGGCTAAAGTGGAGTAATTTTTAATCCTAAAATAGAAGGGAAATAATATAAGGGAATACAGTCTACAGTTCAATTCTCTGACTAGGTATGCTCTAAATATTATGGACACAATGAGGGATCAAATTCATCAGTTTGTAGCAAGTTTGGATCTGCATTTCATTAAGGAGTGTACGCTAGCCTCACTGAATAGAGATATGGATATTGCTAGAACCCAGGCATATGCTCAAGGTGTAGAAGATCGCAAGCGGCAACTCCGAGAGAATAGGAGTACAAAGAGAGATTTGACCAAGAGAGCTAGATTAGCAGGGTCGTTCGGAGAAGCATCGGGTAGCTCTAGGCAATAATTTCCTAGACGTCAGTCTTAGTTTGCTAATAGTGCTCCATCTCAGTTTCAAAGACCTATATATGACAGGCGACTCAGTTCGGGCCAGGGCAGAGTTCAAGAGCTTCAGGTTTCTAGGAGCAATGAAGTTCAAGCCAAACGAGACCACCATTGCCACCTTGTGGTCAGTGTGGTAAGAGATATCCAAGATGGTGTCGTTAGGGTACCGGTGTGTGTTATAAGCAAGATGAACCTGTTCATTACATGCGCCAATGTCTGAGTGGAGGTACGAATGATGCAGCTCAGCCAACAAGATCAATAGCAACATCCACATCAAGTGTACATCCATAGAGTGGTAGGCCCTAATCCTCAACAGGTAGAGGCAGAGGCTGAGGATGATCCTCTAGTTCAGGCGGTGCTCAGAACCGCATCTATGCTTTATTAGATTTCCAGGACTTGGAGTTATCTCCGAATGTTGTTACAGGTATACTATATGTCTTCACCTATGATTTTTATGCATTGTTAGATCCAAGCTTCAATTTGTCCTATGTTACGCCATTTGTTGAGAGTAAATTGGATTTGAACCAAAACTATTTTCTAAGCTATACGAAGTGGCTACACCGATTGGTGAGATAATTGTAGCAAGACGAATTTACATGAATTGTACCGTAACAATCTATAATTGCCCTACTTTGGCTGATTTAGCCGAGTTACATATGGTTGAGTTTGACATTATTATGGGCATGGATTGGTTGGATTCTTGCAATGCAAATGTCGATTGTCGGACAAAGATGGTCAAATTAAGTTTTCCAAGCGAGCCGACCCTTGAATGGAAGGGCAATACAGCTACACCTAAAGGAAGGTTTATTTCCTACCTGAAGGCATGAAAGATGATTTCTAAAGGTTATATATATCATCTTGTTCAGGTCAGAGATGCAGATACAGAACCCCTAGCCCTTCAGTCTGTTCCAGTAGTCAATGAATTTCCTGATGAGCTTCCGGGCATTCCTCCAGAGCGGGAGATTGAGTTCATTATTGACGTACTTCGAGATATGCAACCGATATTTATGCATTCTTATCGAATGGCTCCAGCCGAGCTGAGGGAATTAAATGAGCAGTTGAAGGATTTATTGGAAAAAGGTTTCATCAGGCCTAGCACTTTGCCATGGGCACACCAGTATTATTTGTTCGCAAAAAGTATGGTTCCTCAAGGATATGCATCGATTATAGGCAATTAAATAAGGTCACTATTAATAATAAATACCCACTTCCGTGGATCAATGATTTATTCGATCAATTACAGGGCGCTAAGTGTTTCTCAAAGATTGATTTATGGTCGGGATACCACCAGTTAAGGGTAAAGGAGAAGGATATTCCGAAGACATCCTTTCGGACTAGGTATGGCCATTTCGGACCATGTATGGCCAGTTAAGTGATGTCTTTTGAACTCACTAACGCGCCAACAGACTTCATAGATTTAATGAATCGAGTCTTCAGACCATTCTTGAATATCTTTGTCATTGTGTTCATTGATGATATTTTGGTGTACTCAAAGACTGAGGCAGACCATGCAGATCTTCTCCGAGTGGTGTTATAGATGGTCCAAGAACCTAAGTTATATGCCAAATATTCTAAATGTGAGTTTTGGTTAAACCCTGTTGCCGTTTTGGGCCATATTGTCTCCTCAAAAGGTGTTAATATAGATACTCAGAAGATTGAGGCTATAAGGAATTGGCTGAGATCCACGAATCCTACTGAAGTACATAGCTTCTTGGGTTTAGTAGGATATTATTTGGGATTCATAAAAGGTTTTTCTTCTATCTCCGTGCATATGACCAAGCTCACTCACAAAGCAGGATAGATGCGTGTGAGCGCGACTTTCAAGAACTAAAGGGCAAGTTGACATCTACATCCGTGTTAGCTCTTCCCGAAGGTACCGATGGGTATGTGATTTATTGTGATGCCTTCATAGTTGGATTAGGATATGTTCTGATGCAGCATGGAAAGGTTATAGCATACGTTTCACGACAGTTAAGAAAGCATGAGGTAAACTATTTGACTCATGATCTTGAGTTGGCAGCGGGAATTTTTTCCCTAAAATGTGACGCCATTATTTATATGGACTCCATGTTGATGTATTCATGGACCATTAGAGTCTACAATATATATTCTGCCAGAAAGAGCTGAATTTAAGGCAAAGAAGATGGCTGGAGTTATTAAAGGACTATGATGTAGGCATTTTATACCATCCCAAAAAGGCAAATGTCGTAGCAGATGCCTTAAGTCGTAAGTCAATGGGAAGTTTGAATGGTATTGAAGCTAACAAGCTAGAAATGACCAAAGAACTACATCGCCTGGCCAGTTTAAACATACGACTCTTGGGAAAGGATGACGGAGGAGTGGTGGTGTAGAATAGCACAAAATCATCCTTAATAACTGATGTGAAGATAAGACAGTTTGACGAGCCCGAGTTGGCCTGAATAAAGGAAGGAATTCCCCTGCAGAAGAAGATGATGTTGGACCTTACGGGAAACAGCGTTCTTAGATATTAGAGTCGACTATGTCTACCGAATGTCGGAGGACTCCGAGAGCAAATTATGGCTGAAATCCACTAGTCCAGATATTTCATTCATCCTTGAATGATGAAGATGTATCATGACCATCGACAAGTTTATTGGTCGAATGACATGATGAAATATATTGCAACATTTGTAGCTCAATGCCCGAATTGTCAACAAGTTATGATCGAGCATCACAAGCTTGGAGGCTTGCTACAGTATATTGAAATCCCTACTTGGAAGTGAGAAATGATTAATAAGGATTTCATCACCGGTTTACCTCATTCTTATCAGAAGTTCGATTCCATTTGGGTTATCGTTGACAGGTTTACAAAATTAGCCTATTTTCTACCTGTTCGTACTACTTTCTCAGCGGAGGATTACGCCAAGCTATATATTAAGGAAATAGTTTAGTTACATGGTATTCCGGTCTCTATCATATCCGACAGAGGTGCTCAGTTTACGACTCACTTTTAGAAGTCATTTCAGAAAGGTCTAGGCACCCAAGTGAACCTTAGTACAACTGTGCATCCATAGACTGATGGTCAAGTTGAGTGCTCAATCCAGACACTTTAGGACATTCTACCGGCTTATGTATTGGATTTCAAAGGTAGCTAGGATGACCATTTGCCCCTCATTGAGTTCGCTTACAACATCTATCATTCCAGCATCAAGATCGCCCCGTATGAGGCATTGTATGGGTAGAAGTGTAGATCCCAAGTTAGCTGGTTTGAAGTGGACGAAGCCAAGTTACTAAAGATGATTCAAGAACGCTTATTGACTGCCCAGAGTCGGCAGAAATCCTATTCAGATGTTCGACGCCTCGACTTACAATTTGCAATTGGCGATTGGGTATTCTTAAAGGTTTCTCCTATGAATGAGGTTATGAGGTTTGGAAAGAAAGGAAAACTTAACCCCAGATACGTCGACCATATAAGATTATCCACAGGATAGGCCGAGTGGCTTATGAGATTGAGTGCCCTCAGAGTTGGAGGCAGTTCACTCGATATTCCATGTGTCGTTGTTATATAAGTGCGTAGGAGATCCCTCCCATATTACTCCCGTAGCGGATGTACATATCACTAAGAATTTAACCTATGAAGAGACTTCGATAACTATTCTGGATTGCCAAGTTCAAAAGTTGAAAACTAAAGAAGTTGCTTCTGTTAAAGTGCTATGGAGGAATAACAATACAGAAGAGATGACTTGGGAGGCCGAAGAAGAGATGACTTGGGAGGCCGGAGAAGATATGAAATCCAAATATCCTTACTTATTTCTATCTTCAATTCTATACCGTTATTCGTGAGATACAATTCTCTCATTTGTACTCAATCCGACAATTCTGAATCCTGTCTTATTTAGGTGCAACTCAGAATATGGTAAAGGATAGTTAATGTGAGTTACAGCTAACCCTCTTGAATTTTGCATACATAGATGGTCGTGTGAGGCCAAGTTGATATTATTTTGTGATTAGGTTGCCCTGTGTGGCATTGGATATACGTTTGAGCTGTTTAACAGGTTTCGGATAGTCCTATTTAGAAAGGAAATTCTGTCAAAATTTCTAGAACCATCAAGAGTTGAGAATATCTTTAACATTCATAGACGAATGTTCCTAAGTGGGGAAGGATGGTACACCTCATAGTTTTGCATTCTGTCACATCGTCGATTGATAACTATGTCCCGGGGAGAAGTAAGGCCTTGCAAAAGGATAATAAAGGTTTATAACTTGATTATGGAAGTTTTGAGTGTTTGAAAGATAAACGGATCAAAGAAAAGACGTTTCGACAAAATTAGAAACTGGGCATGTTTGACGGCAAGGTTGACGGACCGTCAAAATGTCAAGGTGAACCGTCAAAGTACCTGAGATTTTCTGATCTCAGTAGGTAGGTTGATGGACTATCGAATGTTTGATGGACCATCAAAATCCCAACTTGAACCATCAAAGTTCCTGCATTTTTTGAGATCTCAGGAGGAAACTTGACAGTCCAGGTTGACGGATCGTCAAACCCACCGTCAAGTTGTGGTGGTGGAAAAATCTGACAGGTTTAAATTCGAGTTTACCGAATCGGGATTAATTTTTCTCCAAAAATCATAACATAGACACTCCCCAGACTCTCTAATATATTATGCCACCCCAAGATCAATCCAACGCCAAATCACGCAAGATTTATGTGATAATTCCCGCGGTATCATAAGAATCATGTTCCTCGTATTAAAGCGATTTTGGAAAACCCTAGGTGTGGGTGTAAATTGTCGTTGTCAAGGGGTTTTGATGTTTTATGGTATGAATTGACCTTCCTCTACTTGATATTATGATTAATTGATGATTTGGAGTAAGTTATGAAGGGATTTTTGTAATCAAAGCCCGTAAACCTATGAAGTTATTATATGGTGCATTGTGGGCTATTTTTCTAGAATTATGAGTTGAAATTTATTAGAAATCAACTGTTGGTATTGTAAAACTAAGAAAGTATGTCTCGGAGAATCATGGGATCAAAGCACATAAATATCCTTTATTATTAAGTCTAAGAAACCTTTGTGTTTAAGGTTATCAATGAAGTGCCTAAATAAAGTTCCTTATTTGGATATGGATTCTATTATAATATCGACCCTTTGTTTGTTATAGATAATCCTTTATAAAGAGTACGAGATCTTATAGAATGATGTATAGCTTCGTGGATAAGGTATGTAAGACTATATTTTTGTTTCAAAAGCATGAAATCCAAAAAGTTATCATTCTTAAAAAGAAACGCCAAAAGCTTGTCTTATTGTATCTTGAAATTTCTTGTCAAAGAGTATTCATCGATGATTCTTATTCTTGTACTTCTTGCCATTGGTTACTGGCTTATTCTATTATAAGTTTTCTAAAAGAAGCATTCTAATGAGGTAATTGTCAAGTCTATTATAAGTCATTCTAAGAGTAAAGTCAAATACTATATGAACTTCAAAAAAGGCCAAAGAGCCGGTGTTATCGCAGTCTATTGTTCACAACCCTGATTTACATTAGTATTGATATATTTTTCATTGGTATTTGGTATCATACATATAATCATGATCATATATTGGATCTAGTTGCACATTCCACAACATATACATATATTGGCTAGGGTTGCACGTTCTGCAACATGTACATATATTGGATCGGGTTGCATGTTCTGCAACATATACATAGAATGGATCGGGTTGCGTGTTCCATAACACATACATAAATCATTATGCACATTGCTTTGTATATCCATACACATATCTTAGAGTATACCCAAGAGTAATGACATGTTATATACCTCGCGCTATAAGACGAGGGTAGTATATACAGTAAAGCCCACCTAGACAAGTTGTATTTGAGTTTCAACGTTTTGTTATCCGCCTAGTATGGCACCCAGGTTGCTTATGTTTTCAAATACAACTTATTCCCTCATATTGCTATTATTCTTTCTTTAAATCTTGCAGTTTCATATTGTTATTCATGCTTTACATACTCGTTCATTATTTCGTACTGACATCCCTTTTGCCAGGGGCGTTGTGTGTTCATGCGGCAGGTTCTGATAGGGATTCATCCATTCAACCATCAGTAAGTAAGATTCATCTTTCTCAGAGCTTCCTGGACAACTAGTGAGTATATTTTGTGGAGTTATGTACAGTATGGGTAGGTTAGAGCCATGTCCCGGCCATATGTTAGTTTAGTTAGTCATAGAGGCTCATGGACTTGATTTGGTATGTACAGTGTTGATATATAGCCTTGTCGGCTAAATTGTCTTTGTTAAATCATGTTGTGCCCTCGTTGGTCTTGTTATGTATATACATGTTGGGTTGATCCCTCTTGGTCAGTGTTATTATTATAATATGTCTTAGTATGACCTTGTCGGCCAGAAGTCTATTTGTATGGAAGCCTGGTCATTAGAGTGGTACTCTTAGGCCAGCAAGGCACCGGGTGCTGGCCACACCCCCAGTTTAGGGTGTGACAACCAAAACCCTTACCTAAAACTCTTGTTATATTTAGGATTTTTATTTTGTTTGAAACCCCCTTTTTAAGATGGTTTTCATAGTTTTCCTTATAAATTAGGTAGCGACTCTAGATAAAAAAATAAATCCAAGAGTCCACGAGTTATTTAGTAGCTTTTCTGCCTCATGTAAAAGTGAACTGTAACAACCCTGGCGACACTTTCCCAAATATGTCCTAACACACTGGCCACACATCGGCAATGGAGGCCTCATCTGGCCCAAACATTATTGTCTTTGAGAACCAAAAGCCATCGAGCTCTGACCTAACCCATACTATGCATATCTGTCATATATGGGCTCTTGAAACTAAGATGGAGCATTGTTACCAAATTGAGGTGTGTCTAGGGAACTACTCGATGCCTCTCTGAAGGACCCGACTGATCTGGCCCTCTTAATCAACTCTCATTCTCCATCTCTATCAACTCAGAAATGGCGCTTACGATCCTCGGCATTCTAAGCATATGCCTATATCCTAGAGATATCCATATCCCTATTTAGGGAAGCTATTGTACACACTTTAATCAGATGTGGATCCAAACCTGATACAAACTGATAAACTCGAGCCCTCATCAAATCCACAATATTCGGAGAATTACCTAGCTAGAGAATCAAACCGAAGACTATAGTCCCTTACACTCTTGCCCTTATGTTTGAGGTTTAAGAATCGCTCCCTATAGCCTCTCGTACCTACAGTGTAAAGTAAGGAATTTGAGAATTCCTCCCATATCGTAGGAGGTTCATCTGGTCCTCTTGACCGATCCCAAGTCTCGTACCATAAAATAGCCACATCCCGCAATCTAATAGATACCAACACTACTGCATTAGTTCGGAAGCATGCATAACCATCAATACTCGATGCATCTGATCAACAAAGTCCTAAGGATCTGCACCTGTATCGGTACCGATGAACATTGGCGGGCTCAATCCGAGGAACTCTTGGGTTCTAGAGCTCCGTGTGCCATCAGAATGGCCAACACCTATATAAGCCCTTATCTGTTACTGTTGAGAAGCTACTATTTATTCCAATAATTGGACAACAATACCCACACCTTGCTTAGAAGACTCAAGTAGAGGAACTGGGAGGACCGAATTCTGTGGAGCATGAGGTGTTGTATCCTAAGGAGCTGGGGTCTGTGCCTCACATAACCTCCTCATGCGGGGGAGGAATATGTGATACATGAGAATGCAACTCACCATGTGCCTCAGCTCTATTATTATGGACAGGCGGAGCATTACTAGTACCTTCTATTACACCTTATAGTTTTATGTTAATTTGTGTCGTCGGCTAACTTAAGTATCCCAATGAGGTATGAGATCTTACGAAAGGGTAATGATGGTTGAGAACCTGTTTATAGAATTGTTAGAAAGTATAGGAGTTAAGCGAAACTAAGAGAATACATTTCGACAAAGTTCGACAATATTTCGCCAGAGTCATGCAATGTACAGACCGTGCAATTATGTACGGACCATATAAAAGTGTGAAGTGGTTGTGTTCAGTTTGAGGATTTTTAAAGATTTCCGCCCCATGATGTACAAACCGTATATTTGGCTGTACATTGAGGCGGTGGGAAATTTTCAACTTCTTATACTATATATTAGCTCGACCATAGGCTTCATTTTTCATATCTCTCAACCCTAGAATCTCATAATCATCGTCTTATCATCTTTCTCCTCGCTGTGGTGATTTTGCATACTTCTTGAAGTTGAAGTAACCTATGATTTGAAGTAGTTCTTGTTGTTTGAGGTAAGTTCCATCTATATCTTCTTTCTCTTAGAATTATGAAAGTGTTTGGAGTGTAATTATTGAAGGATTCTTGTAGAACAAGTTTTAGAAATATTGAAGGATTCTTGTAGAACAAGTTTTAGAAATATTGAAGCTAGAATTATACTGTTGTTGGGCTATTTTATATGAAGTTATGGGATGGTGTTAATGATTAAAACTTATTGTATGTGTTGTGAAGTTAAGGAGGGAGAATTGGAGAAGCTTGAGGTGTTGAGATTCATATAAGTTGGATGTAGAAGATTGTATAAACTCTATGAATGCAAGGTGTTCGATAAAATTCCCAAATGATTTTTCTTATAAGTTATAGATTTGTTGTTGATACCAATTAGTTGTATAATGTAGATAATCATTCATAGAACATCCGAGGGCTTTTGGAATCCATATAACTAAGGCGACAAGGTATGTAGGTGTAACGACCCATCCGGTCATTTTTAGCTAAAGACCCTTATTTTCTTATTTGACCCTTCTCGTGGTCTTTTTGTGGGGTTTGTGACGCTTTGGGATGGGTGGCATGGATTCCGAGGTCCATTTCCATGTGTTTTGGATGAAAACTCCAAACCTAGAAACTTAGAGTTAGCTAGCTTGATTCAAAGTTGACTTGTGGCTAGATGGGTTCGTTACCGGGTCTCATCACTTCTGATAGTTCTGGAGGATCATTTATGACTTAGTAGAGTCATTGGTTCACTTCCCGAGGCAATCAGATCTGTTTTGTGGCTTTATTTATGAAATTTGGATATTTGGTTTTCTCGGACGGATCTTTAGAAAAGTATGCCTTAGCTCGGTTATTTGTGAAATACGAGGGTACGAGCAAGTTTGTAGCATTGTTTACCATAGACGAGCATGTCTGATTTGTGTTTGAGGGGTCTCAGGAGTGTTTCGTGTGTTTGGTAGAGATTTGTGGCTATTTCCATGATCTAGTGTCTGGTGTCTGCCACGGCAGCATCCGTTTCTGCTCCTGTGTGTCCGCCTCAACGAGAGGTTTGTTTGTCGAAGCGGGAGTTTGGGAAATAGTTGAGCTCACTATGATGCTGAGGTGAGGTGTCAAGTGACACCGCCTCAGCGGGGGTTTTGTCCATCGCAGTGGGTCCGCTCCAGCAGAGTGGATTCAATTAGGGCAGAAGCACTGTTCACGTGTCCTATATATTCTTTAGGTCAGAATTTTATTTCCCCAAATAGCAAACCTCGAAACCAGCACTGCCTTGGAGTACTTTCAGAACACTAGGAGCAGTTTCTATCACACCCCAACCTTGGGGGATGTGGCCGTCACTTGGAACCTTAATACCCAAGCGTACCAATCATGATACCTATAGCATACTTGAGAAAACATAGGCTGACAAGGCCTCTGACCAATAGGTACAACCACCTGCACACAGAAAAGGCCCAACATACATATTTATATATATATATAATGTCCAAGACCGACAAGGCTGATGTGAACGCAACAAGTCTATTGAGGAGGCCGACAAGGCGACACAAGACCATTATACACAAAATATCTACAAGCCTCTAGAGAGTATATCAATAACATCTGGTCGGTATAGGGCCCCACCATACCCAACTATACATATATGTACAACTGACATACCTATCAGCTCACTAGAAAGCTCCGGAAGAAAGAAGTATGACAATCCTCAACTGAGTCGAGTCACCTACTGTGAGGTATCTTCTGAGTCTTTATCTATACCTGCGGGCATGAAATGCAGTGCCCCTAGAAAGAGACATTAGTATGAAAGATGTACTGAATATGTAAGACATGTATTATATATCATACAAATAGAGGATGGAATATGAAGGAAGAGTATAAAACTCAACCTGAAACTCATAACAAGCCTCTGAGGGACTACCTGTCATAATCATTAGTATGTATGCATGTCTTGTAAAAATTAAGCCACTCATCGGGGCCATATGTATATAATATAGTATCAAACCACTCTGTGGGGAAAATCATGTCATGTCATATCGTACCCCACCTCATAGAGGACTCGGTCGTACCCGACCCAGATATGGGACTCGGTAATATCAAAACTAACTGCAGTGATGTGGGCATTTAAGTGTCGTACTCGGATGAGTATAGTGTGGCTCGGTAAGAAAATAGATACATATATATAAGTGAAATGCAAGTGATGACTCTGAAGGGCCTTATGGATTCACTTGGAGTGACTCAAGGTCGTTATCCTCTGATTATTGTTATCTAACGGTGTTTGTATCAATTATCCAAGAATCAACAAGGATCATAAGAAAATTAAAGATTCAAGATGCTATCAATATGGGAAGTGATCCGGACGAATGATAATAAGAATCGTAAGCTATAACAATATGAAGCGAAGGTGTTCATAAGCTCAAATCTTAAGAATAGAGTTCTCTTTGGAGGAACGTTCGTTATGGCTATGCTTATTCGTAGGTCAGATAAAAAGAAAGAAAGACTAAACCTTAACATACCCTATTAGCAGGGCAACACGACTACTATGACATCTCGTTCATCGTATAAGTGTCAACCTAAACAATTAAGACCATCTGTAACAATATCTAATCAATGAATTCATAATTTTGTCATTGCAACATTTCGTCGAACACTTAGAGTGTGTAATCTTCTTTTCTTGTTTTCATGGTACCCAAGTTAACATAATTCTCCCATCATCATCCAACACAATTCCAAGGTTAGAACAACCATATTTCACAAGATCTTTATCCAAACTCTTTTTAGGAACTCAACTATATTAATATGTCAATCAATTGAACAACCATCATGTTCAACTAGGGCATTCACCTTAACCTTTCATGGATTTATTTACGACAAGATCACTTAATCTAGGATAAGCTTAAATACTAAGCGTAGCAATAATCATACATTAATCATCCAAGAGATCCCTCATACCCAAGCTCCTTTGAATTTTCCAAGACTTCTAAGTTATTTTCGATAATCCAAGGGCATTTCTGATATGATACCAATTTCTAGGGGGGGATCTTTTCATCATCTAAGGACCCTAAAGAGGGTAGAAATATAAATGATAATATGCTTAAGTTACTTTCAAAGTCTATCAAATAACAAACATGTAGCATGAAAGCGATTACCATTAGGTAAAAGTTCATTTTTTAAATTTATGAGTCTATAATCTTTATCCAATATTAATGTCATATCTACAAAGACTACACTTATCAAGATTATAATTAGAAACACATAGTCCAACAAACCTTCATCTCTAAAAGTATTTTAGAAAGAGTCTCTTAAAAAACTCCCAAACACCTAGGCCATTAATCCCATAAATTCAGTGGAGAAAGAAGGGAGTCAAGTGCCAGGGTGGGTCGAGTATTTCCAGTGATCTAAAATTCTTCCTTGAGGGAGAATTCACCTCCAAATATTATGGAATAGCTATTCAATGATGTATATCTGTTGGGATAAGGTTTGAGAGCATGTAGGTTTAGTTTGGGGTGAAATAGATATAATTTGGGTGAAGGACCGACTTTGGCCTATTTAAGGGTTGCCCACCGCCTCACATATGAAGATGCTTATGCGGTACATTTTCCCATATATGGCCGCATATGCCACCGCATATGGGGCAGTGAGGTGGTGAAATGGTGGCTTTGATACGTGATGGCATCCGCGAGGCAGAACGGGTTTCGTGTGGTGAAATGTTTAGCGTATCATCCTATCTTTGTCAAACTTTGTCTAGATGTGATTTCTTTGATCCCCATGATATATAGCCATCCATAAACCTTCTAAACATCCATTTATGTAGTATATGACCTTCGGAATGAGGCTCAAGTCATTGGAACTTAAATCGGTTAATCGGGTTCTCAAATATGCGTGAAATGATGAGTACAACTCAAAATCTTTTGGATATACTTCCAACTTTGATCCATGGACTTCCTCATCCCTTTACTGGTCATTATACTATTCTCATCTTACATCGGCTTAACACGGCGCACTCAATATAAGGATTGTAAGTTTGAAGGGCGTATCAACTCTTTAAACTCTCATGACTTCTTCGGTTCCATTTTATCCATTCCTTAACTTTTCCAATGGAACATTCTTCCTTATCTTAGGCTTATTAACTTTAGGTATATTTGATATGCAAACTTATGGGGTGTAACATCCTACCCCCCTTAAGAATATTCATCCTCGAATGTTAGGGTATCATTACTTAGGGATAGCGACTCTTATATCCTTCGACAGCTTTTGGCAAAGCCCCTTTGTACCTAGGGTCAGCTCAACCTGTCGCGCAATCAGATACCATAATTGTTGCCTCGTGGTGTTACACAACCACAACTTTACCGATACATTATCGATCCCATACGGCTGTACATCTCCCTTACAATATCACTTAGTAACTACAACTTACCCAAATCATTGAATCTCGGTATCTGGACTACGTCTTTCATTTCTTGGTTACAATTTTTTCCGCAAGATAGGATTTTATAGGTATGGAGCATAAGTAAGTTTAAGATAGGAAGATGTTGCATGATGATTGTCATAGATCGAGAGCTTTGAAACAATATGGTTATCCGACGTTTCTTCTTTTATTCCTTTCTTCCATCTCTATCCCAAATTCTTGTACATCCCTTTTTACCTTAGTCATATCGTCATACTTATAGATATAATCGTTCCATTCAATAATTTCTTCTTTACCTTCACATCCCTACCATAGTGAAATTTGAAGTGGATACCCAATAAATGCGCTTAGTATGTAATAGGTGGGTCAGTCTGTCATTGCATTCGTTGGTCAAATTCTAGTACTATGATTGTTAATGTGTCGGACTACATCGTTCCTTCTTTCCAATTTTATTTGTTCTTCTTTTGGCATCAAGTCATCAAAAACATCATTCTATTTAATCCGGGTATTTTCTCATAACTTACTATATCCCATTTACTACCTCTACCATGAACCGCTTTCGTCTTCATTATTTAATAGAAATCTTGTCCATCTTCCTTACACAAACCTTATGTGTTGATATGCTTGTACCTCATATAATGGTTATTGTCATTCCAAGTTTAGTACAGATACGTATAACATAATTCTGGTGATTTGAATCTTACTTTTAGCCGGCCCATTAAGATAAAGAAAGGGTTAAATCTGAACATCCAAAGTTCTCTTAAACTTGATTTCTTAAAGGTCATTTTCCAAAAAAAGAGAGTGTTAGTACGATAACTCGAGATATATTCCGGAAAATGGATATTATTCTTAGTATGAACTATTAGCCAATCCTAGACCTTATAGACGATCATGATTTCCATAATGCAAATTGTCGAGCCATTTATATATCGGTCTTCTAGATTAAAATGGCTCACGATGATAATGGAATAAACTTTAGCAACTCCCGTGCTACCCAATAATCCTTGATTAACTCTTCCCACTTCTAGTGTTCATCCTCTTAAGGGTCGACCATCAATCTCTGATTTTTAATATGGTTTTCGTTACTATCTTTACTTCACGTCATGATATATCATCATATATTCTAGATGGGTTGATTTCTACAACATTCTTCATCTCAACGTTCCTTTAATTCTCAATACAAGATAGGGTTCTTCTGCATTTTGCTTTGGGGAATTATCATCACTTGGCCTCTATTTCTACTAGCTACTAGTTACCTTATTCTTCTTTTTAATCTTCATATTCCTCCTATTACTAGAGATATTTGACTATATCATTAACTGTGTCCTTGCCTATTGTATCAAAATCTCTTACTTCTCATAACATCTCCAATTCGGATATTCTATAAACGACTAATCCAAAATAGGTCCATCTTCCCTTAGTCGTACCCCATTTTTACTCAAGTATACATCTCGATGTGCATCACTCCTTTACCATTCATCTTACTTTTCTTTTTCCTTACGTACGACCAGACACCTCCTCTTCTTTGACATTTTTTCCCTCTGTCGGCCTTATTTCTTAGGCGTTCATAATTTTTGCTTGCTCTGGACTTGTGCCCCTTTTGAGAGAAATATTTACTTCACACTAAGAACGCAATACTAGATTCTGGTAACTTCAAGATTCGTTACTCGCAAAATTTGACCATTCTTTTACTTGGTATGTCGTATAGTTATCTAGAAAAAAACTTTTGATACTATCATACTGTTCTTCAGTATTGTTCATGCTAGGGGTTGTCCTATCCTTTTTCCCAGCAATAGATTCATACCTCTAAAGAATCGATCTGCCGAATTTACCGCGATCACCGTACTTGAGTTAGTGTTTTCACCTTTATATCTCGATTCAGGTTCCCTTTTTTGCAACACACGTCTTTACAACTCACATTAATCAAATCACTCATCTCGTGGAGTTTCCGGTCAATTTGATAACTCTCACAATTTACCATCATTTACTTACTTTTATCCTTATTTCGTCATCCCTAATTTTCAACTTCTACTTACATGTGTTCCATCGTACTGCTGGTATTAAGGACTAAGCTAGTGCTTGACATATCTAAGTTCAAATGATATCCCGGTTTCCATTTACTCACTCTGGCTTCCCCCCTTTATAAGTATTAGATTAGATCTTTCCTTAAACCACCTCTTGATCCTTTAACCTTTACGTTTCTGACTTAAATTCCTTTAAGGATCCTTAATTTGATATATCCTTCATACTTATTGCTCACATACATCGGGGTTATATCCTTTTGACTAAGAGGGTCTACATATCATTTGTTTTCCATGGTCGTCTTCTTTAAGGTGCCCTTAATGTCCTGGGCTCATCATTATACCCTTACCATTTAAAATATTTTTGCTTGCCTGCCCCTACGAGGAATATCCTGTGGCCTTAATATCTTATCATAACATTCTGCTTACATTTGTCAAACATCTGTCTACTCCTCATAGTCACTCTTTTATTACATTGTGATCTTTCATTATAAATTGTATTTAACTAGGTGTTCTTAGTCGATTGGCTCGTAAAATAGCACCACGAAACTTGAAGTCTTCATCACCCTTCGTTGGAAGTCTATAATCCTTTGCTACCCCCCCCCCCACGCATGAAATTGTTTACACTTGATGAGGTATGCTCTATTTCTTCAATCAATGGAACTTATCTTGTTTCCAACCCTCGTACATTGTCTGCTCCTTGTGGAGGAATCGGGGATACTAGTTTGGGCATGACATTTCACGCCCCTACCCTTTAATTGCTTCCTGAAACAAAGCTTCAAGTAACTTAAATCAGGAAATCCTTTTTCCTGGTCAATTTTCTACGATTTCCCCTAATTCCTTTGACCTGAGAGTATCCTTTTAAATCGTGCATTTCTAAGGAATTCTAACATCCAAAAGACGTAAGTCACTAAAGAACAAAGAACCTTCTCAGGACGTTCCAACTTTCCAACAACCCTTTTTGGTTGTAGTCTGACTTTGACTTGCCATTTTCTTACCCCAAGGTAGGACTTTCATACAATCATCGGATATCATATCATCACTGTTGACACCCAATTTTATCCCATCTTTTCTGATTTTATATGCAATTTTAAATATTTTTGACACCTTAAAATAGTTTTAAAATATAGGCATATATATATGTATATATATCATCATTTTTATTATTATTTGCATTTTATTTGTCATTTGCATTTTTATATCATAATCATACTTTTTATCCTAATATTATATGTTATTTATTTTGACAAAACGTCATCGATTTTTTTTTTAGCACCAAGCATTTCACAAATATTATATTTTTATCATATTGTCATCTTTACAATTTATAAATTCTGCAAAGCTTTCTTTTTTTAAAAAACCCTCTTTTTATATTTTTAAACACATAACCCATTTTTCTCAACCCCAAAAACATTTCTACAACCCATAAAACACCACAAAACAAACCAGCCCATTTGACTCTTATTTCCCCAAACCTGGTGGGCCCAACTCCCGCAGCCCACACCCGAACCGGTCCAACCCGTCGACCCAAACCCAACCCACATCCCTTTTATTCTACACCCAACTCCCAAATCCCCATTCCCTAAAAACCTAATAAACAAAATCAAACACACCCCTCTCTTAACCCATCAGCCGCACACCCCTCTCAAACAAGCCCTATCTCTTTCTCTCCTTCAACAAACACACCTAAATCGGCCTGACGCCCGACACCACCCATACCCTTATCCCTGAAAATCCGAAACCCATCTATAAATACCCCTCTTTTTTGTTCACAGTTTTGGGGGTCGGTTTTTGGTGGAATTTTGGAGGTCCTAAAATCGAAATCAAAGTTGTTGTTTTTTGGGTTCTTACGGGTCAGAATCTGAAAAAAAAAATAAAAAATCAAGATTTTCGAGTTTGGTCACTTCCGGGTCGAGTCACTGTTCCGGGTTGATTTACTGTTCCGACGGATAAAATTTCTTGAATTTTGTTTCAATAATTTGTTGTTGGTTATCTGAAAGTTTGAGAAAAAATCGATTCGGGTTGAAACATCCGATTCGGGTCGGGTCACTGATCCGGGTCGGGTTTACCCGATTCGAATAAATTCTCAGATTTTTTGTGTATATTTTGTTGTTGGTTATCTGAAATTTGGAAAGAAATCGATTCGGGTTGAAACATCCAATTTGGGTCGAGTCACTGATCCGGGTCGGGTCGGGTCGACCCGGTTTGATTACATTTCCAGATTTTTATGCTTTATATCTTGTTGTTGGTTATCTGAAAATAATAAAAAAAAATGATTTGGGTCGGGACTTCGATTCGGGTCGTGACTGTGATTCGGGTCGGGTCAACCCAGTTTGGGTAATTTTCCAGATTTTGTGTTTAATATTCTGTTGGCTATTTGAAAATACAAGAAAAACTTATTCGGGTCGGATTTCTGTTTCGGGTCGAGTTTTGCTGATTCGGGTCGGGTCGGGTCAGCCCGGGTCTTGTAATAATTCCATATTTCTTTTGTGTTTAATATTTTGTTGTTGGTTATCTGAAAATTCCAAAAAAATGTTTGATTCCGGGTCGGGTCGACCCAAAATATGGGGTCGGGTCAATGTTCAGAACTCGGGTCTGATTTTTTCCGAATCCTGCTTCAGTCCAAAATTTCAGAATTCGGGTCTTACGTTTTAATTGCAAACTGTTTGTTTATTTTCGCATTTAAACATCCGTACACGGATATCTTACTGTTTAATGATTTGAATAAATACTGCATTTAGGCTAATGAAATTGAATTTGAGGTCGTGCCCCTTCGAAAATTGCTTCTCCGTTTCAGTTTGCTGTTTGGGGTATTTTACTGATTTGAATAAATACTGCATTTAGGCCAATGAAATTGAATTCGAGGTCGCCTCCCTTCGGACATCATTTCTCGGTTTTTGACTTTACCGCTTTACCGCTTTAATGCTTTACCGCTTTGAATAAATACTGCATTTAGGCCAATGAAATTGAATTCGAGGCCACCTCCCTTTGGACATCATTTCTCGGTTTTTTTTGGTTTTACTGCTTTACCGCTTTGAATAAATATTGCATTTGGCCGATGAAAAAATATCCGTCGATTTTTTAGGCCTCCACAGTTGTAAAGACGGAAAATAAAACTTCTGGGCAAGGATGAAACTTAAATCTTTTTTACCCGAGAGACCAACATGTTCGTTAGGCAAGGCAACTAAAATGACAAACGAGGCATATGTTCGCAGCCACGACGTGATTGGAATGATCTTTTCAAAATTTAAGTCTGAGCCCTCCGTAATCAAAACATTTACTGTTTTGGATACAGATCCGAAGTTATGTATATTCAATTGTTTCTAACCGTTTATTCTTGACAGCTTGCAAGGGATAAAGTCAAAGAAGGCAAATACCCCTCGGAGATTATTTATTTTGTTGTTTTTACTTTCATTATTTCAGCTTTATTCCATTCTGTATTGTAATATTATTGTACTCATGAAATTATTGAAATGTTTAGAATAGGTAGACATAGAATTAATTAATAGGGTAGTCTAAAATTGGAAACTCCATCGCTAGTTTATTTATTTTAGGCTCGGTTAGTTTTAAAATCGAAAATCGCTAGTTTACCTATTTTTAGGCTCGTCACACATAAAATTTACATTGCATATATTTTTTATCAATTTTCATTCAAATGCATACTTTTTCCAGCTTTACGTGTATATTAATGCCATACAAATGTATACTTGTACAAATGCATCATTTCATTAAATACTTGCAACATCATTTTAACTTTATATTTTTAAATATACATTTTCTTAGTATAATAATTAACCTGAGTTTGATCGGATAACCGCAAGTTAGCGGATCTTAAAGGATGTCTAACCCCTTCCCTTTAGGATAATGGAGAACCCTTACCTAGAATCTCATTAGTTTCGTAGACCACAAAATTTGAGTTATTTTTTGCATTTTTTAGTTAGTATTTAGGTGCCCTAATTCACCTTAGAATAATTAGGTGGCGACTCCTCAAGCAAGCATTTTTAACCAATCTGGAAGGAATCAACGCCATCACGTCGCGAAGCCCGCAGGTCAAAATCGGGTGCGACAACATGGCGACTCCACTGGGGACATCAGGTTCTTAACCATAACAATTTCAGGTTAATTATTATTGCACTTTATTTTGCTTCTTATTTGATCTACTGCTTTAAGTTGTATCTTTTTGAAGTTTTGTATGTTTAACTGTTTTAATTGCTACTTTCTTTTACTGCTTTCATTAAATTGGCATTCCGTTCATATTTCTTCCTCTTCGGAAAATTGACACTATCACACATTACACGCGAGGTGTGTTTTGCGCACACGCAAAATCTTTCAAATTTCCAAATTTTAGGAGAGTTGGCGTATGCGCGGAGTGTCCGGACCATCCGGTGTCCTCGTAGCCTTCTCACTCGAGTAGTCCGCTCGGGAACCTTGAGTCTAGTCAGCCAAATCTTAGAAAATTTAGGATAGAGTTATACCACCCTTTATCTTAAGTCATGCATGCAAACATCTTAGGTGGTTCGATCCTTGGTATTGACTCCACAATTAAGAAAATCATCAAATTATCGACGGGT
This sequence comes from Anisodus acutangulus, assembly GCA_029783415.1. Classification (NCBI taxonomy): domain Eukaryota; kingdom Viridiplantae; phylum Streptophyta; class Magnoliopsida; order Solanales; family Solanaceae; genus Anisodus; species Anisodus acutangulus. The sequence goes on from CM056497.1 coordinate 34,062,896, forward strand.
CTCACGACCCAATGACCCATCAGCATATTAAGTGTAGCGTGATAATGATAGACTAATCTAAGCCCAATCATGACATGCCGATATTGGAAAATGTACATACATTTTGTCTTCATTTCCAACAAAAGCATTTCAGTTTGACAGCTTGGATTAATCTGTCATAATCTCTCATATTTGGCGTATAGGCTCACCTCTGGCATAAGAGAGGCCCCCATGCATGTTAGGACGCACATTTAATTCCCGCACAATTTGTTTGATATTTATCTTCTTTTAATTCTGTACATAATATGCCATGTCGCTTGCAAATATGGGCATGAACATGTGCCTTTTGCACTTTTTGGCTGTCGCACTACAATCAAGACTTCTACTGGGGCAACGCCATATCTTTTGGTCCTCGGGACAGATATTGTGTCACCGCCCGAGAATAATGTGTTCTTGAACATCAAGACTTGGACCTTGTGAAGCAATCAGGGGAGTCTTTGACCATATTGTCACACTCCTACATTTTATTATTTTTTGCGACTTTCCCACTTTCACCCATGTCTCTCATTTTTGCAGGAAGACCGTCCTCGCAAACAATCGAGAGCGGTCATTATAAAACATCATCCCTGTAATACTCCATGAAAAAAAAAGTCTTTATAAAGATGACCGGGAGATACTTTGACTGAAAGAAGTCATCCAACCTCCAGTCCGTACAAACCAATCAGGGGAGTCTTTGACTATACTATTGTTCTTTTTGTGACTTTCCTCCTTTCATTCGGCGCTCTTATTTTTGCAGGAAGATCGTCCTCGCAAACAGTCAGGGGCGGTCGTTCTAAAACATTATCCCTGGATATACTCCAGGAAATAACAAAGCAAAAGGTTTTCACAAAGATGACTGAAAGATGTTTTGATTAGAAAAAGTCAGCCAACACTAGATTAAATGAGGCATCACTCTAGTTTGTCTATACTTTTTTTTTTTTACATATTTGCAAATTCAATTTATATGCTTAATTTTCGTTACATAATTCTTTTGTATCATACATTTTACAACATATTTTCACGAACTACGAGTGTCTGATTATAACCGTACGGTGTGATACGTAGGTATCCCTTTTCGGGTTCGACAGCACTAAAAAAAATCAATCAAAACAAAAAAAAAGACAAAGACGCACTTCCTTGTCCACCTTATGGAGGGACATATCTGGTTTATCAATCTTTTCATTCATCCTAAAATGGACAATCACTTTTTTTTACATTCATCCTATTGTGGATAATCATTTTTTCATTGCATTCATTCTACTGTGGACAATTATATTTTACTTTGCATTCGTCCCATAGTGGACAATCTTCTGTTTTATACAACTTTTACTTTTACTATCCTATCATGGATGAATTTTTTTAGCCTACATTTTATATATACTTTCTGCACGAACTACGCACACCTGATTCTCGTCAAAGATGAGATATGTAGGCAGCCCTATTTGGGTTCGGTACCCTTTATTAAAAAAACAAAATATATATATATATATATATATATATATATTTTAAGAATCGTTGATGGACTTGGTTGATACCAACACAGTTAGGAGTGTGCGTAGGAAAGAACAAGTGGAGAAGACTGACTTCGTGGTAAACCATTGATTCTTCTGGTACCTCTCATTCACGCCTGTATTGAAACTTAAAAATTGTTTTGCATGTTTCCAAGATATGAACAAAGCCAACCTCATCGTTTCATGTGCATTGTGTGGTGAGTTTTTTTAGAATAAGTTCACTTGCATTGCATTGTGATCTAGAACTTGGCTCGAATGTTTGTTGAGGCAAAATCCTGAGTAACACTTGGTATAAGAAAGGATCGTAGGCTTTCTTTGATCCGTTTGACCCTTTCCAGCTTACCAAATAACATTATCAGTAGCACTTCCCCTTTGAGCCTAAAGCCTTTTTTTAACAACCACATCTTATGCATATACCCTTTCTGAGTGCGTACACGCACTATCCCTCTCTTGGCCCGACCTCCTTGAGCGCATCAGAAATGTGCAAATTGCTGAAAAGATCCGAGTTGAAGTTGCAATGCTCCCAAAAGAGGAAAACAAAACAAAAGGACAACTTCACACAAAAAGGAAGTCAATAGCCCCGACAATATCAATAAAAAAAAGAAAAAAAAAGAAGGAAATAACTCCGAAAAGGGGGAAAAAGCTACAAACGAAATATTCAAAAGAAGTCTGTACAAAACAAAGGGAGCAAAAAGAAGCAAATCGGCATCAAGGCACACAAATACCAAACACGGACATATTGCAACGCTCAAGGAAGGATTAGTCACTCCTTACCCAAATGATATCCTTTCCTTTCCCCAAGCTACATTACAAACCCATAACAAGCCCTACATGATCCTATACAGAGGGTTCTCACATTAATGGATACTCACATGACAGCCAAGCCTATGGTATCACAATTAAATGCATTGAACATCTTTCTGAGGGTGAGTGTACTTCTCTACACGTCCCAACGTTCAAAATACTGAAATACATATGAGAATGGGACTTTATTTCAGTTAAGGCATTTGAAACATGAGGATGCATATATGTCAAAACCTTGGTTTGAAGCAAGTGTCGATACTCATGTATATCTGAGGTAGCATCTGAAGCTGTAGGAATTACCCTGAAGTCAGTCTCTGTTAGACAGAAAGCAAATAACGGGAACCCTAAGCGCATTACTAATGGTTAGTATCAACTGAAGTCAAGATGTGATTCTGTCTTTTTCATATTTTCAAAAAAAAAAATACCTTGCAAAATATTGCATCATTTTTTCAAACTCTAGTCACTCTTTTTTACAAAAAAAAAACATTCTAAAAACTTACAAATTCCTTTTTGCTTACATGAACTACGTTATGACCTGATTCCCCCGGCGGGATACGTAGGCGGCCACATCAGCTTCAGTCCCATTTTTAGAAAAAAAACCCTTACAAATTTCTTTCGCCGCATGAACTACGTTATGACCTGATTCCCTCGGCGGGATATGTAGGCAGCCACATCGGCTTCGATCCCATTTTGGAAAACTTCACAATCCATTTTGCCGCATGAACTACGTTATGATCTGATTCCCTCGGCGGAATACGTAGGCAGCCACATCAGCTTCGGTCTCATTTTTAGAAAATACTTAAAAATCCTTTTTGCTTACATGAACTACGTTATGACATGATTCCCTTGGTGGGATACGTAGGCAGCCACATTGTCTTCGATCCCATTTTGGAAAACTTCACAATCGCCATTTTGCTTGCAACGAACTACGTTATGACCTGATTTCCTTTGTCGGAATACGTAGGCGGTCTATATCGGCTTCGGTCACATCATTGGAAAGTCTCTTCCCTTATCTTGCACACAATGCAATAGGCCCACATGATCGCCTTAATAGGACAAGCAAGTTGCCCGCTCAAACTCGATTTTGTCCAGTTGGAAGTTCAACATCTTCATATATACCAGAAACTGGGGCAAATTTTAAGGGTTCACTGCAGGAATATGCCAATGGACCTGGAAAATGCCAGACAACTAAGTCTTCAATCTAAACCAGTATGAGCTTGCAAGCGTCCAGGGCAAAAACTACAAAGTCAATGCGAAGCAACCACCCCTGCCCCCCAAACTCACGAACTTCTTTGAGTGCAGGTCTTCAGGTTGACAAAGACAAGGAAGCCGCAACATGTGTGTTTAATTCGGCAAATATGTCGCATCACATTTTCGTCCGTGCATGGACGACATTTCAATGCACAGTCCACAGGACGTTGAATCGGCAGAAGATTCAACACAATGTGGAATCATATTACAGCAAACTGACGGCAATGATGTCATTTACATCTGTCACAGCATTACAACGACAGCAACACGCCCATACAATGGCGTCATCAGCAGCACGCCCATACAACGACGTCATCAGCAACACGACCATACAACGGCCTCATCAGCAGCATGCTTATGCAACGGTGTCTTCTGCACATCACGTCTACACAATGACGTTTTCAACGCACGACGTCTATGCAACGACGTCATTTCAACCCATGCGAGTCACAAACGCATTACGTTAATATAACAACGTCAGTCAGGCGCCCACCTTCTAATACGGGTATTTTTAATTTCAGTCAGGCACCCACCTCCTAATGCGGGTATTTAATTTCAGTCAGGCGCCCACCTCCTAATGCGGGTATTTAATTTTCGTCAGGCGCCCACCTCCTAATGCGGGTATTTCAATTTCAGTCAGGCCCCCACCTCATAATGCGGGTATTTCAATTTCTATTAGGCGTCCACCTCATAATGCGGGTATTTAATTTCAGTCAGGCGCCCACCTCATAATGCGGGTATTTTAATTTCTGTCCGGCAACCACCTCCTAATGCGGGTATTTCAATTTCAGTCAGGCACCCACCTCATAATGCGGGTATTTTAATTTCAGTCAGGCGCCCACCTCATAATGCGGGTATTTTAATTTCAGTCAGGCACCCACCTCATAATGCGGGTTTTTTAATTTCAGTCAGGCGCCCACCTCCTAATGCGGGTTTTTCAATTTCAGTCAGGCGCCCACCTCCTAATGCGGGTATTTCAATTTCAGTCAGGCACCCACCTCCTAATGCGGGTATTTTAATTTCAGTCAGGCACCCACCTCCTAATGCGGATATTTTAATTTATGTCAGGCGTCCACCTCCTAATGCGGGTATTTTAATTTCAATCAGGCGCCCACCTCCTAATGCGGGTATTTTAATTTCAGTCAGGCGCCCACCTCCTAATGCGGGTATTTTAATTTCAGTCAGGCGCCCACCTCCGAATGCGGGTATTTTAATTTCAGTCAAGCGCCCACCTTCTAATGCGGGTATTTTAATTTCAGTCAGGCGCCGACCTCCTAATGCGGGTATTTTAATTTCTGTCAGGCGTCCACCTCCTAATGCGGGTATTTTAATTTCAATCAGGCGCCCACCTCCTAATGCGGGTATTTCAATTTTAGTCAGGGGCCCACCTCCTAATGCAGGTGTTTTAATTTCAGTCAGGCGCCCTCCTCCTAATGCGGGTATTTAATTTCAGTCAGGCGCCCGCCTCCTAATGCGGATATTTTAATTTCAGTCAGGCGCCCACCTTCTAATGCGGCTATTTTAATTTCAGTCAGGCGTCGACCTTCTAATGCGGGTATTTTAATTTCTGTCAGGCACCCACCTTCCAATGCGGGTATTTTAATTTCAGTCAGGCGCCCACCTCCTAATGCGGGTATTTTAATTTCAGTCAGGCGCCCACCTTCGAATGCAGGTATTTTAATTTCTGTCACGCCTATGCAACGACACCATCTGCATAACGTCTAAGCAACGACGTTATCTTATTACGCCTATGCTACAGTTTCAACCGCATTGGGGAAGTACTTTGAACGTTGTTCCGCCCTTCCCCAGTATTTTGTCACATCTACAACCAGTGTCATCATAATTCGACACTGGGGCAATGTTTCTTGGATCTGCACCATCTTTTGCAATTTCTTCTCCCCCGGGATTCTATGTCCTCCCATGCATCTCTAATCTTCCATTGAGTCCCGATGATCAGGACATAATTGGCTATTCAGTCAACTTCTTTGGCATAAAACTCCTTCATAGTCTCCTACCAAAGAGGGGCATCTGTTGACACCCAATTTTGTCCCATCTTTTCTGATTTTATCTGCAATTTTAAATATTTTTGACACCTTAAAATAGTTTTAAAATATAGGCATATATATATGTATATATATCATCATTTTTATTATTATTTGCATTTTATTTGTCATTTGCATTTTATATCATAATCATACTTTTTATCCTAATATTATGTTATTTATTTTGACAAAACGTCATCGATTTTTTTTTAGCACCAAACATTTCACAAATATTATATTTTTATCATATTGTCATCTTTACAATTTATAAATTCTGCAAAGCTTTCTTTTTTAATAAAATCCTCTTTTTATATTTTTAAACCCATAACCCATTTTTCTCAACCCCAAAAACATTTCTACAACCCATAAAATACCCCAAAACAAACCAGCCCATTTGACTCTTATTTCCCCAAACGCGGTGGCCCAACTCATGACCCACACGAATCGGTCCAACCTGGCGCCCAAACCCAACCCCACATCCCTTTTATTCTACACCCAACTCCCAAATCCCCATTCCCTAAAAACCTAATAAACAAAACCAAACACACCCCTCTCTCAACCCATCAGCCGCACACCCCTCTCAAACAAACCCTATATCTTTCTCTCCTTCAACAAACACACCCAAATCGGCCTGACACCCGACACCACCCATACCCTTATCCCTGAAAATCCGAAACCCATCTATAAATACCCCCCCCCCTTTTTTGTTCACTATTTTGGGGGTCGGTTTTGAGCATTTTTGTCCGAAAAAGGGGGGAGTTTTGGTCGGAATTTAGGTCGGATTTTGCCTTTGGTTCACTGTTTCGGGTGGGTGTTTTGGTCGGTTTTTGGTGGAATTTTGGAGGTCCTAAAATCGAAATCAAAGTTGTTGTTTTTTGGATTCTTACGGGTCGGAATTTGAAACAAAAATCAAAAAATCAAGATTTCCGGGTGGGGTCACTTCCGGGTCGGGTCATTGTTCCGGGTTGAGTTACTGCTCCGACGGGTAACATTTCTTGAATTTTGTTTCAATAATTTGTTGTTGGTTATCTGAAAGTTTGAGAAAAAATCGATTCGGGTTGAAACATCCGATTCGGGTCGGGTCACTAATTCGGGTCGGGTTGACCCGATTTGAATAAATTCTCAGATTTTTGTGTGTATATTTTGTTGTTGGTTATCTGAAATTTGGAAAGAAATCGATTCGGGTTGAAACATTCGATTTGGGTCTGGTCACTGATTCGGGTCAGGTCGAGTCGACCCGATTTGATTACATTTCCAGATTTTTATGCTTTATATCTTGTTGTTGGTTATCTGAAAATAAAAAAAAAATTGATTTGGGTCGGGACTTCGATTCGGGTCGTGATTGTGATTCGGGTCGGGTAAACCCAGTTTTGGTAATTTTCCAGATTTTGTGTTTAATATTCTGTTGGCTATCTGAAAATACAAGAAAAATTGATTGAATTGATTTACATTTGGTCGAGTTTTGTTGATTAGTCAGTCGGCCGAGTCTTGTAATAATTCCATATTTTTTTTGTGTTTAATATTTTGTTGTTGGTTATCTGAATATTCCAAAAAAATGTTTGATTCCGGGTCGGGTCAATGTTTGATTCCGGGTCGGGTCAATGTTCAGAACTCGGGTCTGAGTTTTTCCGAATCCTGCTTCAGTCCAAAATTTTAGAATTCGGGTCTTACGTTTTAATTGCAAACTGTTTGTTTATTTTCGCATTTAAACATCCGTACACGGATGTTTAGTGATTTGAATAAATACTGCATTTAGGCCAATGAAATTGAATTTGAGGCTGTGCCCCTTCGAAAATTGCTTCTCCGTTTCAGTTTACTGTTTGGGGTATTTTACTGATTTTAATAAATACTGCATTTAGGCCAATGAAATTGAATTCGAGGCCGCCTCCCTTCGGACATCATTTCTCGGTTTTTGACTTTACCGCTTTACCGCTTTAATGCTTTAATGCTTTACTGCTTTACTGCTTTGAATAAATACTGCATTTAGGCCAATGAAATTGAATTCGAGGCCACCTCCCTTTGGACATCATTTCTCGGTTTTTTTTTGGTTTTACTGCTTTACCGCTTTGAATAAATATTGCATTTGGCCGATGAAAAAATATCCGTCGATTTTTTAGGCCTCCACAGTTGTAAAGACGGAAAATAAAACTTCTGGGCAAGGATGAAACTTAAATCATTTTTACCCGAGAGACCAACACGTTCGTTAGGCAAGGCAACTAAAATGACAAACGAGTCATATGTTCGCAGCCACGACGTGATTGGAATGATCTTTTCAAAATTTAAGTTTGAGCCCTCCGTAATCAAAACATTTACTGTTTTGGATACGGATCTGAAGTTATGTATATTCAATTGTTTCTAACCGTTTATTCTTGACAGCTTGCAAGGGATAAAGTCAAAGAAGGCAAATGCCCCTCGGAGATTATTTATTTTGTTGTTTTTACTTTCTTTAATTCAGTTTTATTCCATTCTGTATTGTAATATTATTGTACTCATGAAATTATTGAAATGTTTAGAATTGGTAGACATAGAATTAATTAATAGGGTAGTCTAAAATTGGAAACCCATCGCTAGTTTATTTATTTTAGGCTCGGTTAGTTTTAAAATCGAAAATCGCTAGTTTACCTATTTTTAGGCTCGTCACACATAAAATTTACATTGCATATATTTTTTATCAATTTTCATTCAAATGCATACTTTTTCCAGCTTTACGTGTATATTAATGCCATACAAATGTATACTTGTACAAATGCATCATTTCATTAAATACTTGCAACATCATTTTAACTTTATATTTTTAGATATGCATTTTCTTAGTATAATAATTAACCTGAGTTTGATCGGATAACCGCAAGTTAGCGGATCTTAAAGGATGTCTAACCCCTTCCCTTTAGGATAATGGAGAACCCTTACCTAGAATCTCATTAGTTTCGTAGACCACAAAATTTGAGTTATTTTGCATTTTTTAGTTAGTATTTAGGTGCCCTAATTCACCTTAGAATAATTAGGTGGCGACTCCTCAAGCAAGCATTTTTAACCAATCCGGAAGGAATCAACGCCATCACGTCGCGAAGCCCGCAGGTCAAAATCGGGTGCGACAATAACAAATTCGTAGGTTACCTAATAGGTTCACACGAAAACATGCCACCATTTATGTCTTGGGTTAGGTTCTCCATATCTTTTTCACTCGCAAAATGCATACATAGCTTTACTATGTTTTGGACTAGGAAATGCTCTCTTTAATTAATATTATTTCGATCACGATTCTTTCCCATCGAATTATCTTATCCCCATGGGTCATTCAGAGAGATCGGCTTCCTAAAACAGTATCACTCATCTAGAATATTAGAACAAATACATATCACGCAGATAGAAGATAGGTAAATAAGTAAGAAAATCAATAGCATACATGCGTTTTCCTGCTCTCCTTATGTAGCATTCGAACTCGAAACTACATCATCGCTCTTCTCTTTCCTCTTATAGGCCAACCGGGACACTCTCGTGTCTTTTGTCCTCGACTACCGCATCAATAACAACCTTTTTTTTCCTTATGACAGGGTCATGTATGCATTCATCCACATATCCTACAACATGTCCTAAATGGACCCACTCGGTCTGAACCACTCCTATTCTGATCATCAGATATCGAGGGTTGTGACCCCTACTTTCGCCTTACCCGAGAACTCTAATCATACCTGATATGTCACAAACATCTATCATGTCGATTATGCATCCAAAATCTTTCTTCATTCTACCTTCCGAGATAACTACCAACCACATTAACTTTCTTAGTCCATTCCCTTACTCTAACTGAGTTAGCCCTACCGGTCATTAGTTGTCCCTGACTAACGGACTCCCTAGGTTGAGAAATTCCTGACCCTTCCAGGGGTCTATCGCTGTTAATCATACCACGACGGTATCATGCCTGAGAGGCTACTAGCTAGGTTAATACCCGAACTGTGCTCCTAACATCCTCGTTAGATGGTGCTATGGGTATATTTAATGGTATATCTGATGGTACATGGGCCTCTCTCGGCGCCCATGATTGTATCTCGGTCAAAGACTAATGGGGAGGTAACCCTCTCATATCCTCTAACAGGTCGGTCTCGATAGAAGGTTTATCTCATGAAGAGGATATCGCTAAAATGGTAAATACGACAAGATTAGGAAAGAAGTACTTACAACTCAGCTCTAGTGCACGATCGAGATCAAGAAAGAAGGAAACCATCCTAAATGTCTTATAGCCTCATGTTTATAAGTGTAGCGCGCAACATAGTCATAAGAAAGACACTACTATACAAAGCTTGTAGACATCCCTAGGACAGACCGCTCTAATACCAAGTTTGTCACACCCCAACCTTGGGGGATGTGGCCGGAACTTGGTACCCTAAGGCCCGAGCCTACCAATCATGACACTTGTAGCATACTCGACAAAACATGCACCGGCAAGGCCTCTGAGAAATGATTTCCTGACCAATAGATACAACTACCTGCATGCAGAAAAGGCATATATATATATATGGTACACCCCATAGTTTTGTGTTCCATTATATCATCGATGAATACCGATGTCCCAGAAAGAGGTACGACTTTACAAAAGAGTAATGAAGGTTTACGACTTATTTACAGAAGTTCCAGAGTATTGGAAAGCCAAACGGATCGAAGAAAGTATGTTTTGGCGAAATCGGGAATAATGGTAGTTTGAAGGGACAGTTGACGGACCATCGAAATTCCAAGGTGAACTGTTAAAGTGCCTGAGATATTCTAATCTCAAAAGGCAAATTGACGGTCTATATTGACGGACCATCAAATATTTGACGAACCGTCAATCCCACTATCAAATTGCGGTAGTGGAAATTGTTTTACGAGTTTATAATCTGGTTTTGCATTTTTTTTTGCCATTTTCCCCCAAAACCAGACCTACAAATCTCCTAAAATCCTCTCTAAGGTATCCCAACCTCCCAAGATCAAATCTAAGCCGAATTACATAAAATTAACACTATTAATCATATAATTATCATAGAAACTATTTTCTCCGTGTTGAATTGGTTCTATAAACCTTTGATATTGGGGCAAGTTGCTATTTTGAGAGGGTTTCAGCACATCGAGGTAAATTGTTTCCTAATCTATCTATATTTGTGATTGATTGATAGTTTGGAGTAAGTTATGAAAGGAATTTCGTAATCGAAACTCGTAGACATATGAAATCATGGAGATATGGTTTATGGGTTGTTTTGCTTAGATTATGAGTTGGTATTGATAAGTAATTTGAGTGTTGGTATTGTGAAGCTATGGAAGAATGTTTCGGAGGATCGTGAGATCAAATTACCTAAGTACACTTTGTTAAGGAATCTAAGAACCCTTTGTGTTAAGATTATTGATAAGATGCCTAAATGAAGTTCTGTTATGAAATATGAATTCGATACTGATATTGATCATTTGTTGTTATAGATAATCATCCGTAAGGAGTGCGAGGCTTCATGGGACATAATTAACTTCTTCGAAAAGGTATGTAGGGCTTTCCTTCATCTTTCAGCATGATCTATGAAAAGGCGACGCTACTCTATAGCAATTCCATTCTTGACAACTAGAAGTCTCTTTGTTCAATCATGATCATACAATATCATTGTCAAAAACTTTATTCGTGGGTCGTAAGTAAAACAAGTCATGTAATGATAATGATGTCAATCTCATAATGTTGATCGAAGGTGTAACGACCTTAAGTCACTCCAACTGGGTTGGTAAGTATGACATGTCCTTCAGTTGTGGGTCACATATACATATTATGCATCCATATTACCCTCAGAGGGCTATGGCATAATATACGCAGCTTATACATATATGATATTGATCATATTGCCCTCATAGGCCTATGGCGTTATATACGCAGCTTATACATACATGACATTGATGATATTGCCCTCAGAGGCCTACGGCGTTATATACGCAATTGTTATACACATCTATATAGTTGATGCGTTGTGGAATTATAAGTTCCAGGTGGTATATTTTCACTTCCTTGATTAGAGTATGTTTATTTATAGTTGATTATGCCCTACATATTCAGTACATTTTCATATTGATGTCCCTTTCTGAGGCATTATGTTCATGCCCGCAGGTATAGATAGACAGAGTGGTGCTCCTCCCTAGTAGGTGATCTGCTCAACGGTGATTGTCGTACTCTCTTCTCTCAGTGTCACAGTGCAGGAGTCCTTAGGTACTGTTTTATATGCCAGTAGTGTTTTTAGGTTATGGCAGGGCCCTGTCTTGACCTATTGATATGGACATGTACTTGTAGAGGCTTGTAGACTGGTGTATAGTGGATGTTGGTATGTTGAGCCCTTGTTGGTCCTTTTTGTTATCAATACACTCATCTTGTAGCCTCATCGGCTTTGGCTATCTATATATATGTATATATACTGCTGGGAATCTTTTGTAAGCAAGTTATCCTTCAGTCTTGTCGTATATGGTTAATTGGAGGCCTTGTCGGCCTAAGTTTCATATTTCAGGGTTCGGTTACTACAGTGGTATGCTCAGGCCTTCAGGCGCTCCCCCCTCCCCCCCCCTCCCAAGGCTGGGGTGCTACAAACATAGTATCAGAGCAGTTCTATCCTAGAGAGTCTGCAAGCCATATCTAGTAGAGTCTTGTTTATAGGTGTGTTGTGCACCACACTTATACGAATGATGCTATAGGATATTTAGGGTTGTTACTTTTCTTCCTGATCTAGATCATGCAATAGTGCTAAATTGTATGTGTTCACTCCTAATCTCCATCTTGTTTATTTTCTCAGTTACGCTTGCTACTACTCGACGACAAGAAGCCTGCGAAAGGTAGATGAGGAGGCGGGAGAAGGTGCCAGTCAAGCACTGCCCGCTGATCCGGGGAGATAGGAGCACCAAGATGAGGCTATATCTCCAGCCTCCGGGACTCCACCCCCACAACCATCTCCAAAAGGATAGGTGAGAGCTGATGTACCTCTAGTTGCCCCCAATTAGGATCTAGATATGTAGAGTGTAATGCAATTGTTGACTCAACTTGTGTCCTCTTAGTCCTAGCGTCAAACCCCCGGTGTTACTGATAGAGATGTGAGTGCAAGAGTTCAGGATTTTGTTAACTTAGACCCTTCGGGAAATACGGGAACAAACCCTAATGGAAACCTACATAATTTTCTAGCTAGAATGCAGCAGACTTTATGAGTTATAAATGCAACGAATCCTGAGACAATGGAGTTGGATTCCTATAGATTACGGGATATGGCCGCGGCCTGGTTTGAGACTTGGGAGCGGACTCGGGGACCTCAAGCCCCACCTTTGGGTTAGCAGAAGTTCTCCGAAGCATTTCTACAGTAGTATTTACCAGTTGACCTTCGTTGAGCAAGGCGATATATATTTTTACATTTGGAGCAGGCTAATATGAGTGTTAGATAATATAGCTTGTAGTTCAACTCCTTGGATAGGTACGCTCCCATGATTGTTGCTGAAATGAGCCACCGAGTACATCAGTTTGTTAATGGTTTGGGACCACATTTGGTAAATGAGTACATGAATACTTCGCTGAATCTGAAGATGGACATCTCCCACATTCAGGCCTATGCACAGAATCTAGAGAATCGTAAGAGGCAATAATAGGCTGATCCAGAATATGATAAGGACCAACACAAGAGGGCTCGATCCGTAGGTGATACAGGGGGGTTTCGAGGTGGATTTAGGCCTCAGTTTCCTAGACGACCATCTTATCTGACGACCAGTACACCATTGCAGTTTCAAGGTCAGTGTCGCGATTCGACCACTTATTCTGGTCAGGATCACAATTCATGGGAACTAGGCCCACAACATAGAGGATATTCGAGCCAATTCCGGCCACCTCTACCTCGATATGCCTAATATGTCAGGACCCATCTAGGGCAATGTCGCGAGAGATAGATATATGTTATTCTTATGGTTACTGGAGGCACTTTGCCATGGATTTTCTGATGAGAGGTGGAGGCGGCGTGGCATAATTGATAGGGTCTGTAGTAACTTCTTCTTCATCAGTTCGCCAATCAGGGTAGAGTACACAAACGCCGGCTGGTAAGGGCAGAGGCAGAGGAGCAGAATCTAGTTCGAGCGGCCCCCAGAACCATATCTATCTTTGTCGGATATGGTTATAGGTGTATTATCTATTTCCTCTTATGATGTATATGCTTTGATAGATCTGGGTTCCACTTTGTCCTATATTACACGCTTTGTTGCTGGTAAATATGGGAAAGAGCCTAAACTATTACATAAGTCATTTGAAGTGTCTACACCTGTAGGTGAACCTATAATTGTTAAGCGAGTATATAGGGCTTGTGATGTAAAGATACATGATCTTCATACTGTAGCCGACTTAAATGAACTAGAGATGGTGGAATTTATGTTATTATAGACATGGATTGGCTGGCTTCTTTCTAATCTAATGTCAATTGTAAGACGAAGATCGTTCACTTTACTTTCAAAGTGAGCCCATCCTTGAGTGGAAAAGCAATGTTGCAGCGCCCAAGGGTTGGTTTATTTCCTACCTTAAGGCTGAAAAATGATCTCAAAAGGATATATCTATCACCTTATACTAGTTTAGGACGCGAAGACAAAGCCTCTATCTTTTCAGTCAGTTCATGTCATTAGTGAATTTCCCGGCGTATTTCCTGATGAACTTCTTGGTATTCCTCCTAAAAGGGAAATTGAATTCGCTATGGACGTACTCCCCAATACCTAGCCTATATCTGTCGCTCTGTATTGAATGGCTCGTGCAGAGCTATAGTTATTAAAAGCTCAGCTGAAAGATCTTCTAGTGAAAGGATTTATTAGGCCCAATACTTTCTCGTGGGGTGCTCCAGTGTTGTTTGTTCGTAAGAAAGATGGTTTATTAAGGATGTGTATTGATTACGATCAGTTGAATAAGGTAACCATTAAAAACAAGTACCCACTCCCCAAAATCGATAATTAGTTTGATCAATTGCAAGGCGCTAAGTATTACTCAAAGATTGATCTCAGGTCTGGATACCTTTAGTTGTGGGTTAAGGAGAAAGAGATCTGAAAGACGCTTTCCAGAATAGATATGGCCATTACGAGTTCCTTTTTATGTATTTCAGTCTGACTAATGCATCGACAACTTTTATAGATCTAATGAACCGGGTATTTAAGACGTTCCTAGATATCTTTGTAATAGTGTTTATTGACGATATTCTGGTATATTCTAGATCAAAATCCAAACATGCAGATCATTTATGAGCAGTATTATAAATGCTTCAGGACTGGGAACTGTATGCCAAGTTTTCCAAATGTAAATTCTTGTTGAACTCCGTTGCCTTTCTTGGCCATATTGTCACATCCGAAGGTATTAAGGTGGATCATCAAAAGATCAAAGCCGTAAAGAATTGTTCGAGGCCCATAACTAAAGTACGTAGCTTCTTGGGCTTAACAAGATATTATCTGAGATTCAAGAAAGGCTTTTCTTCTATCTCTACACCTATGACCAAGCTCACTCACAAGGAAACTAAGTTTCAGTGGACAGATGAGTGTGAGCGCAGTTTTTAATATTTAAAGAACAGGTTGACATCCGCACCTGTGTTAGCTTTGCCTAAAGGTACTGATGGGTATGTTATATACTATGATGCCTCCATAGTTGGCCTAGAATGTGTTTTGATGCAGAACGAAATATCATAACCTACGCTTCAAGGTTGTTAAGAAAGCATGAGGTACACTATCCGACTCATGATCTCAAGTTGGCGGTGGTAATTATTGGCCCTGAAGACGTAGCGTCATTATTTATATGGAGTCCATGTGGACATATTTACAGACCACAAGAGTCTACAATATATATTCCGCCAGAAGAAGCTGAAATTTAAGGCAAAGAAAGTGGTTAGAGTTATTAAAAAATTACGACGGCAATAACTTATACCACCAGGGTAAGGAAAATATCGTAGCTGATGCCCTAAGCCACAAGTCTATGGTGAGTTTGGATGGTGTTGAAGCCAATAAGTTGGAGATGACTAAAGAAATACGTCGCTTAGCTAGTTTAAATGTGCGACTATTGGATATGGATGATGAAGGAGCAGTGGTGCAGAATAACGCCGAATCATCCTTGATAGAGAGGTAAAGGCAAGACAATTTGATAATCACAAGTTGGTCCGAATGAAACAAGGGATTTCCCTACAGAAGAAGTCATTATTGGAATTTACGGGAGATAGAGAGTCCTTAGATATCAGGGTCGGCTATGTGTACCAAATGTAGGAGGACTCCGGGAGAATGTATGGCCGAAATCCACCAATCAAGATATTATATTCGTCCTAGATCAACAAAGATGTAAAATGACCTTCGACGGGTTTATTGGTGGAATGATATAAAGAAGGATATTGCGGCATTTGTAGCTCAATGCCTGAATTTTCAACAAGTTATGATCGAGTACCAGAAGCCTGGAGGTTTGCTCCAGCATATTGAAATCGCTACATGGAAATGGGAAATGATTAGTATGGATTTTATCATTGGTTTGCCCCGTTCTTATCAGAAGTTTGATTCCATTTGGGTTATCATCGACAAGCTAACGAAATCAACTAATTTCTTACATGTTCATACTATCTTCTCTGATGAAGATTACGCCAAGCTATATATTAAGGAAATAGTTCAGTTGCATAGTGTTCTGATCTCTATTATATCTGACAAGGGTGCTCAGTTTACAACTCATTTTTGGAGGTCATTTCAAAAATATTTAGGCACCCAAGTGAACCTTAGTACAGCCTTCTATCCACAAACTAATGGTCAGGTTGAGCGCACAATCCAAACACTCGAGGATATGCTACGAGCATCTGTATTGGATTTCAAAGGTAGCTGGGATGATCATTTTCCCCTTATTGAGTTCGCTTATAATAACAACTATCATTCAAGTACCAAAATGGCCCATATG
Organism: Anisodus acutangulus; assembly: GCA_029783415.1. Classification (NCBI taxonomy): domain Eukaryota; kingdom Viridiplantae; phylum Streptophyta; class Magnoliopsida; order Solanales; family Solanaceae; genus Anisodus; species Anisodus acutangulus. The sequence goes on from CM056497.1 coordinate 34,079,440, forward strand.
AGGAGCTATATTGATAGAAGTCTAGATCTTTAATTGGCTGGCTTGAAGTGGGCGAAGCCGAGTTACAAGGCCCCGATTTGGTCTAGCAGGCATTGGAGAAGGTAAAATTGATTCAAAAATACTTATTGAATGCCCAGAGTCAGCAGAAATCGTATTTCGATGTTCAACACTGTGACTTAGAGTTTGCAATTGGCGATTGGGTATTTCTAAAGGTTTCTCCAATGAAAGGGTTTATGAGATTTGGCAAGAGATGAAAATTAGCCCTAGATACATCGGACCATATAAGATTATCCGCAGGATAGGCTGAGTGGATTATGAACTTGAACTACCCTCAGAATTGGAAGCAGTTCACTCGGTGTTTCATGTATCGATGTTATACAAGTGCATAGGAGATCCCTCACGTATTACTCTTATAGAGGATGTGCAAATCACGATAATTTAACCCATGAAGAGACTACAGGAGCCATTTTAGATCGCCAAGTTAAAAAAATAAGAACTAAAGAAGTTGCCTCCATTATGGTACAATAGAGAAATAACAATACAGACGAGATGACTTAGGAGGCCAAAGAAGATATACGATCCATATATCCTTACTTGTTTCAATCCTCAAGTTTATACTGATCCTCATGTGATACAATTCACTCATTTCTATTCTATTCGACCATGCTAAATCTTATACCTTGTTTATGTGTTAATGTCGAGGCAGAAATGGCAGGTGCAACTCAGATTAAGCAGAGAAGAATTGAGGTGAGTTATGGCTAACTTTCTAAATTTTGATATATATATATATATAGACGGTCGTGTGAGGCCTAGTAGATATTGTTTTATTGTTACGTTGCCCTGTATGGCATTGGATATATGTTTGGGTAGTTTAACAAGTTTTGGATAGTACTATTTAGAAAGGAAACTCTACCACAATTTTTAGAACCCTTGGAAGTTAAGAATATCCTCAACATTCACGGACGAATGTTCCTAAGTGGGGGAAGGATGTTACAACCCGTAGTCTTGCATTATGTTATGTCATCGATGAATATCGATGTCTCGGAAAGAGGTACGGATTTACAAAATTGTAATGAAGATTAAATTTTGGAGGGAAATATTATCAATATCATATATGTACAAGCTGCATATATTACACCATAGGCCTCTGAGGGCAATATAAAAACCCGATTATAAACTCATAAAAAAATTCCACCGCCGCAATTTCAAGGTGGGATTGACGGACCATCAAAATTCCACGGTGAACCATCAAAGTTCCTAATATTTTCTGATCTCAGGAGGAAAATTGACGGTCCAGATTGATGGACCGTCAATCCCACCTTGAAATTGCGGCGGTGGAATTTTTTTATGAGTTTATAATCGGGTTTTTATATTGCCCTCAGAGGCCTATGGTGTAATATATGCAGCTTGTACATATATGATATTGATAATATTTCCCTCAGAGGCCTATGGTGTTATATACGCAGCTTATACATACATGACATTGATGATATTTCCCCCTTAGAGGCCTACGATGTTATATATGCGATTATTATACACATCTATATAGTTAATGCATTGTAGAATTATAAGTTCCAGGTGGTATATTCTCACTTCCTTGATTAGAGTATGTTTATTTACAGTTGATTATGCCCTACATATTCAATACATCTTCTGTACTGATGTCCCTTTTTGGGGCACCGTGTTCATGGTCCTAGGTATAAATAGACAGAGCGGTATGATTTGCTCAGTGGTGATTGTCGCACTCCCTTCTCTCATAATTACAATACGAGAGTCCTTAGATACTGTTATATATGCTACTAGTGTTTTGGGGTATGGCGAGGCCTTGTCCCGACCTATTGATATACTCATAGAGGCTTGCAGAATGGTGTATAGTGGATGTTGGTGTGTCATGCCCTTGTCGGTCCTTTTTGTTATCAGTCCACTCATGTTGTAGCCTCATCGGCTTTGGCTATATGTATATATATATATATATATCCTGCTGGGAATCTTCTGTATGCAGGTTATCCTTCAGTCTTGTCGTATATGGTTAATTGTCGGCCTTGTCAGCCCAGGTTTCATCTTTTATGGTTCGGATACTACAGTGGTGTGCTCAGGCCTCTGGACGCTGGGTATCGTCCACACCCCCTAAAGCTTGGGTGTGATATATATACATATATATATATAAACTCCAAGATCTACAAGGCCGATATGAACACAACAAGTTTACTAAAGAGGCCGACAAGTCCACACAAGAGCACTATACACAAACGATTGTCTACAAGCCTCTAGAGAGTATATCAATCACATTTGGTCGGGACAAGGCCCCGCCATACCTAACTATATGCATATGTACAACTGACTTACCTACCAACTCACTAGATATCTTCAGAATAAAGGAGTGTGACAATCCTCAGCTGAGTTGAGTCACCTACTATGAGGTATCTAATGAGTCTATGTCTGTACCTGCGGGCATGAAATACAGTACCCTTGGAAAGGGACATCAGTATGAAATATGTACTGAATATGTAAGGCAAGTATCATATATCATATAAATAAAGGATGACATATGAAGAAATAGTATAGAAGTCATCCTAAAATTCATAACAAGCCTCTGAGGGACTACTTGTCATAATCATTAGTATGTATGCAAAAATTAAGCCTCTCATCAGGGACATATGTATATAATATAGTATCAAACCACTCTGTGGGGCAAATCATGTCATGTCATATTGTACCCGGCCTTGTAGAGGACTCAGTCATACTCGACCCAAATATGGGACACAGTAATAACAAAATCAACTGCAGTGGTATGCACATATAAGCACCGTACCCGACCGACTATAGCACGGCTCGGTAAGAAAATAGATACATATATATATATTCAATGCAAGTGATGACTTTGAAGGCCCTTATGGATTCACTCAGAGTTATCCCTACGAAGGATAATAAGAATCATAAGCTATAATAATATGAAATAATGGTGTTCATAAGCTCAAATCTTAAGAATCAAGTTCTCTTTGGAGGAACGTTCATTATGGCTACGGTTATTTGTAGGTCATGCCAAAAGAAAGAAAGAATGATCCTTAACATACCTTGTTAGTTGGGCAACACGACTCCTTTGATGTCTCGCTAATCGTATAAGTTTCAACCTAAACAATTAAGACCATCAGTATCAATATCCAATCAATGGTTTCATAATTTCGTCGTTGCAATGTTTTGTCGAACACATAGCGTGTGTAATATTATTATGTTGTTTTTTGGGTAACCAAGTTAAGATAATCCTCCCATCATCATCCAACACAATTCCAAGGTTACAACAAACATATTTCACAAGATCTTAATCCAAACTCTTTTCAGGAACTCAACTATATCAATTTGTCAATCAATACAACAACCATCATGTTCAACTAGAGGATTCACCTTAACCTTTCATGGATTTCTTTACTACAAGATCACTTAAGCTAGGAGAAGCTTAGAAATAACAAGTGTAGAAATAATGATACCTTAATCATCCAAGAGATCCCTCATACCCGAGCTCCTTTCAATTCTCCAAGACTTCCGAGTTATTTCCGACAATCCAAGGGAATTTTCGAGAAGATCCAACCTTTCTTGAGGGAGAATTCACCACCAAATACTGTGGAATATTCCTTCAATTATGTATATACCTTGGGAGAGGGTTTGAGACCATGTAGGTTTAGTTTGGGGCGAAATGGAAATAATTTGGGTAAAGGGCTGACTTTAGCCTATTTAAGGGTTGCCTACCGCCTCACATATATGGCTGCATATGCAGCGCATATGCCCATATGCGACCACATATGCCACCACATATGGGGGTAGTGAGGTGGTGGCTTTGATCTATGATGGCATCTGCAAGGTGAAACAAGTTTCGTGGGGCAAAATGTTTAGCTTATTGTCCTATCTTCGTCCAACTTTGTTGAGATGTGATTCCTTTGATCCCCATGATATATATCCATCAATAAACCTTCTTAACATCCATTTATGTCATATATGACCATTGGAATGAGGCTCAAGTCATCAGAACTTAAATTGGTTAATCGGGTTCTCAAACATGCGTGAAATGAAGAGTACAACTCTGAATCTTTTGGATATGCTTCCAAATTCGATCCAAGGCCTTCCTCATCCATTTACTGGTCATTATAATATTCTCATCTTACATCATCTTAACATGGTACACTCAACGTAAAGATTGTAAGCACGAATGACGTAATGGCTTTTTAAACTCTCATGGCTTCTTCGGTTCCAACTTAGCCATTTCTTAACTTTTCCAATGGAACCTTCTTCCTTATCTTAGGATACTTAACGTAAGGTATATTCAATATGCAAATTTATGGGCAGTAACAATTTCAACCTTTGGGTAAGAGTTTCTTTCATTAATTGGCTTAAGTTTATAATTCTAAGTCCATTAATAGTGATGTAGTGTGTTATTAAGTTGGGGGGAAATGATTGTAAGCTTATATGAGAATAAGAGAACTATGCTATTGATTTTAATGGAGGTTTATGGATCAAATTATGTTAATATCATGAATTAGGATTTGATTATGTTAGATTATCATGAATTAGGATTGGATTATGTTAGATTATCATGTTGTAAGTCTTAATTTGGTTGTAGAAACCTATTTTCAAGTGGGGAAAATTCTAGGTTTCAAATTGGGGCTTTTTTATTATGGTTCAATTGAGAGTTTAAATGTGTATAGATTTCTAATTAATTTAAGGATATGACTATCTAGTATGGAATAATGGTTTTGGATATTAAAGTTCGAGTCTTGGTGAAGTGGACCTGAGGTCGATAACTGTGGTCTTGCTTTGTTAAAGGTTATATCCTTATTTTGTGTAAGTCTTATATAATAATGAGTAGTATATGCGTAAATAGATTTCGATTATCATGAGGCACGAAGGAAAGGCAAAGATAGCATTGGGCTTGATTATTGGGGTACATGTTCAACATAGAGGTAGGCTACGATTTATCTTTTCAAGACTTCGATAGAAGTACATAGTTAGTTTTAAATATTGAAGGGTATTTGGTTTGTTTAGGGGTCCTACTCATATGGTTATGATGAACGTCTAAGTGAGTACTAGTGTTGAACTATGATGATGGGGTTTGGGGAGTCAGCCTCGTGCTGGTTCTGACTTCTAATTAATTATTTCATGATATATTGCCTTAAATTGTCATTTGCATTCATACACTCATGGTTATATGACATTAATATTGGAGTGGTATGATTATGCTGTGGGTCTAAGGGACCGAAAATGTAAGAACACTGTTGAGATTATGGCAACACTGATATGATATTAATACGCGGGGAGCGGAGTTGCACTCCTGCAACATGATATTATTACATCCAAGAGCTAGGCTCCATGATTCAATGAAATATTTCAGAGTGGAGGGGTATATGGACTTCACGGGTCTGCCATGGGTCACTTTTATATAGCAAACCCCTGTAAAGTATGTATATCGGTTGATGGAAATGTACCTGGCATATGTATTATATTCATATCATTCATACATATATGTCATTTCATTGATTTCTTGTGGTTGGACATATATTCAGGTGGTTGTGGATGACTTGACTAAATTCTGGACATGAAAGGTTTATATTGGCTTCTTCTTGAGTTTGTTGAACTCTTGGAATTGGTTAATGTAAGTAAATATGGACTATTATTCAAAATAAGGAAACATGTGAACTCTATGAATCTTTATGTGTACTATGTGACTTATTTGTATTTTTAGGCTGTATAGTATAGGATTACTTGGTGTCAACTTGGTATTTATCTCTAACTATGTACCTTCCGTCATTGTCAGCCTATGATTTTTATAGGGGTATGTTGTGTACTCATGCTACAGTTGCTGCATCTTTTCTGATCCAAATACAGATCTGATGACTAGCTCGAGACCATGTGGCTAGGTTCGAGTGGTTGATCCCCAGCTATCAGGGTGAGGATGCCTTCTCCAGCATGCCCTGGATTGCTTATCACTTTTACTGTCTTTATATTTTGTCCTAGATACATGCCTTCAGACTTCAGCATTATGTATTCATTTTGGCACTTGATGCCATTGATTTTTAGACTTATATCATGTATTAGAGCTCGTGTACTCACATACTCGATCTCTAGGGGTTATTTTTTATGTATCAGACTTATCATTTTCTTTTACATTATATTTCAGATTGCTTTTCTAGTATTATGTTCCTTCCACTTTTACTTATATTTTATCATGTTCAATGAGATGGGTGTGGTTCACCTACGTGTTATGTAGGTGCCACCACAATTCCTGAGAAGGGGTTGTGACAAAGTTGGTATCAGAGCCTAGGTTTAACGGTCTTAAGCATAAGAGCAATGTCTAGTAGAGTCTAGCGGATCAGTACGAAGACATCCGTACTTATCTTCTAGAGGCTATTGGTCATTTAAGACATTTCACTTTTTTCATTCCTTTCATGCTAAGTTAAATCAAATAGGTATCTAACATTGTTTCTATTCTCTCATGTCAATGCAGCGATAAAGGAGGCACCAACACTGACACTAGTAGTGTGCAGTCGCGGTAGAGGGCGCACTCGAGATTGAGGTAGAACTAGAACAGCAGCACTAGCTCAGGGCGGATCATAAAGAGCCAGTCAGCCCTCGTGCTAGATCAGAGTCCAAGAGCCATTTATTGAGCCTCAAGATGATATGCTAGAGAAGGGGATGGGATCAGCCTAGATTTATTGCTACTCTAATTCTTCAGGACATGTTGGATAGGTTATTGAGTGTTTTCAATGGCTTTGCTTAAATATGCGCACATCCTACTACTCCGGGTGGTTCTTAGACCCATGCACGATGGGGACATACTCAGACCCCTGAGTTTTGTATGCCTGGTATTCCTGCGGCAATATCAGTGCCCCGTATAGATGAGGTTAATGCTCAAGAGTTTGGTCTCTGGCCTATTGGAGAGACAGTTATGACCCGCGATGAGCGAAAGATCTGGGAGCACTTTTCAAACATGAAGCCTCCAGTATTCTATGATCAGCTTGAGGAGGACGCGTAAGAGTTCATTATGAGTAGCCATGAGAGGTTGCATACTCCTTGTATTGTTGAGACTCATGAAGTTAGTTTTATGGCCCTTCATTTTTTGGGGGATGCGAAGCAATAGTGGAGGGTGTATGTAATTATTTTCTAGTCAGGACACCTCCATTGACTTGGGTTTGATTGTACTGAGTCTTCTTAGAGAAGTATGTGTCTTTGAGCTTGCGACTACATAAGCGTGATGAGTTTTAGAAAGATTGGCCAGGACAATTCTTCAATTGTGTAGTATGAGACTCATTTCCATGCCTTACCATGATATGCAGAATCACTACTCCCTACTGAGGCTGAGTGAGTGAGATGTTTTGTTCGAGGATTGAGTATTCCACTCCAGTTGTCCACATTATTGTTGGTGGCTTCAGGAGCTTCCTTTGAGATTATGGAAGAGCATACCAGGATGGTGGAGTCCGTGTGAGGCGAATTTTCTAGATATGTGCCCGATAAGAGGGCTAGGTGACATGGTCAGTTTAGTGGTTCTACTTCTTGTGGTTTTGGGTATCATGGGCTATATCGATAGTCGTAGCCCAACTGACCAATCCAGAAAGCTCTGTAGATTTTTTATGGTTATAGTGGGGGACAGTCATCTAGGGGTTCTCAGTTTAGATATTTTGACCATGGTGGTTTGGGTTCTTCTCTCTTTATCCGTCAGCCTTTAGTGGCCAGGACCTGTTTTGAGTGTGGAGAGGTTGGGCATTTCAAGAGGGATTGTCCTAGACTTACATCGAGTGCATCCAGTTCACCTAGGACCTCAGCACAGCCAACCAAAGGTGGCAGTCAGAGTAGCCAGAGAGGATCTTATTAGCACTATGGTGGACCCCAGTTAGGGAGAGAGAGAGATTTTTTGGGCTGAGGTGCCTAGCAGGGTACTTAGTCTGAGGTAGGATTACCCATTGCTATGTATTCCATGGTAGAGTCGAGGATGAGGCATCTGATGCAGTCATCATAGGTATTATCTCAGTCAATCATCGGTCTACTACTGTGTTATTTGATCTAGGGTGTACATTTCCTTATGTGACTACCTACTTTTCTGCTAAATTAGAGATATGATGTGATATACTTGATGTTCCTATCCATATGTCTACACCAGTCGGTGATTTTGTAATTATAGATAGAGTATATCGTATGTATGTAGTTATTTTCATGGGTTACGACACTTGGGTAGATTTGGTTATCTTAGATACAGTGGATTTTGATGTTATCTTGGGTATGGATTGGTTATCACCATACCTTGCAATTCTGGACTATTATTCAAAGACGATCACGCTAGTTATGCCTGGTTTTCTGAGGTTATAGTGGAAAGGCACTCCCAACCCTGCTCCTAGGAAGGGCATTTCTTATATTTGGGATAGAAAGTTAATAGTCCAGGGTTGTTTGTCTTATATTTCTCATATTCAGGATACGTGTGTAGACTCCTTCACTTGATTTTTTTAGGTAGTTAGTGAGTTCACAGAGGTCTTTCCCTCAGATTTATCGGGTATGTCGCTAGATAGAGACATTGACTTCTATATTGATCTTGAGCTGGGTACTCAACCTATTGGTATTCCTCTGTACCATATGGCTCTAGCATAAATGAGATAATGGAAGGAGTAGCTTCAGGATTTGCTGAGTAAGGGCTTCATTCGATCGAGTGTATCTCCATGGAAAGCTCCTATCTTGTTCGTGAAGAAGAAGGATGGCACTATACATATATGCATTGATTACAGACAGTTGAGCAAGGTCACTATCAGGAACAAGTATCAGATTATGTGTATTGATGACCTATTCGATCAGCTTTAGGGTGCTTCTGTATTTTTGAAGATAGACTATAGGTTCGGGTATCATCAGCTGAAGATCCATGCTAAAGATGTTCCTAAGACGGCTTTCCAAACTCATTATGGGCATTATGAGTTCTTGGTGATGTCATTTGGGCTTACAAATTCCCCCGCAACTTTTATGGACTTGATGAATGGGATATTTAAGCCATACTTAGATTCTTTTGTGCTTGTGTTTATTTATGACATCCTGATATATTTGAAGAGTCGGGAGGACCATGAGCATCATCTAAGAGTGGTCCATGGGATATTGAAGGAGAAGAAATTGAATGCTAATTTCTCTAAGTGTTAGTTTTGGATGAGTTCTGTGGCATTCTTGGGACATGTGGTGTACAAGGATAGGATTATGGTTGACCCTAAAAATATAGAGGCGGTTAGGGACTAGCCTAGACCGACTTGTATGACAGAGATTCAGAGTTTCATGGGTTTTGCTAGCTATTATCGTTGGTTCGTCAAGGATTTATTTTTTATTACTTCTCATCTGACGCGTTTAACTCAGAAGGAGGTTCTATTCCATTGGTCTAATGAGTGTGACCGGAGCTTTCAAAAGCTCATGACTCTATTGACCACATCCCTGATTTTATCCCTTCTGGTAGAGGGGAAGGACTTTACTGTGTATTGTGATGCTTTTAGGATTGCGTTGGGCTGTGTGTTAATGCAGGAAGGTAAGGTTATTACTTATTCATCGAGGATGTTAAAGGTGCATGAGAAAAATTACCCTATTCATCATTTGGAGTTGGTTGTTGGTGTGTTTGCTCTGATGATTTGGAAGCATTATCTTTATGGTGTTCATTATGAGTTGTATACCGACCACCGCAGTCTTCAGCACATACTTAATTAGAGAGATTTGAATTTTAGGTAGCGTCGATGGATGGAGTTGTTGAAGGATTATGACATGACCATTTTGTATATTCTGGGAAAAGCTAATATGGTAGCGGATGCCTTGAGCCGAAAGGCGGTCAGTATGGGGAGTTTAGCTTATTTGGCTATTTTTGAGCATCCTTTGGCATTGGATGTCCAGTCTCTAGCCAACAGTTTTGTGAGACTCAATATTTCGAATCCGATTAGGATTATGGCTTGTGTGGAGGCGGGGTCATCTCTTTTGGATCAGATTCGGGCACACCAGCATGATGATGTGAGGTTGTGCATGATTCAAGGATAAGATGATGAGTGGTGAGGCCAAGGAGGCCATATTGATAGTGAGGGTGTTATGATAATTAAGGGTAGAGTGTATGTGCCTCATGTGGGATATTTAACTATATTAATTATGGAAAAGGCCCACAGCTCTAGGTGTTTGATTCATCCAAGTGCTACTAAGATGTACCGTGATTTGAGGCAGCACTACTGGTGGGGGAGGATGAAGAGACATATTGCTGATTTTATGTCTTGGTGTCAGAATTGCCAGAAGGTCAAGTATGAGCATCATCGTCTCAGTGGTGTATCTCAGAGGATGCCCATTTCCTAGTGAAAGTGGGAGAGGATCGCTATGGATTTTGTTGTGCGATTGCCTAAGACTTTGGGAAAGTTTGATGCTATTTGCGTTATTATTGATAGATTAACCAAGTCCGCGTATTTCATTCCAGTTCAGACGACTTATAATATAGAGAAGTTGGCTAAGATCTACATCCGGGAGATTTTTCATCTTCATGGGGTTCCTATTTCTATCATCTCGGATCAGGGTACTGAGTCTACTTTGCATTTTTGGCAGACTTTCAGATAGAGTTGGGTACTCTCTTGGATCTCAGTACAACTTTCACCCTCACACCGACGGTCGTTCCTAGCAGACTATTTAGGTATTGGAGGACATGTTACAAGATTGCGTGATTAATTTTGGTAGTTAGTGGGACCAGTTCTTACCTATGGCAGAGTTTGCGTACAATAATAGCTACCACTTCAGTATCGATATGATACTGTTTGAGACCCTATATGGAAGGAGATGTCGATCTCCCATTAGTTGGTTTGATGCATTAGAGGTATATCCTTAGGGTACTGATTTATTGAGGGATTCATTGAAGAGAGTGAATGTGATCCAGGACAAGCTCCTAGCAGCGCAGAGTAGGCAGAAGGAGTATGCAGAATAGAAGGTCTGATACTTAGAGTTTATGGTGGGTGATAAGGTTCTTCTGAAGGTCTCACCCATGAAGGGTGTGATAAGATTCGGCAAGAGAAGGAAGTTGAGTTCGAGTTATATCGGACCATTTAAGTTTCTTCAGAGAGTAGGGGAGGTGGCATATGAGTTGGCTCTACCACTAGGTCTTTCAGGCGTTCATCCAGTTTTCGATATGTCTATGCTGAAGAAGTATCATGCAGATGGCTCTTATATTATCGAATGGGACTCTATATTGCTTGATCATAATTTGGAGTTTGAGGAGGAACCTATGGATATTTTATACAAGCAGGTGAGGAAGTTGAGATCGAATGAGATAGCTTCTGTGAAGTTTCAGTGGGAGCATTGTCCTGTCGAGGAGGAAACTTGGGAGATCGAGTCCGATATGCTTAGCAAATATCCTAGCTTGTTCACTTCTTCGGGTACGTTTCTTTTGTTCGTTTCTCTCCGTTCGAGGGTGAACGGTTGTTTAATTGGTATCTGATGTAATGACCTATCCATCATTTTTAGATAAGGACTTTTATTTTCTTCTTTTACAATTCTCGTGGTATCTGTGTGTGGTTTGTGATGTGCGGGGATGGATGGCACGGATCTTGAGGTCCATTTATATGAGTGTCGGATGAAAAACCAAAACTAGAAACTTAGAGTTGGCTAGTTTGACTCAAAGTTGACTTGTGGCTAGATGGGTTCGTTACCAGGTGTCGTTGCTTCCGGTAGTTCCAGTGTGTCATTTATGACTTAGTGGAGTCATTGGTTTGCTTCTTGAGGAAATCAGATGTGTTTTGTGGTTTTATTTGTGAAATTTGGATATTTGGTTTTCCTGGTTGGTTCTTTAAAAAAGAATGTCTTAACTAAGTTATTTGTGAAATATGAGGGGACGAATGAGTTAGTAACACTGTTTACCATAAACGATCATAATTGGTTTGTGTCCGGGGGGTATCGGGAGTGTTTTGGGTATTTCGTAGAGGTTTATATTTATTTCCATGACCTGGTATCTAGTGTCCGCCTCGGCGGCACAAGTTTCCGCTCTGGTGTGTCCACCTTGGCGAGAGGTTGGATTGCTGAAGTGGGAGTTTGGGAAATGGGGATTTCTGCCATGGCGGAGGGTCTGTCCGTAGGGGCGAATCCGCTCACGCAAAGTCGAGCTCGTCGTGTCACTGAGGCGAGGTGTCAAGTGACACCACCTCAGCGGGGTTTTTTTCTGCCGCAGTAGGTCCACTCCAGCGGAGTCCATTCTAATTGGGTGGAAGCACTGTTCAGGTGTCCTATATATTCTTTAGGTCAGAATTTTATTTCCCCCAATAGCAAACCTCAAAATCAGCGCCACCTTGGAGTAATTTTAGAACCCTAGGAGCAATTTCAACCTTTGGGTAAGTTTCTTTCATTTATTGGCTTAAGTTTATGATTCTAAGTTCATTAATGGTGATGTAGTGTGTTATTAAGCTGGGGGGAAATGATTGTAAACTTATATGAGAATAAGAGAGCCATGCCATTATGGATCAAATTGTGTTAATATCAGGATTAGGATTGGATATTGTTAGATTATCATGTTATAAGTCTTAATTTGGTTGTAGAAACCTATTTTCAATTGGGGAAAATTCTAGGGTTTCAAATTGGAGCTTTTTGATTATGGTTCAAATGTGTATAAATTTCTAATTAATTTAAGGATATGTTACCTAGTATGTAATAATGGTTTTTGGGTATTAAAGTTCGAGTCTTGGTGAAGTGGACCCGAGGTCGATAATTGTGGTCTTGCTTTGTTAAAGGTTATGTCCTTATTTTGTGTAAGTATTATATATTAATGAGTAGTATATGCTTAAATAGACTTCGATTATCATGAGGCGCGAAGGAAGGGCAAGGCTAGCACTAGGGCTTGATTGTTGGTGCACCTGTTTGGCACCGAGGTAGGCCACGGTTTAGCTTTTCGAGACTTTGATAGAAGTACATAATTAGTTATAAATATTGAGGGGTATTGGGTAGACAAATAAATGCACCACCTCGGTAGGTTATCTGATTTAGCAGTTGGTCGTCGCACTCCCCTTTCCCAGAGTTGATGTACAGAGTCGGTAGGCACTGTTGCTTCTGTTTATAGCTAGTTTGGGTATGGAGGGTCCCTAGCCCAACATGATGACATGTTGTAGTACTATTAAAGGATTGCAGACTAGTGGTTATTGTATATTCATTTTTTACGACCTTGTTGTCCTCTTTGTCAGTTATTAGTACACTTGTATGGCCTTGCTAGCCTTGTTGTATACATATATGTGGGTTAGTTGTTCCTAGTTAGAGGTGATTTTATTTATATTTCTTTTGTGACTATCATTTTGAGGCCTTGTCAGCCTAGACAGTTATGTGTTTAGGTTATGATATACAAGTGGTACGCTAGGGCTATTCAGGTGCTAGCCACACCCCCCAAGGTTAGGAAATTCTATATAATAATAAATGTAGAAAGGTGAGGGTGAGGTACTTTTCGGGTATGACAAACATGGTATCAGAGCAGGTCTGTTCCTGGGAGTTTGCAAGCCGTGTCTAGTAGAGTTATTTTTATGGGTTTGTTGTGCACCACAATTATAAATAGGAGGCTATAGGGCATTTAGGATGGTTACCTTACTTATTGATCTAAATCATGAGATAGAGTTGAGTGGTAATTATTCAATTCCCAATCCTTATATTGTTTATAGTTTCAGTGATGCCTACGACTAGAAGGCAGGTGACTATTCGGAGGTTGGATGTGGATGTGGGATAGGGTGCCAGTCAGGCACCACCCACTAACATGGGACAACATGAGTATCAGGATGAGACCTTATCCTGGGCCTGTAGGACCCCACCACCACCACCTCTAGAGGAGCATTGGGGAGCTAATATACCTCCAGTTCCTCCCCAGGTTGCTCCTGAGCAAAATCTTGATATGCGGAGTGTTGTACAGTTATTAACTCGATTGGTGGCCACTGAGGATAAGCATCAGACTACTAGTCCTTCTAAACTAGCAGTTAGTGCGAGAGTCCGGGACATGATCAACCTAGGCCCTTTGGTATTCATGGGGTCAGATTTGAATGCGGACCCGTAGAACTTTCTAGTTTAGATACAGTGGACATTGCGGGTTATGCATGCCACCGATACTGAGTCAGTAGAGTTGTCTTCCTATAAATTACAGGATGTCACTATGATATGGGAAAGAGCCTCGGCCTACCCATCAACTATATATACATAAGACTCACCTTATAACTTCTGAGTCAGTTGCTCCAGAAGAAGTGAAGCTAACCATGCCACAGTTGAACTCACAAGATCCTACTGGGGAGGCCCATCTATGCCTCTACCTGAACCTGTAGTATGAAATACAGTGCCCCTGGTAAAAAGGACGACAGTACAAATGATTGTACCGCTATGTAAAGCAGGAGAAGCAATATGAAAGCATAAGTTGTAAAATAGGGCATAAGAAACAACTTGATACTCTGATAACTTGTGCACCACTCAGGGCGAACATTGGAACTCTGAAACTGTACTGAAACTTCTATACAAGTGTTTTATTTTATAATTTGTCCTCAGCTTATATCCTGAGGTGTTTAAATAAGGTACTGCCCTCATGTAATAGTCTGAAGTGTGTGTATGGATGCATATATAAATGTCTGCCCTCCGATTATAGCCCGACGTGTGTATGAGCATAAATAACTATCCACAGATATCAGCTCGGTGGTGTGTATCATATATGTATATATAGCTGCCCACCGTTATGAGGCCGATGGTGTTCATTTGACACTATAGTAGTAATGTCACTTTGGCCCCTTTTGAAACTTATAAACTCCGTTGACTTTAATTTGGAATGACTCTTGGTCGACTCGACGATTAACTCTTTGAAATGCTCCTTCTGGAGGTCTATGAGACTTAGTTATACAGCCAAGAACCAAGTGATATAGAATATGATAACAATACAAATAAATGCTCCCCACAAGGGGGCAACCACATATGATTTAGGATAGTTCTTTCGATGACTTACTCAAAAAATTATATACATTGGATTCACGGATATCCTTACATACATGTATAATCTCCTCCTCAGTCCACAACTAAGCTTAACACAGTCCTCTTGCATCTACAATAAGTGAAACAATATCGTCGTCAATGTACAATGTTGTAACTATCGTATTTCACTAATTATATAACATGTGAAAACTGGGAACCTCCTCCCCTGTTTATACTACATCCCATAGACTGCTAAGGGTCATCAAAACATCCCAATAACAACAATACAATTAAATATAAGCTTTCCGATTACTTCAACAACCATATTGAGCGGCAAGATCGATTTATGATTACAAAATACAATTTGAATCCAATTTATTTTTCCATCAATAAGTCTACAACGTTTATAACATCATACTTATGCTTACCATATCATTTTCAGCCAAAAACATTAGAAAAACAACCTTCAAAATAGTCCACACGCCTAACACTTCAATCTTCACTTTTGATCTCAAGTTTCATATGTTTCTTTCATCAATCCACTTGAAAAACATATAGACACGCATAACAACCACAAGCATACCATAATAAAGTTAGTTTCTATAATTTCTAGCCACAACAAGTGATTTATAAAGCCGCAAAACAGTCCAACAATAAGTTAACAACATTTTTTGCCCTTTCAAGTCCTATCTTGTAGTCTTGTACTCATATAACACAACCAACCTGTAATTAATCTTAAGCACGCCCTACAAGATGTTATACATACCATACTTGTAATTCAGCTCACATCCACCCTTGTTCACTTCACAACATCCTAGAGGTGATATTATGTACTTTAGCTAGCTTTTGGTGCTGGATTTGGTTATGAACCCTTGAATTTCTCCTTGAACTATTTAGGGACTGTTGAAGGAGATTAGGAGAAGGTTAGGGAGAATTTTGGTTGAAAAATGAATGAAAAACATCCCCAAAACGTCTCTTAAGGATGCCAAAGTCGCTAGTACATTATTTCAGCCGGCTGCCCAAGAACAAGTTCCACAATTGCTCTGCTTACATCTGGATTTGGTCTGCTTGCCTCCTCTGGTAGCTTTTAACCTGTTTCCATATGCTGGGACTTGACGTGTTGAATATTTATATTTATCATACATGTGCGGCTTGATTTGTTTTATACTTTGGGTGGCAACATCTGAGCGGGTGATACCTCTGACACCGTCTGGCTCACGTGACCTCCGTAGTTGAATTTTGTTTTAGTGAATGCCTTCTCTGGCGTCATTGGCTCATTTATGTTTAGTGTAGATCGAATGTCACCTATGATACTACCGGCTCGTGATTCAAATGAATGTCACCTATGACATCATTGACTCATGTTTTGAGCGAATGTCACTTGCAACACCATTGGTTCATTTGTGCAAAAGATTTAGAGAAAATGCCACCTCCGACATTGTTGGTTCCTTTGTGCAGAGGATTTAGAGTGAATGCCACCTGCGACACCATCGGCTCATTCTTTGAGCGAATGTCACCTATAACATTAGTTGCTTGTGCTTTGAGCGAATATCACCTACGACACCGTTGGCCCATTTGTGTAAAAGATTCAGAATGAATGCCACCTCTAACATTGTTGGCTCATTTCTGCAAAAGATTTAGAGTGAATGCCACCTCCGACATTGTTGACCCATTTGTGCAAAGGATTTATAGAAAATGCCACCTCCGGCATTGTTGGCTCATTTGTGCAAAGCTTTTAGAGTGAATGCCACCTCTGGCATTGTTGACTCATACGTGCAAAGGTTTTAGAGTAAATGACACCTCCGACATTATTGGCTCATTTTTGCAAATGAGTTAGAGAAAATGCTACCTTCGACATTCTTAGCTCATTTGTGCAAAAGACATAAAGGGAATGCCACCTCTGACATTAATGGCTCATTTGTGCAAATGTTTTAGAGTGAATGCCACCTTCGGCATTGTTGGCTCATTTGTGCAAAGGTTTTAGAGCAAATGCAACCTCTGACTATTACACCTTGTAGTTTTACATTACGTCGCGTCACCAATTGACACCGGCATTTCGAAAAGATATATGACCTTACAGAAGGATAATGAGAGTTTATAGGTGGTCTACAGATGTATCAGAGTATATGTAAGTTAAACAGATTGAAGAAAATACTTTTCGACGAAAATATGCAGAATGTCAATTTGATGGCCCAAAAAGATGGACCTTACAAATTATATGGACCGTCAAAATGGGACCCTTCTGTATTTTCTAAGGACAAATTGTATGGTCCAAATTGAAGGACCATTCAAAATTATACGGACCGTCAATTTGGTCGGTGGTCGACTTAGCTTCGGGTTTAATCAATTTAAAGGCTATTTTAGATCATTTTTCAACCAAACCTTTCCCTAATTCTCTCCCTAACCCTACCAACATATTTTCATAGTTTCCAAGTGATTTCAATGGAATTACACCATAATTCTCCATCCAAAAGCTAGGGTACGTGAAGGAGAATACTTCTATGGAGTTGTTATGCACTTGAGGTTTGTTCTTGGTGCTAGGAAGATTGGATACAAGGTTATATTTGTTGTTCAAGGTAATATTAACACTCTATTTCTTGTACTTAAGCGTATTCATGTGTT
Organism: Anisodus acutangulus; assembly: GCA_029783415.1. NCBI lineage: Eukaryota > Viridiplantae > Streptophyta > Magnoliopsida > Solanales > Solanaceae > Anisodus > Anisodus acutangulus. The sequence goes on from CM056497.1 coordinate 34,096,993, forward strand.
AATTAAGTGTTTGGGCAAAGAATCTACAAGTTAACACCCTAAATGACAAAGGATGTTGTCTTAATTTTGGATTGTTAGAGGTTGAATATATGACTTGTTATGACTGAAAATTATGGATGTAACTTGATTGTGTGGTAGATGTTGTTGTTAAGGTTGTCTAAAGTGTTGGCCTCGATAATGGAACTATATGCTAGAGAAAGGAATGGCTAGAAAATACGTAAAGGTTGTTCTTGTTGATGTTAGCTTATATTGGGCATGGTGGTGATAAATATGAGTGACAATGGAAGTTGTTGTGATAGAATATATGGAACTTGAACCATGATTGATCTGAAACATCTCTAATACGTAGGATATCGTTCAAAGTGCGGACAGAGAATTCCAAGCTAGCATTGTTTAAGCAACAAAGGTATGTTAAGGCTAACTCTTACTTTCTTTTAGCATGATCTACGAAGAAACATAAACATAATGCCATTACTTCAAAAGGGACTCTATTCTCGAGAACTAAGCTTATGAACCTCAATGTTTCATATTGTTATAGTTCATGACTCCTATGGTTCTTTGTCATGATAACTTCCCACCTTGATAGCAACTTAAATCTTATGTCTTGTTATAATCTTTATTGACTCTCAGATAATTTAAATAGACATAGTTACATAACGATAATCAGAGGATAACGAACTTGAGTCACTCTGATTGGATTCATAAGGCCCTTCAGAGTCAATCTGTCTATTGAACTTATATATATGTAGTTGTTTTCTTACCGAGACGCATTATAGTCAGCCAAGTACGAAACCTATTTGTTCACACCATTGCAGTTGGTTATGATATTACCGAGTCCCACATCTGGACCAGGTATGACCGAGTCCTCATTAAGGTCGTGTATGATATATATATATATATATATATATATATATATATATATATATATATTATGATATGATTTTCCTCATAAAGAGGCTGGATATTACATGATATGGCCCCACTTAGCGGCTTGATTTTTACAGACATGCATATATCTTCATGATTGTGACATGTAGGCCCTCAGAGGCTTGTTATGAATTTCAGGTTGACTTTTGTACCCTTATCTCTTATGTTATATCTTCTATCTATATTTTTTATCTGCCTTACATATTCAGTACATATTTTGTACTGATGTCCCATTCCGGGGACACTGCGTTTCACACCCGCAGGTACAGATATAGATGTAGATGATTCCTCAAAGTAGGTGACTCAACTCAGCTGAAGGTTATCATGATCCTTTCTTCCGGAGTTATGTAGTGAGCTGATAGGTATGATGGGTGTATACATATATATAGTTGGGTATGGCTGGGCCCTATCACGAGCAGTTATTGTCGTTGTAGTCTCTAGAGGCTTGTAGACAGTCGTGTTGTGTATTATGATTTTGTGTGGCCTTGTCAGCCTCTCCAGTAGATTATTGTGATCATGTTGGCCTTATCGGCCTGGTTATATATATATATATATATATTCATATATATGTATAGGTTTGCCATTTTCTGCGTATAGGTGATTATGTTTTTGTTCAAATAACCATTTATCAGAGACCGTGCCGGCCTATGTGTTATTAAGTATATCACAGATATCAGGATTGGTAGGCTCCGGCCGTAGGGCGCTAGATGCCGACCACAGTCCCCAGGGTCAGGGTATGACACTAACATTGTTGGCTCGTTTGTGCAAAATATTTAGAGCAATTGCCACCTCCGACATTGTTGGACCATTTGGCTAGATTGTCTTTCCTTTGTTCTTTGGTTGGCTGTAACCCTTTTTAGTCAGATGGTCGTTTTTCTCTTGTATAGCTCTCATGGCCAGATTGTACTTCTTCGTCCTTTGTCGGCTTGTGACCCCTTTGGTCATATGGTCACTTTATCCTTTGTATGGCTCTCTTGGCCGGATTGTACTTGTTTATCCTTTTATCGGCTATGACCCTTTTGGTCAGATGACCGTTTTACCCTTCATATGGCTCTCATGGCCTGATTTTACTCCTTAATGACACTTTTCTCTTTTTGTGGTTCTTATGACCCATCCGTCGTCTTCTGGTGTTGAAGTTCTTCTTTGTCGTACCTGTTTCATTAATGAACAAACAAGTTAGTAGAAAAACCCACCATCCTCCTAACGACATTTTGGAGACTTGCAAACACAGAAAATTATTAGTTCCTATGGGGTCGATCCATGCCGCAAACTTCTGATGCATTATTTCTCTGCTTTTCCAATATCGACCCCCCTTTGGGCTTGATATTATGAGAGATTAATTTTTAAGTTAGAATTTGAAAAAGTATTTGGGAAACATTGATCATAAAATGATTTTTTACTATAATATTTTCTTAAACTTAAAAATGTTTAAACTTAATGTCACAACATATGCATTCTGAGTGAGGTTCTCTCACTGTTCAACATACACTACCTTATGGTCCATTACCTTCATGCTCTTTACATCCCATCTTCTTGCTTCTTACAATGTCTTGAGTTCGTATACTTATTGGCAATGCTATGTATTTCGAGATAGACTCATCATTTCCTTAGTTATACCCCATATTTGCTCAAGTGTCCTCTCTCAATTTATATCATTCGTCAAATATTGAAAACAAGGAATTTTCTCCTTTTCGACGTTGTTCCTTCTTTTGTTTGACTTTATTACTAAATCATCTACTATATTCACTAGCTCCGGACTCATTTTCTTCCAAAAATGATATTTCTTTCATACTAAGAGCGTGTACTTGCCCCTTGTAACTTTAAAAATCTCTTATACTTCACATTCGACTGTTCATTCGTTGGGTATTTCTTGTACACCTGTTTCTTCTAAGCAAATATTTGACATCCTCTGGTTAGTTTTTAAATATGGCTCATGCCAGGGGTTGTCCTACCTCCTTTTTCATTGAAGGATTTACTTTTGCAAGGTGTTGCTCTTTCTTGCTCCCTTCGTGGTTACCACATTTGAGTCCATGTTGCTGCCTTTATTTCTTGATATTGGTCTCATTTGTAACTGGTGTCCTTATCATTATGACTATTACATTATCTTTCTTGTAAGGTTTATGGTTTACTCGGCTTTCCAAATTTACTACCACTTGCTTGCTCATATCGTGTTCCTTTACTCTTATTCTTTAGCTTTTTTCCTGATTTTTTACTTTAAATCATCTTTTCGTTGCTCCGTTATATACTCGCATCGGTTTTCACTCGCCCTCACTCCCACTCATATATCTTTAGACACCTTATCGATATTTGTGGCGAACCTGAGGCTTGACATAGACAAATTAGAGTCGTTGATGGATTCATTCTTGTTGCTAAGTTCGGGCTTTCTCCCCTAAATTGGTATTATAATTCCTTTCTATCCGTCGTCCGATCACTCCACTTGGAGACTACCGATTGAAATTTCTTCAAAGATTCCTGATCTTAGCGTACTTCCGGTATCGTCACTTATGGACGTCATAATCTATATCTTTAGATCTAGAAATGTAAATACCACTTCTTTACGTGTACGCCTACCTTTTATTGGTACCCTTGTTGCTTGGAGATCTCACTCCAATTACTTCATTGATATTATTACCATTACTGGCTTTCCCATCGGTCTGTTTGTGTGACACATGTTTCCTTACTTTGTTAAGTTGTCATAGCGCTTCCACTTGTGTTTACCAAACACCCGAGTATCATTTGTCGCCGCTTCTCTGTTAATCATAGCTTTATCATAATTTATCTCCACTAAATATCGAGAATTCTGATGTCTTTCACGGTGAAAAGGGCATATCACTTGCTTTTAATTGAAAAAACTCTTCTCGTCCCATGGGTTTTCCTAAATAGTTTAACCCTTATGAAGGGATTTTGTGGTTACTAGTTTACGTATAACTTTTTGCACTCTTCTTCATTCAACTATCTTCTGAACAAAGCTTCAGGTAATTTATCCCTGGAAATCCATTTTCCTTACTGCTCTTTTGGAGTTCCTCTAAATTCTTTGGACTCGTGAATCCCCTTTTTCAGGTCATATGTTCATTTGCTTTGTGTATTCCAATACTACTCACTCTACAGAATCTAAGGGTGTTGGGTACATATATTATATTGTCAATGGAGGATTAGTTCCTAAATTACCTTTCTTAGAGTCTTGAATATAGCTGTGATTTCACTTACCATCTCCCATTACTATCATCGATTCACGGTCTATATACACCTTGTATGAAATACTTTCTATATCAAAAATAACTGACCAAACATAGGTATAAGCACAACTACTCTTAATAAAATTATCAACATTCCTGATTGATTGTATGATTCTAAGTAACGTTGGAACCGATTATTCTCCCTGACTCAACCTCGGGGATCTACACACTCTATGGATCTTGCTCCTACACCAATAACATCCCTCAAGATCATCTGGGCATGGCCCGTAATGCATATGTCCACACTGATGGCACAACGACTGAAATCACTCGGGACATTCTCTGTCCCAAAGCTCCACATCCAGAACATAACTCGATATTGGATAAGCATACTCTGTCATGTCTCCTTCCACATTGCTGACAGCGTGGTCTACTACTTCCAACATCTTCTTGTGCTTGTCTAATTTCTACCCAGGAGCTTGGATCTGACACCTCTCTCAACACCAATTCTTCAGCACTTGCATCCATCCCAAACCATTTGGTCTGTCTATTGGTTACTTCTTTCTCACTTTTACTTATTAAGGGCGAACCTTAGTTAACTGACTTTCATGATATTGGGGTTTTTAGTCTCTCAAAATGTCTATCATGTAGGGGTATCTGAACATGATCCTGCTCAGGAAGGTAATTGGGGGCGTTGTTGCATACACAAGACCACTCACACCTAACCCAAATAGAAATGATCGTTGCGTTGATGGTCTCTATATTGTGCAGGCCTTCCTATAATCTGGCACTCGGAAGGGTGATTCCTTTGGGATCTCAGATGGGTCCTCCTCCATAAAAGGATCCTCGGACGGATCTTCCTCCATAGATAGATCTTTGTCCATGGATGGATCTTCTTCTATTGAATAACTCATATTTCCTTCTGGTGACCTTATTTTCCTTGAATTCATGTTAATGGGTGGTTGTTGGCTAGTACCCTCTCTCATATTTCTGAACTAATTCCTGCTATCAGTACTTTCCTTGGATCTCAACATTACTGGAAAGGAATATCAAGATGAAAAGATAGAGGTTCAGTGACCACGACTCCACTTCTAACGCACGATCTAGATTTTCAAGAAAGGTAACATCATAAATGTCATATAGCGTCCTGTTTATAAGTGTAGTGTGCAACACACCCATAAGTAAGTCTCTGCTAGACACGGCTTGTAGACACCCCTAGGACTGACCTACTCTAATACCACTTTGTCACACCCCAATATTAGGGGGGTCGACACCCAGCGCCCTAAGACCCAAGCGTACCGATCCTGATATCTAAGAAACATATAACAATTCATGGGCCAACGAGGCCTCTGACACATACTCAATTGAATAAGGGCATAGTCACCTGCACTCAGAAAAGGCCCAAACCATACATATATACATATAACAAGGCTAATAAGGCTGATATAAGCATAAGAAATCTACTAGTGAGGCCGATAAGGCCACACACGACCATCATACACAACATGACTATCTACAATCCTCTAAAGAGTATACTGACAACAACTGGTTGGGATAGGGCCCTGTCATACCCAACTATATATATATATGCATATTTGTCATAACTGCAAGCATGAACGTAGTGTCCCCGAAAAGGAACATCAGTATGAAAGATGTACTAAATATGTAAGGCAGATAACCAATATAGACAGAAGACATATCATAAGAGATAATGGTACATAAGTCAACCTAAAACTCATAATAAGCCTCTCAGGGCCTACCTGACACAATCGTGAAAATGTATACATATCTGTAAAAAATCAAGCCGCTCAGTAGGGCCATAAAAAGTAATATCCAGTCTCTCTATGGGGAAAATCATTTCATAGTACATATATATCGTACCCGACCTCGATGAGGACTCATTTGTACCCGACCCAAATGTGGAACTTAGTAATAACAAAACCAAATGTAGTTGGGTGCACATCTACGTGTCATATCCGACCAAGTATAGTGCGGCTCGATAATAAAATAACTACATATATATAAGTTCAATGTGAGACAGACTCTGAAGGGCTTTATGAAACCAATCGGAGTGACTCAAGGTCATTATCCTTCGATTATCGTTATGTAGTTGTGTTTGTATCAATTATCTAAGAGTCGACAAGAGTCTTAAAAATATACACTTTAAAGGAACCAAGGCAAGAAGTGCCTTTGTAATGGACCAACAACAAAATCCAAGAATTATACGTCAACATGAAACAATGAGGTTCGAAAGCTTTCAATCTCAAGAATAAACTTCCTTTTTGATGTGAGGTCATTATGATTACGTTATTCATAGATCATGCCAAAATAATGAAAGAGTATACCTTAACATACCTAGTCCTTGTCTCTATAATCATTATATAAGCCCTCGCTCCTCTTACGGGTGATCATTTAAATCACATAACAAGTTGACATCAATATCAAATTCAAATTCCATAGTGAAACTTCACTTAGGCATCTTATTGCAAATCTTGACCATCTAGAATCTTTAGATTCTTTTATAAGGAATGCTTATGTAATTCAATCCCGCGGTTCAATCAAAGACATATTTTTTATAAAAACTTATTTAGTGTTCTTCGACAATTTTAATATATATGATCCGTTAGGCTTTTCTTATATATAAAGTCTAATGTGACTCCATCCCAAAATCCTTCGAACTATATCCTACTTAATCTATAACGTACACAATCAATCCAATTATCCAATTCAACCCATACATAGAGTAAAATAGCCCAACAATTCTTACCACAAAGATTTCATTGGTTTGCGAAGTTTTGATTATGAAAATCCTTTCATAACTTTCTACAAATCATCAATTATTCACAAACATTAGTAAAGGAGGATGACTTTTACCTTTGCGTATAAAAGAGGATGACTTTTACCTTTACGTATCCAAATACGCATAAAACAGCAAGCTTACTCCTCTTCCAAGGTTTTCCAAGATCGGCTTACTGTGGATATTATGGTTTTTATGATAATTGCGGGGTTTATGTCGTTAATCTTGCATAAATTAACTTTGATTTCGACTTAGAATGCTGAGATATGCTTGAGAGGGTCTAGGGAGAGTGTTAGTGTTTGGTGTTGAGGTGCAATTCGAGATGGTTCATTTGATGGTTCATTTGATGGATCTGCATCGCCGTAACAAGATGGTTCATTTGATGGACCATCAAACTTTTGACGGTCCGTCAATCTTCCCATCAAACTGCCAGGAATATTGATGGCTCATGTTGGAAACTTGACAGTCGTTCAACCATTTGACGGTCCGTCAATCTTCCCGTCATGTTGCCCAGCTTCCTATTTTCATCGAAACGTACTTTCTTTGATCCATTTAACTCCCAAACACTCTGGTATTTCGATAAACAAGTTGTACACCTTCACTATACTTTCGTAAGGTCATACCTCTTCTCGGGGCTTCGATATCCATTGACGACAAGGCGAATCAAAAAATTATGGGGTGTAACACCACAGAGAGATACGTAGGTAGTCTATATAAGACTCAGCTCCTATATTATATAAATTATATTCTCCCTATTTATAGAGGAGTTTTTGGTTCAACGGCGGCGTCGTAGAAAATTGACCATAGACCTTCAAACCAAAACCATAAAAAACAAAAATGGTTGAAATGTCCAAAATCCCCATGGAACGGAGAATTAATCAAGTGTTCGGATCGAATACATACATCTATGTGCTTTATGTGCAACTTGTATGTGATATCTTGTGTTATTATTCTCAACTAACGTACAACATTATTTGACTTTGAGTTATTCTTTTCTTATAGAGAGTGGTTGATCTGTGTTATGTCATACTGGCATATTTCACCAGATCAAAAGCCTTAGCAGCATCCTTAAACAAACAGAATCAAGATGACACTGGTTGCAGATGTGATGAGATACTAGGGAAGGGTGGAACAACGTTCGAAGTACTTTCCTGATGCAGATGACGATGTTGCATAGGCGTGATGAGATGACGTCGTTGCTTAGACATTATGCAGTTGGCGTCGTTGCATAAGCGTGATTGAAATTAAAATACCCGCATTAGAAGGTGGGCGCTTGACTGAAATTAAAATACCCGCATTGGAAGGTGGGCGCCTGACTGAAATTAAAATACACGCATTAGGAGGTGGGAGCCTGACTGAAATTAAAATACCCGCATTAGGAGGTGGGCGCCTGACAGAAATTAAAATACCCGCATTAGGAGGTGGGTGCCTAACTGAAATTAAAATACCCGCATTAGGAGGTGGGCGCCTGACTGAAATTAAAATACCCGCATTAGGAGGTGGGTGCCTGACTGAAATTAAATACCCGAATTAGGAGGTGGGCGCCTGACTGAAATTAAAATACCCGCATTAGGAGGTGGGTGCCTGACTGAAATTAAATACCCGAATTATAAGGTGGGTGCCTGACTGAAATTAAATACCCGCATTATGAGGTGGGCGCCTGACTGAAATTAAATACCCGAATTATGAGGTGGGCGCCTGACTGAAATTAAATACCCGAATTATGAGGTGGGTGCCTGACTGAAACTGAAATACCCGCATTATGAGGTGGGCGCCTGACTGAAATTGAAATACCCGAATTATGAGGTGGGCACCTGACTGAAATTAAATACCCGAATTATGAGGTGGGCGCGTGACTGAAATTAAATACCCGAATTATGAGGTGGGCGCCTCACTGAAATTAAATACCCGCATTAGTAGGTGGGCGCCTGAAATGACGTCGTTGTATTGACGTGATGCGTTTGTGACCCGCATGGGTTGAAATGACATCGTTGCATAGACGTGGTGCGTTGAAAATGTCAGTGTGTAGATGTGTTGTGCAGATGACACCGTTGCATAGGCATGTTGTTGATGACGCCGTTGTATGGGCGTGTTGCTGATGACGTCGTTCTATGGGCGTGTTGCTGATGACGTCGTTGTATGGGCGTGTTGTTGTCGTTGTAATGCTGTGAAAGATGTAAATGACGTCATTGCCGTCAGTTTGCTGTAATATGATTCCACATTTTGTTGAATCTTCTACCGATTCAAACTCCTGTTGACTGTTAATTAAAATGTCATCCATGCACGGACGAAAATGTGATGCGACATCTTTGCTGAATTAAACACGCATGTTGCGGCTTCCTTGCCTTTGTCAACCTGAAGACCTGCACTCGAAGAAATTTGTGAGTTTGAGGGGAGGGGCGGTTGATTCGCGTTGACATTGTAGCTTTGGCTCTGGACGCTCGCAAGTTCAGACTTGTTTGGATTGAAGACATAGATGTCTGACATTTTTTCAAGTCCATTGGCATATTCCTGCAGTGAACCTTTAAAATTTGCCCATGTTTCTGGTATATATGAAGATGCAGCACTTCCAACTGGACAAAATCGAGTTTGTGCGGGCAACTTGCTTGTCATATTAAGGCGATCATGTGAGCCTATTGCATTGTGTGCAAGATAATGGAAGAAAATTTTCAATGGTGTGACCGAAGCCGATATAGGCCGCCTACGTATTCCGACAAAGGAAATCAGGTCATAACTTAGTTCGTTGCAAGCAAAATGGTGATTGTGAAGTTTTCCAAAATGGGACCGAAGCCGATGTGGCTGCCTACGTATCCCACCTAGGGAATCAGGTCATAACGTAGTTCACGTGGCAGAGGAGATTGTGAACTTTTAGAATGTTTTTTTTTGTAAAAAAGAGTGACTAGAGTTTGAAAAAATGATGCAACATTTTGAAAGGTTTTTTTTTTTGAAAATATGGAAAAGACATAATCACATCTTGACTTCAGTTGATACTAACCATTAGTAATGTGCTTAGGGGATCCCGTTATTGCTTTCTGTATAACCGAGACTGACTCCAGGGTAATTCATACAACTTCAGATGCTACCTCAGACATACCTGAGTATCGACACTTTCTTCAAGCCAATGTTTCGACATATACGCATCCTCATGTTTCAAATGCTCTCACTGAAAGAAAGTCCCTTCCTCACATGTATTTCAGTATTTTAAACTTTGGGACGTCTAGAGAAGTACACTCACCCTTAAAAAGATGTTCAATGCATTTAATTGTGATACCATAGGCTTGGCCGTCATGTGAGTATCCACTAATGTGAGAACCCTCTGTATAAGATCATGTAGGGCTTGTTATGGGTTTGTAATGTAGGCTTGGGGAAAGGAAAGGATATCATTTGGGTAAGGAGTGACTAATCCTTCCTTGAGTGTTGGAATAGATGCGCTTGGTATTTGTGTGCCTTGATGCCGATTTGCTTTTTTTTTGCCTCCTTTGTTTTGTACCGACTTCTTTTGAATATTTCGTTTGGAGCTTTTTCCCTTTTTTCGGAGTTATTTCCTTTTTTTTTTTATATATTCGGGGCTTTTGACTTCCTTTTTATGTGAAGTCGTCATTTTGTTTGGTTTTCTTTTCCTCTTTCGGGAACATTGTAACTTCAAACTCGGATTTTTTTCAGCAATTTGCACATTTCTGATGCGCTCAAGGAGGTCGGGCCAAAAGAGGGATAGTGCGTGTATGCACTCAGAAAGGGTATAGGCATAAGATGTGGTTGTTAAAAAAAATAGGCTTCATGCTCAAAGAGGAAATGTTATGGATAATGTTATTTGGTACGCTGGAAAGGCTCAAACGGATCAAAGAAAGCCTACAATCCTTTGCTATACCAAGTGTTACTCAGGATTTCGCCTCAACAAACATTCGAGTCAAGTTCTAGATCACAATGCAATGCAATTGAACTTATTCTAAAAAACTCACCACACAATGCACATGAAACGATGAGGTTGGCTTTGTTCATATCTTGGAAGCATGCAAAACAATTTTTTAAGTGTCAACACAGGCGTGAATGAGAGGTACCAGAAGAATCAATGGTTTACCACGAAGTCAGTCTTCTCCACTTGTTCTTTCCTATGCACGCTCCTAACTGTGTTGCTATCAACCAAGTCAATCAATGATTCTTAAAAATATGTTTGTACTTTCTTTTTCTTTTTTCTTTTTTCTTTTTTTTTGAATAAAGGGTACCGAACCCAAATAGGGCTGCCTATGTATCTCATCTTTGACGAGAATCAGGTGTGCGTAGTTCGTGCAGATAGGTTATAAAAATGTATGTTTGAAAAAGATTTCATCCACGATAGGATAATAAGAATAAAAACTGTATAAAACGGATGATTGTCCATTATGGAACGAATGCAAAGTAAAATGAATGCAATGAAAAAATGATTTTCCAAAATAGGATGAATGCAATGAAAAAAATGACTGTCCACAATAAGATGAATGTAATTAAAAAATGAATGTCCACAAAAGGATGAATGTAATTAAGAAAAATAATTGTCCATGATAGGATGAATGAAAAGATTGGTAAACCAGATATGTCTCTTCTAAAGTGGATGCGGAGAAGTGCGTCCCCTTTTCAGGTGGACTAGGAAGTGCGTTTCTTTTTCAAGTTCATTCCACTTTCGCTGGATAGCATTCCCCAAGGTCTGGGTTGACTTTTTTTTTTTGATTGATTTTTTTAGGGGTGTCAAACCCGAGAAGGGTTGCCTACGTATCACACCGTATAGTGAGAATCAGACACTCGTAGTTCGTAAGGATATGTTGTAAAAATTGGTATGATATAAAAGAATTATGTAATGAAAATTAAGCATATCAATTGAATTTGCAAATATGTAAAAAAAACAAAAGTATAAACAAACTAGAGTCATCCTCATTTAATCTAGTGTTGACTGACTTTTCTAATCAAAACATCTTTCGATCATCTTTGTGAAAACCTTTTGCTTTGTTCTTTCCTGGAGTATATCTCGGGATAATGTTTTAGAACGATCGCCCCCGACTGTTCGCGAGGACGATCTTCCTGCAAAAATAAGAGCACCGGGTGAAAGGAGGAAAGTCACAGAAAGAATAATAAAATGTGGAAGTGTGATAGTATAGTCAAAGACTCCCCTGATTGATTTGTTCGGTCTGGAGGTTGGATGACTTCTTTTAGTCAAAGTATCTCCCGGTCATCTTTGTAAACGACCGCTCTCGACTGTTTGCGAGGACGATCTTCCTGCAAAAATGAGAGACATTGGTGAAAGTAGGAAAGTCGCAAAAAATAATAAAATGTAGAAGTGTGACAATATGGTCAAAGACTCCCCTGATTGCTTCACAAGGTCCAAGTCTTGATGTTCAAGAACACTTTATTCTCGGGCAGTGACAATTTCTATCCCGAGGACTAAAAGATATGGTGTTGCCCAATTGATGTTGATTGTAGTGCAATAGCCAAAAAGTGCAAAGTGCAAAGGGCAAATGTTCATGCCCAGATTTGCAAGCGCCATGGCATAATATGTACAGAATTGAAGCAGATAATTATTGCATTAAATATTACGTATAGAATTAAAAGAAGAAAAATAATAAACAAATTGTGCGGGAATTAAATGTGCGTCCTAACATGCATGGAGCCTCTCTTATGCTAGAGGTAAGCCTAAACGCCAAATATGTGAGATTATGACAGACTAATCCAAGCTGTTAAACTAAAATGCTTTTGTCAGAAATGAAGACATTATGAATGTACATTTTTCAATTTCGACATGTCAAAATTAGGCTTGGATTCGTCTATCATTATCACGCTACAAATAATATGCTGATGGTCGTTGGGGGAGCGAGACCCGGCGACAATTTTGGTGGATTTCTTAATTGTTGAGTCGATGCCAAGTATCGACCCACCTAAGGTGTATGTATGCATGACTTAAGATAAATGGTGGTATAGCTCTATCCTAAATTTTCTATGATTTGGCTGACTAGACTCAAGGTTCCCGAGCGGACTACTCGAGTGAGAAGGCTACGCGGCCACCGGATGGTCCGAACATTCCGCGCATACGCCAACTCTCCTAAAATTTGGAAATTTGAAAGAAATTTGCGGGTGCGCAAAACACACTTCGCGTGTAATGTGTGATAGCGTCAATTTTCCGAAGTGAAAGAAATATGAGCAGAATGCCAATTTAAGAAAAGCAGTAAAAGATAGTAGCAATTAAAGCAGTTAAACATTCAAAATTTAAAAAAAGATACAATTTGAAGCAGTAGATCAAACAAGAAGCAAAATAAAGCGCAATAATAAATAGCCTGAATTTGCTATGGTTAAGAACCTGAGATTCCCCAGTGGAGTCGACATGCTGTCGCACCCAATTTTGACGTGCGGGCTTTGCGACGCGATGGGTCGATCGCCTCTGGATTGGATAAAAAAGATTGTTTTGAGGAGTCGCCACCTAATTATTCTAAAATGAATTAGGGCACCTAAATGTTAACTAAATGCTGCAAAATATCTCCAATTTTGTGGTCTGCGAAACTAATGAGATTCTAGGTAAAGGTTCTTTATTATCCTAAAGGGAAAGGGTTAGGCATCATTTAAGATCCGCTAACTTGCGATTATCCGATCAAACTCATGTTAATTATTATGCTAAGAAAAAATGCAATTTTTTACAAGTATAAAAATAATGTTCCAAATAGATAATAAAATGATGCATTTTGTACATGTAAAGTTGAGCGAAAATAAATAAATTGCATTTGTATGAAAATTGATAAAAATATATACAAGGCAATTTTTTATGGGCAACAGGCCTAAAAATAGATAAACTAGCGATTTCCGATTTTTAAAACTAACCGAGCCTAAAAATAAATAAATTGGGGATGGGTTTCATGTTTTTGACTACCCTATTAATTAATCTACCTATTCTAAATATTCCAATAATTTCAGGAGTACAATAGTATTACAATACAAAATAAAATAAAGCTGAATTAAGGAAAGTAAAAAAATAATAATAATAAAATAAATAATCTCCGAGAGGTATTTGCCTTCTTTGACTTTATCCCTTGAAAGCTATCAAGAACAAAAGGTTAGAAACAATTGAATATAAATAACTTCGGATCCGTATCCAAAACAATAAATGTTTTGATTACGGAGGGCTCAGACTTAAATTTTGAAAAGATCATTCCAATCACGTCGTGGCTGCGAACATATGACTCGTTGGTCATTTTAGTTGCCTTGCCTACCGAACGCGTTGGTCTCTTGGGTGAAAAAGATTTAAGTTTCATCCTTGCCAGAAGTTTTATTTTCCGTCTTTACAACTGTGGAGGCCTCAAAAATCGACGGATATTTTTTCATCGGCCAATGAAGTATAATATTCAAATCAGCAAAATGGTACCGAAAACAGTAAAAAAAAACAGAAACCGAGAAATGATGTCCGAAGGGACACGACCTCAAATTTAATTTAATTGGTCAGAGTGCAGTATTTATTCAAAGCGGTAAAGCGGTAAAGTAAAGAGGTAAAGCGGTATATGAAACAAAGATTCAAGTAATGAAATCATCCCAGGGAAAAACTTAAACATGCTGAAATTAATGCACCAGAACTGAACACACTGTATGCAACTCATAGGAGAACAATCCTTGTAGACAGAAACTAAAAAGATGATCTATGTCCCTTCAAAACTAAGCTAAAAGAAAGATTTCAAGCAGTTCTGAGAGTAGTACTATAATTAGGAGAAACGGTTAATTTTGACTTAAACTTCAGTCCACAATTCCCAGAAGAAGCTAATATTTGAAGAAGAAAATAATAACCATAAAGGGCATGCTAAATCATTCAGACAAGAGCCAAGAGAGTACATGGAAAATGACGTATTCACTTAAGGGGTAAGCAAACTGTTCATATAAGATCCAAGTAACACAATTTAATATCTAATTTTTCCAATTACTCTATGCTAATTGTTTCAATTTTGACATAACAGCCATGACAAGCTCAAAATCTGATTTCACTTCCATACTAGGAATTAATTATAACATTTTTAAATAACCTTTCTCCTCATCTTATTTGGGGAAACAATATTCTATTCTAATAATGGAGCTAAACAAATGAACACTGGATTTGATATCATTTTGTCACTATGCCGAAAGAAGCAGAGAAAAGGAAACAAAGGGCGCTACATAATTGTTTATATTTTGTACATCACAAAACTACATTTAAATGTTCAGTTAGCATGATATTCAAACGTAACTTACCTTGACAGGAAAGGAACATTCGGGTTCTATTTTATTCTAGTGTTGAACTAGCCATTATCTGACTACATTTTCTATTTTGACTTTCAAAACATCCATAACACAACAAGAAATAAGATACTCGTGCACGTGTATGTTAACACTTAAGATACACTAAGATTCATACATATCAACATTTATTTAAAAGTGCCAACAGTGGGGATAAACATGAACAATACTAGGAAATTCCCCACAATTCGAGCAACTGTCGTAAGAAGATAAACTAATCACTCAAACACATAATTTAAATGTTGGATCTTCCATACATCAAAATAAAGAGAAAGGGGAGAAGGTTACCTTTTCGACGAGCAGCGATGGGGGGTGTCGGCGACTGGTTGGTGTCGGGGCAGGTGACCGGCGACTGGGGTCACGGGTATGGGGGCAGTCGGCTGATGGGTTGAGAGTGTGTTTGGATGGGGAGAGAAGTGAGGGTGTGTGTTTGTGTGTTGTGTTTTAGGGTTAGTTTGGTTTAAAATGGGGGAAAATAAATAAGGGATTGGGCTTGGGGGATTTTGGGCTGGTCGGTTGGGCTTGGCCGAAAATGGGGTGACCAAATGGGCTGCCCCTTTTAAAATGGGTGTTTATTTTGGATTTGAAAATAAATGGGTTATGGGTTTAAAATATAAAAAGGGGTTTAATTATATAAAAATAAAGCTTTGCAAAATTTATAAATTGTAAAGATGATAATATGATAAAATATAATATTTGTGAAATGCTTGATGCTTAAATAAAAAATAAAAATGCGATGTCGTTTTGTCAAAAATAAAATAACATATAATATTAGAATAAAAGTATGATTATGATATATAAAAATGCAAATGACAAATAAAAATGTAAATAATAATAATAATGATGATATATATACATATATATGCCTATATTTTAAATTTGTCATAAGGTGTCAAAAATATTTAAAATTGCAAATAAAATCAGAAAAAATGGGACAAAATTGGGTGTCAACAGCTATTACTTGGAGAAAATTAAACAGAACTCTACCACGAGTATGTGAGTAGGTGGAGGGCCAAAGCCGTCTGAGTACAACCACTGATGAGCGATGAGGGGCTAGTAGGTCTTCATCCGTTTGCGAGAATTGGATTGCTATGATCGCATGCTATCTATGGCTGGAAGTCCATTCCCTGAATTAGTAAATATGGTAGAGGCAATAGAAGACAACCTTAATTCCGAAAAGAACGTCAGCATAGCTAACAAAACTGGCCTAGCAAGCGCTACCAATGCCGCAAGGAAAATAAGGAGGATGTGGAAAATGTCTGCCATACCCCTAGCTCAAAGAGTCGAATGACGCAAGGATAGCAATCCTCCTTCGATAAATACCAATATCCTCCCCCAAGTAACTACATACCATCTCCATACAACTCTTTATGTTTTCACCATTTGCATCTTTATGTTTTCTACATAATGTTTGAAAAAATAGAAATGACTCAATGTTGATCCGAGTCAGGACTACAGTTTGTAATTTCTTTACCAAAATTAATGAAAGCCTCAATTTATGCAAAAAAAATCTATTTATTTTTATTCAATCTAACATGTTTTTATACACTAACCATGTTTCGCCTTACTTTTCAGTAATAATAATAAAATAACTCATAATGTCATGACATGTCACGAGACGAGTGAGTCAAGTGACATAGATGAAAAAAATACTAAGTGTACGACAAAGAAGCAAAGTTGCCAGAGGATCTCGTCAACAAAGATAATTAGTATGAGAATAGGCAAAAGCATAATTTGGATGAAACTGAAGCAATTAACCTCAGAGATGAGGAAACAATTAAAGAAACCAGGATAAGTGCACATTTAGACGCGCCTAGGAAAGAAGAGCTGATAAATCTACTAAGAGAATACGTCGACATATTCACATGGTCATACGCAGATATGCCCGGGTTGAGCGCATACGTAGTAGCCTACAAGATACTCATCAATGAGGGCTTCATCTAGATCAAATAGAAAATCTGACAGTTCAAACTTGATCTAAGCACAAGAATCAAAGATAAAGTTGAAAAGCAAATACAGTCTAGAGTAGTAGAAGTAACTCCAGACCCCACATGGTTGGCCAACATTGTGCCCGTACCAAAGAAAGACGAAAATATCCGAATTTTTATGGACTACCGTGATCTCAATCGAGCTAGTCCCAAAGATAATTTTCCGCTCCCAAACATACTCATACTCATCGATATCTACGCGAAGCACGAGTTATAGTCATTTGTAGATTGCTTCACCGATTACCATCAGATTCTGATGAGCAAAGAAGATGCACCGAAAATCTCATTCATCACTCCATCGGGAGTATACTACTATTGTGTAACGTCATTCTCCCTCAAGAATACCTGCGCAACATACATGAGAGAAATGACCACCATCTTCCATGACATGATGCATAAATATATAGAGGTCTACATGGATGATGTCATAATCAAGTCATGGAAAAGCTCAGATCATATTATGCACTTGCGTAAGTTCTTCGACAGACTTCGCAAGTTCAATATGAAGCTAAATCCGCCAAGTACGCGTTTGGTGTGCCTGTTAGAAAACAGTTGGGATTCAAAAATTTATATTCAATGTAATTGATCCTAATGCGACAAAATCTGGAAAAAAATTGATTGGAATAAAAGAAATCAGTAAAAAAAACCTCACTGGTCATGTAAATTAATCACCAATTAGAGCAATTAGTGGGTGAATTTAAAGATGGGGTATCACTGGATCATCAAAACTATAGGGGCATAGAGCTAGATCCCTTGAAAATCAAAGTCATTCAGGAGTTGTAGCCGCCAGAAACAAAGAAAGACGTCATGAGTTTCCTGGGAAGATTGAACTACATCGAACGCTTCACATCACAATCTACCATAATCGTGGAGCCCATCCTCAAGTTAATTATAAAGGATGCGCCCACCAAGTGGATAGTCGAGTACCAGAAAGCCTTTGACACCATTAAAAAGTATCTCTCCAATTCGCCAGTTTTGGTCCCTCCCAGACCAGAAAGTTCGCTATTGCTGTATTTATCGGTATCAGATAATGTATTCGAATGCATGTTGGCACAACATGACAAAATTAGGAAGAAGGAACGTGCAATTTACTATCCCAGTAAAAAGTTCACCACTTGCGAGTTAAGGTACACCTTGGTGGAAAAGACATGATATGCTTTGACATGGGTAGCACAAAGGATCAGACACTATTTATCTGCATACACTACCCATTTAATCTCCATGATGGATCCTTTGAAGTACATCTTCCGCCAGCCATGCCTATAGGTAAATTGGCCAAGTGGAAAATGCTCATAAGAAAACTTGACATCACGTACGTGGTCTAGAAAGATATAAAAGGACAAGCATTGGCTGATCTACTAGCAGAAAGTCCAGTCGATGAAGAGTTTGAACCACTTAAGACGTATTTCCCGGACAAGGAAGTGATGGAAATTGAAGAAGACACAGTTGAAACCTACTCAGGATGGAGAATGTTCTTTAATGGTGCTATTAATTACAAGGGTTCAGTAATCGAAGTGGTCTTGGTCTCAGAAATGGGTCAGCATTACCCAATGGTAACAAAGCTCAACTTTCGATGTATGAACAATATGGCAGAGTATGAAGCCTGCATTCTAGGTATTCGCATGGCCATCGACATGGATATTCAAGAATTGGTGGTAATAGGAGATTCAGATCTACTAATTTACTAGGTTCAAAGAGAATGGGCCACCAAGAATGAGAAGATCTTGTTGTATGTGAACCTTGCACAAAAATTATGCAAAAGAATAAAAAAGATCAAGATCCGACACACACCAAGAGCCTAGAGCAAATTCATCGATACTCTTGCATCTATAGCATCTATAATACAATATCCTAAAAGCAGTCACATCGACCCACTAGAAATCAGCATCAGGGAAGAACATGCTTACTCTTCCTATATGGAAGAAGAACCTGATGGTAAATCGTGGTTTACTAGCATAAGCACCTATTTGGAAAAGGGGGAGTATCCCGAAAGCATCATAACCAATCAAAAGAAGACCATTAGGAGAATGGCCAATGGTTTCTTTCTGAATAAGAGAGTACTCTATAGGAGAATGCCTGATCTAGGGCTACTCAGATGTGTCGATCTCGCAGAGGCCACAACATTGTACACGTCGGGACTTGTGATTCTCACATAAATAAGTTCATCTTAGATAAGAAGATATTGAGAGCATGTCACTATTAGATAACTATGGAAACTGACTATAACAAATTCATGCAAAGGTGTCATCAAGATTTAATCAGGGTCCCACCGAGTGGACTCAACATCATAAGATCGCCTTGGCCATTTGTAGCTTGAGGCATGGACAACATCGGGCCCATAGTGTCATCAGTATCCAAAATACATCTTTTCATTCTGGTTGCCATAGACCATTTCACCAAGTGGGTTGAAGTTATTTCTCACAAGTTAGTGCCAAAGAAAGTGGTAGCAGACATCATGCGGAACATCATATGCTGATTCAACATCCTAGAGTCTATCATAACTGACAATGGAGCGAATCTAAATAGTCATCTGATGAAGGAAATTTGCAAACAATTCCATATAACTTATCGAAATTTGACCTCTTACAGGACACAGATAAATAAAGTCGCAGAGGCAGCCAACAAGAATATCAAGAAGATATTAAGGAAAATGACCGATAAATATAAGTGTTGACATGAACAGCTGCCCTATGCGTTGCTAGGATACCAAAAAACTACTAGGACCTCAATCGGAGCAACTCCATACTTGCCTATGGTACTAAAGTAGTGATACCATCGAGGTAGAGATACCGTCACTTAGAATCATACAAGAAGCAGAACTAGACAATGCAGAGTCAGTCTGGAAAAGATACGAGCAATTTTCTTTGATTGATGAAAAAATGATGGTCGCCATATGTCATAATCAACTATACCAATAGAGAGTGGAACACGCCTTCAACACATGGATCAGAGCCTAAATTTTTGAAATAGGACAATTGGTCCTCAAATGCATGTTTCCGCACCAGGAAGAGTACAAAGGGAAGTTCTCACCTAACTAACAAGGACCCTACATGGTGCAAAAGGTACTATCAGGAGGAGCTGTAATCCTTGCAGAAATGGATGGCCAAGAGTAGCCCAAGGCAATAAACTTATACGCTATCAAGAGATACTACACATGAGGACACACCTTTCAGTTTGTAATCGCCCTCTACTTGTAATCGCATTATCTTTACTTGTAATGACATTTCTTTGCTTGTAATTGCATTTGCATTACTTGTAATCGCAATAGAAAACCAAATGACATTTCCTTGTAATATGAACTACGTGATGACCTGATTCCCAAAGTGGGATACATAGTCGCTCTTCGAGCTCGGTCGCACCAAACAAATAAACAAAAAAACCATATGAAGCCTCTCAGACATAAGGATTCAACAATTGCCTCCAAAATACATAAAACCCGGCATGAGAGCCAGCCAATCTTGAATATTCAACTGGGACAAAAAAATTTATAAGATCTCAAAAATACCACTGTCAAATCTGGCACAAGAGACAGCTGCTTTCAAACATTCAAGTGGGGTATAATTTTTTAGAGGGACTCAAAAATTCTTTCACAGCGTTTCAACACGAGAGTTCTCTACAAAGACAACTTTCAACTAGGGTAAATGGTCTCGAAAATTTCATCAAGATAAGAAAGAGCACGCTCAGAGTGCCAAAGACAGTTGAGTCACTAAGGAAGTCACAGAAAAGGACCGCCCCAAAGAAGTAACAGCTGGCCAACTGTAATAGAAATCGGGCGATACCCCCTTGGAGCTATAGGTAAATGAATTCTTCCTTATATTGGGAATTGAGGAGCGTCAAGACAAAGCATCTTATCTAAAGCCCCTTTACGAAGTATTGTGAGGAGGAGTAAAGATAATGACGGGAACAGTATCAAGAACTGATGATTAAGAGTATCAAGTAGTAGCAATCTAAGAAGAGTTTCTTTTGAAGTTGAGGTATTACGTATGGATTACTGAGTGAATTGGGGATCTTTAAGGACCATTATATAATTAGAATATTTATGTCAAAGTGATTCGTCAATCTGCACGGTAATGATTAAGTCTGGCTTTACAGTCAAAGTTTGATCAAAGGTTTATTTTGAAGACTATCTCAAGCCATTGTACAATCGCTCATTAATATAACTAACTAATCAGAGAACCAGTTTAAAAGAAGTTCCAAGTATTTAGAATTTCCATTAGCCCATCCTGAGATGACTAATGAAGATTTCAGGTCGGATTACCGGACACAGGCTGTGAGTAAACATATAAAGTTTAGAAAAAGATTGAAATATGGATTGATGACTAGTAAGAGAGATATTACCAGATTGATGAATAAACAATTGTACATGGTAAAGGAGTGGAACTATTCTCAAGTCACGAAAAGGGAACGGACCCAAAAGATGATATCAGATTTGAAGAAACAAGTTACGAAAGAATACTTAGATCAACGAGGAAACAAATTAAGAGATTTGGTGTTTGAAGCAATATTCAACTTGATAAGGGAAGAAGATTCCATCCAAGAATATCCAAGTTCATAATACTGAACTCAACTGAGGAACATAGTAACCAGCAAGTAGAGTATAGCCCCAGTTGGAGACGTTTATTCAGGAAATACTCCAATTAAGAGTGGAGAAGATATGTATTTATGAAAGAAGTTTTTGGACCAGTAGGCTGCTCAAAATTTATGTGTCGTATAAGGATACTATAGAGAAATGGAGAAGAAGAGCAGAGAAGAAGTACAATTGAATAATCTACTATTTTTCACGTCCTCGACTTCCGTGCCACAATCTTTCATCATTATCTGACACTTCGTATCTATGAACTCGAATATCTAAGCTCTAACATAAGATATATATTACAACATAGAAAAGGAGGATATAGTCCAAAGGTCATAATATAATGGCTCAGACAAGGTACAGTCGTTAGGCAATTGTGTAAAAGAGAAGTACAACTATGTGGAAAATTGAGAATATACCAGCAATATATGTCAGTGTAACCTGATCAAATGATAGGATGAGATAGTCCTTGGTCCATAAGAACTCTATCAAGAAAGGTCATGGAACCTATGAATCGCTCCACTAGAATGATTTAGATCATAACTTTATGTTAGTGTTCGTGCGATATAATCCCTCTCGTTCTATTCAGTGTATCGAAAATGGATCATGTATCGTATATAAATTATATTTTTGAAGCAAGTGTATCAGGTGCAGCTCAGAGGTTAGCAAAAGGATATTATGGTAAGTTATGGCTAAACATTCTAAATTTTATAAGTGTAAGCGGTCATATGAGGACAATTTGATGTTGTCTTATTGTTGTTCTACCCTGTGTGGCATCAGATATATGTTTGGGTTGTTTGACATATTTCAGATAGTCCTGTTTACAAAGGAAACTTTGACTAAATTTCTAAAAAACATAGGAGTTAGAATATTTCCAACATTCGCGGATGAATGTTCCTAACGGGGGAAGGATGTTACACCCCGTAATTTCGCATTTCTTCGTGTCATTAATGGATATCGAAGTCTCAAGAAGAGGTATGACCTTACAGAAGGATAGTGAAGGTGTACAACTTGTTTACGGAAGTACCGGAGTGTTTGGGAGTTAAATGGATCAAAGAAAGCACATTTCAATGAAAATAGGAAACTGGGCAACTTGACGGGAAGGATGACACACCGTCAAGTTTCCCACCCTGAGCCATAAAATTTCCTGGCAGTTTGATGGTCCATCAAATGAACCATCTTGTTATGGCGATGCATATCTAGTTACGGGTTTATATTGGGTATTCTCGAATTGCAGCTCATTTTTCCTCAACACCAAACACTAACACTCTCCCTAGACCCTCTCTAGCATACCCCAGCACTCTAAGTCTAAATCAAAGTTAATTTACGCAAGATTAACGCCATAAACCCCGCAATTATCATAAAAACCATCTTCTCCACAGTAAGCCGATCTTGGAAAACCTTGGAAAAGGAGTAAGCTCATTGTTTTATGAGTATTTGGATACGTAAAGGTAAAATTCATCCCCCTTTACTCATGTTTGTGATTAATTAATGGTTTGGAGAAAGTTATGAAAGGATTTTCATAATCAAATCGCAAACCAATGAAATCTTCATGGTAAGAATTTTTAGGCTATTTTACTCTATGTATGTGTTGAATTGGATAATTGGATTGCTTGTGTATGTTATGGATTAAGAATGATATGGTTCGAAAGATTTTGGGATGGAGTCACATAAGACTTTCCATATATGAAAATCCTAAGGAATCATATATGCTAAAATTATCGAAGAACACCTAAGTAAGTTTTCTGGAAATTATGTCATTGATTGAACCACGAGATTGAATTACATAAGAATTCCTTATAAAAGAATCTAAGGATTCGATATGGTCAAGATTTATGATAAGATGCCTAAGTGAAGTTTCACTATGGAATTTGAATTCGATATTGATGTCAACTTGTTATGTGATGTAAATGATCACCCGTAAGAGGAGTGAGGGCTTATATAACGATTATAGCAACAAGGACCAGGTTGTTAAGGTATACTCTTTCATTCTTTGGCATGATCTATGAATAATGTAATCATAACGATGTCATATCAAAAAGGACCTCTATTATTGAGATTGAAAGCTTGCGAACCTCATTGTTTCTTGTTGACGTATAATTCTTGGATTTTGTTGTTGGTCCTTTTCAAAGACACTTCTCGCCTTGGTTCCATTAAAGCGTATATTTTTCTTATGACTCTTATCGACTCTTAGATAATTGATACAAACACAACTACATAATGATAATCGGAGGATAACGACCTTGAGTCACTCCGATTGGTTTCATATGGTCCTTCAGAGTCTGTCTTGTATTGAACTTATATATATGTAGTTGTTTTATAATCGAGCCGCACTATAGTTGGTCGGATACGGCATGTAGATGTGCACCCAGCTACATTTGGTTTTGATATTACTGAGTTCCATAATTGGGTCAGGTACAACCAAGTCCTCATTGAGATCGGGTATGATATGTATGTACTATGACATGATTTGCCTCATAGAGAGGCTGGATATTACTTTTTATGGCCCTACTGAGCGACTTGATTTTTTATAGATATGCATACATTTTCATGATTGTGTCATGTAGGCCCTGAAAGGCTTGTTATGAGTTTCAGGTTGACTTTTGTACCCTTATCTCTTATGATATGTCTTCAGTCTATATTAGTTAACTGACTTATATATTAAGTACATCTTTCATACTGATGTTCCTTTCCGGGGACACTGCGTTCATGCCTGCAGGTATGGATAGAGACGCAGATGCTCTCCTCACAATAGGACACGACTCAACAGGAGATTGTTATGCTCATTTCTTCTGGAGTTGTGTAGTAAGCTGATAGGTATGCCATATATACATATGTATATAGTTTGGAATGGAAGGGCTCTATCCTGAACAATTGTTGCCAGTATACTCTTTAGAGGCTTGTAGAAAGACATGGTTTGTATGATGGTCATGTGTGGCTTTGTCGGCCTCTCCAAAAGATTTCTTATGCTTATGTCGGCCTTATTATATGTATATATGTATGGTTTGGGATTTTTCTAAGTGCAGGTGACTATGTATTTATTCAGTTGAGTATGTGTCAGAGGTCTCATTGGCCCATAAATTGTTATATATTTCTAAGGTATCAGGATCGATGCACTCGGGCTTTAGGGCGCTGGGTGTTGGCCACACCCCCCAAGGTTGGGGTGTGAGATGTGGGAAATCATGCCTTTAGGTTGTTCGGATTACATAGAAATTAATCCTAGTTTCTTCTACCCAAACCATTCTCAGACCATGCCCGATAAGGGCTTCCTACGTATCCTTATTCGCGACATCAAGTCAGATGTAGTTTCTTTTACAAAAAAAGGAGGGGATAACATTTTGATTGAAAGATAAAAGGGGGACGCCTAGACTACCTAAAAGATGACTTCTCCTTGAAGCAATATTAGGTCGTTGTCCTTACGACCGCTCGTTTTCCCGACAGCTTTCTTAGTAGCGACCGAGTAGAATAACCTAGATCTGACTGGTGTTGACAAGATGCTCCAACTCAAACTTGAAGGCTTTGTATTCCTCAATGTCATACCCCGGTGCCCCCAAATGGTACAAGAAAATCTTCCTCCTTCAAGGATTGGCAGATAGTTTTCAAGTGGATTTAATTGGCCAAGCCTTGCCAGTGCGGGCTAAGATGGAAAAGAGGTCTGTGTACGAGTCTTCAAAGACAGCAAAGTCGTAATACCATACTTGAGTGTTGACGGTGATCCCCTCAACAGGAATGATGGGGTCATAGACGAATAGGAAGTGTGGGCCCCACAGGTTACGAATGACCTTCTCATCAATCAATCTAACAACCCTCTTTTTAAGGCCACACACTCGTATATGGTGTGTCTATGCTGATTCTTATGGAATAGGCACCTCTTATGGGCATAGATGGGTGCACAAGTTGGAAGGACGTCGGAGCTAACACATGCTGATCCGGCGACTTTTAATCCGTCATATACTTTGATGTTTTGCACCAACCTGGGTGCAACTCTAAAAAATAAATTGCGAGCTCTGAGGGAAATCAGCCACCACATAGGAGATGATGTACATGGAGTCCCTTGTAGCATCTCGTAGTAGTTGACAGCTTCATCAGTAGTTGGGGTGACTCCCTCAGGTACCCCACTTGATTCCCCGTACGGCATAGGATCCTTCTAATGCAACTCTGATTCTTGCTTTTGAATAGTGGGATATAGTTATCGACCATTTTCTTGACCTCGTTAGTGAGGTTTTGGTATTGATGTTTCCTTTAGGAGACTCTTCCGTGAGGTTTCCCACAAACTCCAGAATTTCAGCAACCTCTTTTATCTTGGCTTTAGCTAAGTCAATCCTTGCGTCAATCTTTCAGAGTTTTTCCCTAAGCGACTCCTCAGTCTCTTCGTCGCTAACCAAATTAACGACCAGTGACATGGAACTTTATTTGTTGTGAGTGTCCATTGGTAGCAAATCAACCTTTAAGAGGATGATGAAGCTCTGTCAGTCCGGGCTTTCTTGGCCCATTAAATGGCGGTCTAAATTTGGAGATGAGTAGACACCAAGAGTGAATCAACCCAATAACCTTTCTTTGTGAAGGTCAAAAGTGTAGTCTCATCCATGGCTCTCCTAATGCGAGCGTCTAAGTCCTCTAGACACTCGTGTTTGAAGTCTAACTCATCAGTCAGACGGGCTATGACAGTTTGGTCATGCTCCATCTTCTCTAGATACCTGGCATCTCGATCATCAGTTTGTCTATGGATGCGACAGGCTTTGACCTCGTCCTTTGAGTCCCTATCATGACTATATTGATAGAGATTAGGCCCAGTGTGAGGGTGCCTTGCAAGTATGCTCTCAATCAATCTACGTAGTCCTCATCACAACCAAGGCAGAAGATATCCTCGGCTAGATTCTTTGGACCCTACTTCACTCGACCATTGTACTCTCGAATGATGCCAGCTACCCCTCTGATCCTGTCTCCATCATAGTCGACCACGTACTTCCCTATGTTCCCTACTTGGGGTATTACCTGTCTCATTTCGAACTGTCTTAGGACCCTAATAGATATATATGGTCAGATTCCATAGATTCCCATAAGTGGTAGGAAAGGCATTTTCTACCTCTCACAACTATGGTCTCGGTTATAAAGTCGGGAAATCTCCACTTGATTTTGTCCTCTCAGAGTCTAGAAAAGATAAAATCCCACCCCTCTTTGTTTTGGTCCCCCAAATTTGGGTAAGTGACTTTAAGGTTATCCTCTCTACGTTTCGGATCTCGATATGATGGACCCTCAGTTTTGTTGAGCTGTTTGATTATCCATCATTGCACTAGAAGGTTACACCCTTGGATGTACCTATGTATGTTTCGGCATTAACCTAAGGCTCGGTGTATGTCGGCTAGGATGACCAACTACGTCATAGTACTTGGTTTCCCCATTTGTCATTATGCCATGAAAGATAGCATGGGTGACAAAAATGACTCGGGTATCTATGGCTTCGTGTCAGTCTTTAGGAAATACCATGGTTCCTAACAGGCGAAAAAGGCTAGGGGTCGGGTGGCTTCCCAACTGGCATAGGATCGGAACTCTACGGAGTGTTCTATGCATCCCTGTTTGGACCCAAATCTGCTATAAAGATCCCTAAAAGCTAGGGTCGGGCCAAATATCCAATTGGCGCTATCTAGGGATAGGAATTTCATAATCTCATTGGGAGTAGACTTATGGGGCACTAGAAGGTTATGGTCGGGTTTTTTCCTCCTTCTCATACAGGTCCCATTGCTATCTATGCAATCTTGGATCTCCTCTAGGGTTGGGGTCATCTCAAGGTCTCCGAACCTAAACATCATTCTATCGCAATCTCTATACCGGGTAAGGATTACTAAGAGCTCTATATTTCCTTTCATGGTTATAAGAGACGATAGGTGTCTTAGACAGTTTGATACTTTTCTTTGTTGCGAAGCATCTAACCATGACCACCACAATTTCAGCAACTCAGGTGCGTCTAAAACGACGTTGAATTTAAGGTTGGTATGCATCTACAAAATAGAGCACAATTAGTTTCTCCCCAAAGGATCCATAGAATACGGTTGACTTTCGAATTTTATAACATGTTTAAATTATATAAATTGCTTTAAAAGTGTTTAAATTCCCGCCAAATTCTTGTCATTCATTTATTTCAAACTCAAAGGATTTTGAAAGCAAAAGAGTTAAATTCTGCCTAAAATTGATTTGCACGGGGTAATTTGGTCAAACTTATTTTTGAACTAAAAACACTCAAGAATTAACTTGAGTAGAACTCTACTATTTAGTCCAATTATTCTTTTACATACTTTGAAAACCTTTGTAATTTTGAAAAGAGTATAACTCATTTTAAATATCAAGTTTTTTATCAAAATAGGTTTCCTTTTAAACTTTTCATGCTGTAGTCCCCAAAAGGTCATCAGATAATCCACAATACACCAAACCCCATATATTGCCAAGTCCAAGAAAGTGTTTTAAAGTTCTTAAAATCATTTGAGTTAGGCTCAGCCTAAAAATCAGCTTTTGAAACTATCAATTTGGCCAAAACTTTAGCCCAGAAAACGTCTTAACAAATCATGTTATATTAATTTTCTTTTAAATGGATCCATCTTCCAAAAGTCCAGATTTATGTTAAAGGAAAATACGGCCCATTTCGATGTGTTTTCAATCCATTAGTTCCAGTTTTCTTCAACATCAAAAACAGTCAAATTCGAGTTTGAAAAATCCATTTCTTGTTCCAAATTCTTTAAAGTAGAAAACAGTCCGTTTTTATTTTTAAATTCAGAAATTAATCAAGTTTTTGAAAACTCATTTATGGCTATTCTAATCTAAACGATGTACCTATCATTTGCCTATCCTAATCTCATAACCATAATAAGGTTCCAATATATAAAAGTATGTTTTATATAAGTAATATTTACATATAACATACAAATATGAATTGCAAGGTCATCACCCCTAGCAGGAGGCTTAACTTCATTCAGTATATAATCTGCAAGATCTTTAGGTAAATTGTTCCTTATAACTGGTTCATGCCACCTACCTTCTGTGACTACATCCCTCACATTCTCAATAGCCTCATTATAATTGAAATTTGTAGGTGTGATGATGTACAAAGGACCAAGGCATGTCCAGTTCTCAAACCA
This sequence comes from Anisodus acutangulus, assembly GCA_029783415.1. NCBI lineage: Eukaryota > Viridiplantae > Streptophyta > Magnoliopsida > Solanales > Solanaceae > Anisodus > Anisodus acutangulus. Next base: position 34,125,858 of record CM056497.1, read on the forward strand.
GAATAAGGAAGACCCAATCCTCAATTTTCACCAAATCTGATGATCTATCAAATCTCTAGCCTGCAGCATCTTCCTTCACACATGAGACCCCTCCTTTCATGGCACAAGTACAAAATTATTCTTCTTTAGGTATTTGTTGCTCATGAATGAACTCCACAAGGAAGACTTAGTTCTTAAGTTCCACCATTGTTTGGCAAATAAAGCCATAGACATGTCCTTCAATGATCGGAACCCCAAACCACCCTCTTCTTAAGGCAAACACACAGTGTGCCATTTTGTCCAATGTCTCCTCCATTCACTAACAGAATTACTCCAAAAGAATTGAGCAAAAATCTTATGCAACTTTTCAATTACAAATGAAGGATGATCAACTGCATAAATCAAGTGCATAAGCATTGCATGTAATACATGTTTCAATAAACCACCCCTGCCACCAAAGGAAAGAAATTTCCCCTTTCATCCTTGCAACTTATTTCTAACTTTAGTAATCAACTCTTAATAGAATGACATTTGAGCTCTATTATAGTATTTAGGGCATCCTAAATACATAATAGGAAAAACTTGTCTTGCAATACCTGTCACTCTTTTCACCTTCGGAAATACTGCATCATCAACTCTATCATGTAAGTAGATTAAACTTTTTGCTTTGTTAATCAACTGGTCAGAAGCTTTCTCATAATCAGATAATACCTCCATGATCATTCTCAATGAAATATCACAAGAAGAAGCAAAAATGATTGTGTCATCTACATAGGAGAGGTGATTGATTCTTGGACTCCATTTTGGCAAACCAAAACCACGGACTCTCATGCAATGCATTCAAGGCCCTAGAAAGAACTTCAGCAGCAAGTATGAACAATGTGGGTGACAAAGGGTCAACTTATTTAACACCTCTGATAGAATGGAAAATCCATGTAGTTGCCCATTAATCAACACAGAATACCAATTATTAGCAACAATTTCACATATATGACCAATGAGTTTTTCACAAAATCCCATTTTTCGTCGAACACTAGTGAGAAATCCCCATGACAGCCTATCATAAGCTTTTGTCATGTCCAACTTCATTACTACATTAGGAAAATTTTGATTTCCCCTCTTGGTTCTAAGTCTCACATGTGTTATAATCTCTTGTGTAAATAATATGTTCTCAACTATACTTCTTCTACTCACAAATCCTGCTTGATTCTAAGAAATTAAATCGGTCAGTAAGTGTGCTAACCTGTTGTATCACCAAAAGTTTGTACATCTTTCTTTTTAGGTAACAAAAAAAGGTTAGTATGAGTAATATACTTTGGTAGTTCCTTGCCATTTGTCACGACCCACACCCGAGGGCCATGACGAGCACTCAGACCTTACTTGTCAAGCACCACTAGACATACATTCACCACATAACCGTAAATAAGCATAGGCCACGAGGGTCATCACGAGGTAATCTACTGACTCATAGAAAATAATAAGCGAAAAAGGTGCAAGACCGATAGGGCATACATGTATATACATAGATGCTGGACATGACCGAACGAGCCGACAAGGCTACCATAGATAACTATACAACAAAACATAGGCCGAGGAGGCCACATAAAATATGACTGCATCATAACTGTCTACAAGCCTCTACTGGAATACGTGACATTATAAGGTCGGGACAAGGCCCCGCCATACCCATATGTGTATCAAATATATTGTACCAAGACTAGATTGCAACTCTGGAAAAAGTAGAGTGGTCCAATATGATCTGAATAGGAAACCTACAAGTGTGAACCGTTGCCCTGTCTAACTAAAAATGTAGGCATGAAACGCAACGTCCCCCGGGCAAAAGGGGCGTCAATACGAATAATGGACCGAGTATGTAAGGCATGAAGAATAACATAATAGAGACATGAAAGTAACATGAGCCAAGAGAGAATCAACCTATACAGAAATGCATCTAAGGGCCATAATATGCATAAGTGTCGTACATGTGCGTATATAACACCTGGTCATTATATATACATGCGTATATAACACCATATGATATGTGGGCATCCCATCATATCATATCGGCCTCTGTGGGCATAATCATCATTATATACCATATGATCAAGTGGTAGTGTGTATATAACGCTATAACATTTCCCATACACTGTATACATATCATATAGCATATATAACGCCTGTGAGGTCATGGTATATATATGTATATAATGCATGAATGATACTAAGACACTTTGAGTCTATCGGAGCGATGTAAGGTCGTTGCACCTCCGATAAACATTATGGGACTACTATATAAACATACCGTTCATTATGAGTCAATAAGACAAGATATACATGAATCAATAAACTTCTTCATCATTACATATGCATTTCTATCTTTCAATAGTAGAGTTACTTTGGACGGACATTCATTTACGTTCGTTTACATACAGGTCATGCCAAAAGAAAGAAGAGTAGCCTTAACATACCTTGTTGCTAACGACTCCACGTACTTCCTGTAGTACTTTAACCTACATTATGGTATTATAACTATGGTTAATTCCATGGAAGGACTCAAAACACATTGGTAAGCTAGTAGCTCTCTTACGGAAAATTGGGCAGCACTTCTCCAAATTCAAAATAGAACCAAACAATGATATTAACAATATCAATAACCAATCTCATCCATACATCCTTTCAAATATACAAGCACAACTCCCACAATACAATAAAATAGTATCCTATACCAGTCCACAACTTCTAGTTACCACCCCATATGTTTTCACGGTACTAATACTTCTAACACCTACACAAGCTCACACACATGATGGGAGGGAGATTTCTTACCTTAGTTGTCTAAGAACTTCCTATTTCCACTTTGTTTCAACTAGAACTTGCTAATAACAACTTTGCTCCTTTAGATCTTTGAAGAAGAATTAAACTTGCCTCCATAAATGACTAAAAATGTTGTTGCTACATAGGATTTAATTGAGCAAAGTGAAGCTGCAGGTTGTTGGACGTTTTTCCATTACTTCAAAAGAATTCCCAAGGTGAAGAACAATTCTCAAAGTGGAAAGAATCCTCCTCCAAGTGAAAGAACAAGATGGGAACGTTTTTCTTGCTCAAAAGAACATTCAAAATAGTATATGAACCCTCTAAGATCAACTATGTTTACTGCACAAGTTCTTGAGAAACTTCCTAAGCTATTTGATACTATTAAGATGCTGGTAAGCAAGCAAAATGAAGTGTAGACATATATATATCATATGACTCGTCTAATTGCTCTTCAATGTGATGACAAGTAGCAACTCATTAAATGGGGTGGTGAAGCAAGCAGCTCATTATCCACTCCTTTGCAAGTAGGTGATGCACCTACTTGCTTAGTAAGTAGATGATGCATACCTTATAACATTTAGACACGTGTCTCATCCTTGTTTAATAATCATGACATGTGTTAAATAACTCAAACTAGTAGGACATGTAAGAAAGCAACTCAAGCAAGTAGGACGGGTAAGCAAGCAGCTCAATTTTATTTGCCTGAAATTTCATTTCTTACATTTAAGTGAATTCTTCAACCTCAACTTAGGCGTACATATTTTGAACAAAAATATGGGACATTATATCTCTTTTCAAGTCTCATTTACCTTAACTAATGTAGAGAGGTTTCACTCTCTCCGAGCTTACATTAGATAACTTACGATAACAACGACGTACAAAGTATGGGTGTAATACCATTGAAGAATTCCCATACCATGTTGAAGATATCATCACCAACTACCTTCCAACAGGCTTGGAAAAATAAACCAGTAAAGACATCAGGCCCTCCTGCACTTGAACTATTGAGCCCAAAAATAGCTTTCTTCACTTCTTCTTAGGCATATCCACAAGATGTTGATTCTGTTCTATTGAGATCATGCTGTAATATACCATACTGAGGTTGAGTCACAGTTTCATGAAATTGAGACAGATAAAATCTCACAGCCTCCTTAGCAATATCATGATCATTATTCAACCAAACACCTTGATTATTCTGTATTATTCTAAGCTGCATTATCTTCCTTCTCCCATTAACTTGTGCATGAAAGAATTAAGAATTATTTCCCCCATGTTGGAACCAAGACATGCCGGTCTTGTTTTTCAAAAATTCTTCCTCAATATGAAAAATAGTTGTCAACTCAGCATTTGCCTTCATAAGCTTCTCTCTATTCACATAGAAAGGATTTTCCTCAAACATATCTTCATGAGCTTTGATAACTTCTTCCAAATTTGTAATATTTTAAAAGATATCACCATATGTAGCTCCAATCAAAGTAGACAATACCTTCCTCATGTTCTTCAATTTCATGCTAAACTTCCAAAATGAATTACCCTCAATATATGTATCCAAATTAGCCATCACCACATCCATGAATGTCTCATGCTTGATCTAAAAGTTAAGGAACTTAAATGTCTTCTTGTATTGCTGCACTTCTTGTTTGAATTCAAGTAACAAAGGTGAATGATCTGAGCCCAATTTGATCAAGTGATTGACCTCCAATCCTAGAAATAATTATTGCAATTCAAATTTGCCAAAACATCTGTCTAATCTCTTGAACATGCAGTTACCATCCCCTCTCCCATTCCATAATGTATATACTCTCTTTGTCTTAAGTTGCAAGTCTGTATACAGTGTTTAAAGTCTTCAGCTTCAGCTAGAGATACAGGTAATCCACCATACTTCTCCTTTTCATCAATAATTACTTTAAAACCACTACCAATAAGACAAGGAAAAGTCATGTTTGAGGCTATGTCACACTTTGCATACACTAATGTGACCTCTATATCAAGATCCTAATTAAATAATTTCAAGGTAAGCTGTTGAATACTGTCAATTAGTATAGTTACTTCAAACTCTTCATCAACAAAGGCCAAGATCTTGACAGATACATTACATATAGCAGTTTCTAGGACTAGTCTTCTCCTGTAGGATTCTAACTTATATGCTTGTTGAAAAGGCTCCATCAAACCAATAAGAAAGAATATGTGTTTGTTATGCATTGTCAAAAGCCTCTTAAAAGCTTTTTTAGTATTTACTGACGTTGTATTCCAAATGAGTGCATTCATCACTATATATTGGATTTAGATATTGTATTCCTCCTTGTTTGCACCCCTGTATGTTGAGACGCAGTATTCTCATTATTTGCCTTCTTTCTTGTCTTTCCCAGTCCCTTCTCAATTTGTTTTGGTGACAGATCACCTTCTATTGTTGCATTTAAGAAGTTTTGGGCTGTTGATTCTTCATTTAGATCATGTCTTGGCTCTACCCTATCTACTAGTGCAACTTGTTAATCACCAGTAGTCACATTAGCAACTGCATTAGTCTTAGGAACAAACTCATGTTGTACCACTTGTTTATGAAAATTAGAGCATGTACTGCATTTCTTCTTTGGGTTTTGTGTCTTAACTGATGTGATCTTCTCCTTTCCATATGTTTGCAAATTATTATATTGTCACGACCTCAAATTACTAAGTCATGTGGGCACCTACCATTTCCACCTCAGTAGGCGAACCCTTCCCTTAATCATCAATTCATTAACAATAAAGTATAGAAAGCAAATGTAAGCCTAAAAACATAGATATATGATACAACAGAATACAACAACTACCTAAGAGATCTGGTATGTATAGTACAAGAGCTTCTAAGTATACAACTAGAATAAAATTACAACCACAACCTGAATACACTTCTGTTTAGAAAGAGAATTAAATAGAAAATCTAGATGAACTCCAAGAGATCCTTGAAGGCTAATCGAACCTCGCTAAAGTTCTTGTAACAACTCTACACCTAAAAGGGTGTAGCAGGATTAGTATCAGTACAAACACTATATGTTTTAGACATTTAATGGTTGGTATAATCATGAAATATGATTGATTTAGATGCACTCCATCAAACGCAAAACTCTAGTAATTTTGTTGTAGATTTTCCCTCCAACCAGCCAGCTTCCTTTGACATTTTCTAATAATTTAACTGTTGGATTGAGTATAAATTTTAACTGAGTGGTCACAATATATAAGGCTTAAATGTGAACAGTGGAGATCTTTTTTGGAGGTCTGGAGCAGTGTGGTTTGAGCTATGAACTATAGCTATGAAAATCGATAAAAACTCTTCTCAAGGTTTCAAGGTCAAAGTTTTAGGTTTCTTCTTCAAGAGTTCAGACCTTTTCTTCAAGTTTTGGAGGCCTAAGGTATGTAGAGCTTCTATCCACGTATGGGAATATCCATGTCCTTCCCCATGCTACTCTTTTCCATGAAACATGTATTCTTCATAAGTTTAGGATTTTGTTCCATTATCATGATAACCCTAATACATGTAATATTATTACACGTCATGTCTGTATTAAAAGTCATCAATTTTATTCATGATAGGTCATTATGATTGTCATGAACCTATCAGTAATCCATGAACGCATGTTTTGAATCCCATGAGTTCTTAAAGACAAGTTATAATTATTATTACTCAGTTTCCATGAAATTATATATATGTTTTTAATGATTTATGTAAGTTATATGATATATCTCTTTATATGTTAAAAGTTATTTTCATGAAATTCATGGGCTTACAAACCAATAATTTTCAAGTACATGTTTTGGTAGTTGCATAGATTACTAAGAAGGCTCAGGCAACCTGAAACTACGTATGGTAGCGTAGGATAAGGGTCACTCCACCCAAAGGATGATACCTTCATATTATTGATTGTATCATTTCATGTCATGTTCATGTCTCATACCCTAGGAAGGTATGGAAGCGCTATGTTGGTCGAGCCAGTTACCAGACTCCACGTACCCATGTGATGATTTCATGTTGTTGGTTGTACTACTACCCTTCCCTTAGATATATAGATATATAATTTTATAAGATTTTATACATGTTGCTTCATTCATGTCAGATAATGTTCATGTTCAGTTTCAGTTTCATGTTCCTATTATTTCATGTGGCTTCTTATTCTTTCAGTTTATTTACATACGTACAATGCAAATTTACTTACTCCCCTTTTTCCCGGGGCCTGCAGTTCACGGTATATGTACTGATTTTCAGGACGACGAATTTGCTTATTAGGATTTGCCTCAGTATCAGCAATAGGTGAGCCTCATTTCATTCGGGGTGTTAGTCATTTAGTTTACATGTCATGCTATCTAGTAAAGGTAGGTCGGGACCTTTTCCTTGTAAAATAATTTGGCAGTCAAACTCACGTTCAGAGGTTTCATAGACTAGACTAGTTTAGCATGTCACATTAGAAAATCAATATTTCAAACTTATTATGTTTTCATATATTTCCATAATATATTTTAAGATTATATTTTAGTAATCAGTTTTACATGATTTAAATCATTACTATAGCATGTTTTGATGCCATGTTGATTCAGCAAGCCATGTGGTTTGCTTAGTCACATGCAGTCAGGCACCGAGTGTCGTGTTTCACCTAGGCCATGGTTTAGGGCCTTACGAATACCCTATCAAATATCACATTTGTAGTAAGCTATTAGCAAGACTCAGCTCCTCCATGACAAGAAGACATTTGAATGGTGTTAAGAATATTCATATGTCTTTGGGGACCATTGACATGTGATTGTATTATTTTAATGAATTCAAGTGACGCATGACAGTTATGCATGTGAGATATTTGACTGATTCACATAAATCCCGATCTTAGACAAACTATTTATTTACATATGGAAGTACAACATGGAATTAAATGTGTCACACCCCAACCTTAGGGATATGGCCGGCACCCGGTTCCGTAAGGCCCAAGCGTACCAATCATAGGACATGAAGGTGACATAAATAGTTCTGGGCCGAAGAGGCCTACAATAGATAACTGTATAATACTCTACAAGCAAAAAAGGATCCAACACACACACACACACACACACACACGTATATATATATATATATATATATATATACTAAGGCCGACAAGGCCATTATAAGTATAACCTATCATCTGGAAGGTCGGCAAGGCCATAAAAAATGACATAACACATGACTCCAGTCTACAAGCCTCTATATACAATATGGAGTAGCAACAAGTCAGGATAGGGCCTTGACATACCCAAGATACATATATACATCAAAACCAGAACCTACCAACACTCTAGACAGCTCCGGAAGAAAGTAGTGTGACACCCAGCAGCTGGATCAGATCACCTATTGTGGAGGAGCGTCAGGATGTATATCTATACCTGCAAGCTTGAAATGCAGTGCCCCAGCAAGGGACGTTAGTACACATAATGTACTAAATATGTAAGGCGGATAAGCATAAACAAATAAGATATCAAGTGCAAAGGAAAGTAAAGATACTACCTGGACCTCAGAAGCCACTGGAGGAATATACAACGCATGTTATCATTTAAAAATCATATACATAGGACACACTATGTGGAAATATCATCATCAAGTCCCTCTTTGGGGCTATATAACATACCCAACTGCAGTGGTATATACATATAAGTGTGGTACCCAGTCGACTATAACGCGGCTCGGTGTATATATATATATATATATATATATATATATATATATATATATATAATGCATGAATGACCTCATAAGACCAACAGGAGCAGGGCGGGGTGACACAGGGTCGTTTAACCCCGCCTATCATTATGGAACTAGATACATCAATTGTAATCATGGAGCTCAGAATCAATCATACAACAAGAAACATTATAAAGTGCGGAAAGTATTCCCAACAAGGGACATATAAGAATCGTACAACATTTCATAATAGGAGTAGACATGCTTCTATACTCATGAACGGAGTTTGGATAGGGAATATTCATCCTATAATGTGTTCTCTACGATCTTGCCAATAGAAGGAAGGGTAAGCCTTACATACCTCGTCGCTTGAACAATGTCTGTCCTACCAAGTCTTACATGCCTTATGAATGACAACCTACATGATAAAGGTAGTTCAGAATAAGATGTCACACCCCAACCTTGGGGTGTGTGGCTGGCACCTGGCGCCTGGGCGGCCCGAGTGTACAACCTGAATATCATCACGTGAATGTATAATTGTATGAGCTGACAAGACCTCAGAATGATAACTATAAAGCAATATGACATAAAATTTTGCAAATGGAAGAACTCAACCGATGTATATATACATACTAAGGCCGACAAGGCCAACATAATCTCTAACCAACATCCAGGCCTACAAGGTCGTACTGAATAAACTAGACAACACAAGACGTGTTTAAAAAGACTTAAGAAAGAAACATCGACATAGTACATAAGTCGGGACAGGCCCCCCAACATACCCAAAATATCAAAAGGATATAAACATGACCCTGACTTGGCAATACTCTAGGAGGAAATGGAGCTCACCAATAAAAGCTGATATCTGAAGGCAATCTATGATTGAGGGTCCTCTTCTTGCCTACCTGAACCTACGTTACATGAAACACAGCATCCCTAAGAAAAAGGACGTTAGTATGAACAATATAGTAAATATGTAAGGTGAAAAGAGAGGGATACAAATCATACCTATCTTTTAACCTTATTCTACACTGCTACATTAACGTCGTAACTCTAACCTTTCAACTTCCTAACTGATTAGTGGTAACTGCCCAACTGGCCATAGCTTGGTGGGGAATACGTGCCTACGCAACTTGTCATAAATAATGATACATAACTTCCCAACTGGTGGTAACTAGACCACTGATCGTAGCTCAATGGTAAATACGTACCTTTCCAACCATAAATAACGGTACATAACTGCCTAACTGGTGGTAACTGCCCGACCGACCGTAGCTTGGTGGTAATTACGTGCTTGCCTAATTAGTGGTAAATAATGATACATAGCTGCACAACCGGTGGTAACTGCCTGACCGACCATAACACGGTGGTAAATATGGAGTACCATAATCAAGCTCTTATAAGTATTGTATGTACATATATAACGTTATTACTTTGCTTATATGTAAATATTAGATCCACACACGGACTCATACTATAGTTGGAGTCATAAGGAGATGTCGTGAACTCATCGGGGTGACATAAGCTCGTTAAACTCCTGAGTAGCATTTTGGAACTATCATCAACAAAGACTCACTTTATCTAGAAGCCAAAGGAACCTTTTAGCATGGATACATAACTCATAGGAGACCATAAACAAGAGCTCTTAATTAACTAAGAGTAGGGTTGTTACACTTCCAACTGACGTTATGGAAATAACATACCATTTTACTCTTTCATACGAATCAACCAGACAATATTCATCATTTTTAGCTTTCAAGAAACCAACAAGGAGCTACAATATGTCAATATAGACATGACGTTATAAAGTGCGGAAAGTATTCCCAACAAGGGATAAACAAGGTCATGAATTACTACAATGGAGAAGAAGACAGGCATTTCAAACTCAACAAGGATGGAGTCATTTTAAAAGACGTTTCATTAAATTTTCATTTCTTTAACAAAATCATGCTAATAGAAAGATGAAGCCTTAACATACCTTGTTGCTCAGCTCTAACAACACAATGACACCAGCTCATTCTATGCTTCAATATGCACCAAAATAAACCTACAAAAATCACTTCTCGAAACTAGCATCAAATACGACAATAGGCAAGTTCGATTTAGAGTTAAACTCTATTCTTTCCTTCTCTTCTTTTAACCCATAATAGAAACAATAATTCCAATACCTGGTGTAACTTAACAACCATCACAACAACATCATATCAATATTAATCTATACAATCCCCAATCTCATGAAGCCATATTCATTCCTTCAAAATAGCCCCAACAACATCAAGAACTATTTACACAACTTGAATGCTATGTTGTAGCTTTTCATCTCAATCATTCAACCATCATCAAGATCAACTTAAACACAAAAGAAAAGGGTTTAAACTTAACTCAACAATCAGTAGCAACTCCAAAAATAACCTTCATTAGAAAGAACAACACACAACAACAACACAACAACAACCAAGTTATCTTCTCAGCATCTACAACACTTTTGATGAAGGCATAAGGTTATTTCACTTAGGAATTTCTTGGAGACCATGAAAATTTTTAATGAACCTTCTTGGGGTATCTAGGGTCTGGTTTGGTCGAGAAATAAAGAGAAAGGATGAAGGCACCACTTAAATAGCTCAAAAGGTCGCCACTCCTTAATTTTGCGGCATGTTCTGTACCCCGCATAACTCTACGACCGCAGAATGGGTTGCAAAATTTCCCAGAAGTTTCAAATTCTCTTATCCAATTTTGCGCACCATAGTGCAGCCCATTGACCTATTTTATGATCCGTAGAATGCTCCACAAAAATCCCATTTATTGATTTTTCATCGAAACTTATTTCCTTTCATCCAGTTAGTCTTAAACTTTCCCGAAACATCAATAAACCTTTACTAATTTTTGGGAGAAAATCTCCCCCACTCCGATCCTACATCAGATAACTTATGACAACAACGACGTACAGTACAAGGTAGAATATCTTTCCTCCCTTTAAAACATTCGTCATTGAATGTTAACTCGTAGACACTTGCGAGAATCTTGCACACGGCCAAGAAAAACACACAGGGCCAATACCTATAAATAATATCACTTTGTCTTGCATGTCGGCTCTCATATAATATTTATAAATTGTTCCCCAAGCTTTCTGTCGTACAATTTCTTACGAAGGGCTATCATTCTTCTTGTTAAGCTTACAATAGTCATCCCTTAATAATTTTACTATCCTTGAGTACTTAATTCTTCTCTAACTTATGTCCGTCCTTATGAGTTTTAAGATCCCTAAGCTTCTCTCGGGTTCATGTCCTTACCTAGCCTTTCTATTCTTTAACGTTGTCTTTCTACAATTCACCTTAAATATAACATGCTAATTTCCATTAACGACACAGTCTCTACCAATATATCACATTAGTATAACAATATGCTAGCTCATCTTAACATCTAAAACAACTATTTCTAACTCTATAAGGTCAACTTAAGGTCTGATGATTACATATCATTACCGTACGATCATCCTAGGCTTGCCTATCAATATCTGACTTAACAATAATGACTCAGATACTATACTAAACTCCCCCACAATTAACAAGGTGATATATGATGAGGTAGATCCAGAACCTATCAAGCATTGCTGGAGCCAAGGCTCCACTTCCACTCTTACCCTAGTCCCCTTAGTTAAGCCTTGGACTCTCATGTATCTCATGGTCTTTACTCCCACACCAAAAACAACCCCCTAAAGTCATCTGGCACTGCCCAGAATGTGGCCGACCGATTGGCAGCAAAGTGGTCTCATTCAAGCTATGTTACTCTGACCTTGGATCCCGATACTTGCGAATCTCACATCGACCCTACCGGAGAGCCTTGATAAAAAATTAATTGTTGTGATGATCTAGTCTGCTACCAATACCATGAAAATCTAATATCGCTCGATAACTCTTTATACTCATTTGCTATTGTGACCCTCTTGGCCTGACTATCACCCTCGTTGAGTCATATCATATATGTACAGGTGACTCCTAATTAACAGAATCCCAAGATTGTAAATCTCTCAATCCCTTAAAGGATTCCACTCCCCTTGGTACTCCATTATGGTGCTGAAGACCCAACTGTGTCAGTAATAGCACTGTCGTCCTTACTCCCTGATCATTTTGAGCCTGGGATGGTGTAACATGTCATACCTTTAAACTAAGCCATATTTATGATTCAGGAGTTTAGAAAACCAAAACGGGGACTTTAAAGTTGAAAACCAGTTTCAGTTCTGCAAATCAGATTTTATGCCTGGATTATATGAACTGTAAAATATATTATGGACCGTCGATTTGAACCTTCAATTTATTTTGAGATTGATGGAACCCCTGTGTATTCTACAGACCATAAAATATTATACGGTCCGGCCTTTCTTACCATCAAATCCCCTCAGCTTTATAAAACACCAAAAAATTAGAAATTTCAAGACGATCCAATTATACGGATCATATAAACATTTATGGATCCTATAAAATTATACAGTCCAGACCAGATTGTAAAAAGATTCGACGGTCCGTCAAATCCTTCCGACAGCAAATAGTATAAATACACAATTTGTTCTAAAAAACTGGTTTTCATAATACCCAAGCCCTAGAACGAAGTTTCTCTCTTCCCAACTTTATCCTACATCAAGGAAAGTCTCTCTCACACGATTCTAACACAATCCCCATGAATTCTAAGTAAAACCCATTATTCTTAACCAAGGGCTTTCAAGATAAACTCAATCCAAGGTTCAAGGTTCAATCTTTGGATTCCTCCTTTCAAGTTCAGATTTTTAAGACACGTTTTGGAGTGATTAAGGTATGTAGAGCTTCTACCCACGTGTGGAAATATCTATGTTCTTCCCCACGCCATGTTATTCCATAAAACCATGAAATTTTATAACTCAGGGTTTTAACTCTATTATCATGATAACCCTAATCACAAGTAATATTATATATACGTCATGCCTCTATTAAGTTTTGTTATAGTATTTATGATATGTTATTACGATTGTCATGAACTTGTCTGTAATCCATGAACACATGTTTGAATTCCATGCGTTTCTAAATTACAAGTTATGATTAAAGTTACTCAGTCCATGAAATCATATATGCTTTTCATCACTCATTCAAGTTATATGATATATCTATTTCACAAGATAAATTATGATTTCAATCCATGCTTTACAAGTTGCTTTTTTGAAACCCATGGGCTTACAAGTCCTTATTTTCAAGTGCAGATTTTGGGAGTTGCATAGTTTACTGAGAAGGCTCAAATAGCCTAAAACTACATATGTCACTGTAGGATAAAAGTTGCTATGCCAGAGGACGATACCTTCAGATTCTAGATTAGATCCTTTCATGCCATGTTCATGTCTCATACCCCGACAAAGTATGGGACTGCTGTGCTGGTCGGGCTAGGTACCAAACTCAATGTACCCACATGGTGTTTCATGATATCAGTTATACTACTGCTCTCCCCACATATACATAGATATACATATACATAACATTATAGATTTATGCACATGTATTATACTCATGCCAGATCATGCTCATGTTACATTTTTAGTCTCATTTCCTATTATTCCATATGCCTACTTATTTCCTCAGTTGCTTTACATACAATTGAAATTTACTAATGTCCCTTTTGCATGGGACCTGCACTTCACGGTGCATGTGTTGCATTTTAGGGAGACAGATCTGCTCAGTAGGATTGCTTCAGTCTCAGTTATTTAGTGAGTCTCATCTCATTTGGGGTACCAGTCTAGTAACTTTTATGATTATGTTTTATGATAGAGGTATGTCAGGGCCTTGTCCCGGTGAATAGTTTTGCAGTCAAACTCATGTTAGAGGTTTCACAAACTAGTTTAGTATGTCATGTCAGCATTTTCTTTTCAGAAATATATATATTCAGATTATTTCTGCTATGATTATTTTAGACTACCGATACATTATTGTGATTTACATGTTTTAAATCATTACTATAACATGTTTTGATGCCTACACTGATCAACAAGCTATGTGGTTCGCTCAGTCATATATAGTCAGGCACCGAATGTCGTGTTTCACCCAGGCCATGGTTTGGGGCATTACAAAGCTTGATATCAGAGCACTAGGTTCAAGTATCTTACGGAGTCTATGAAACCATGTCTAGTGAGGCCATTTTTATGAGTGTAAGGGCCACACAGTTGACCACCAGGACATTTAGAACTGTCTCACTTTTTTCATAATGTAGATCATGCAGTTACTGTTTTACCTTCAAGACATCCTTCTAACTCATGCATATTAAATATTTGAGAAAATGCCTGCGAAATAAAAATCAGTTACGAGCAAGAGAGCTGCTACCAATGCTACTCATGAGGAAAATGCTCAGCCTTAGGGAGCCAATTCGGGTACAACACCCCCACCCGATACTATAGGGCCTGCGGAGATCAAAGTTTCGCTGCCAAGTTCTACTGACTCAGATGTTAGGCGAGCTATACAGCTGCTCACCTAGCTTGCAGTTGCTCAAGACCAACGACTAGGGATGACTCTAAGTACAGGAACTATTAGAAAGTAATTCAGTTTCAGAACTCGTGAGTTTCTTCATATGGACCCTCCGGTGTTCACAGGGGCAAGCAAGATAGAAGATCCGCAGAACTTTATTGATGGGCTTTAGAAAATCTTCCATGTTATGCATGTTACGGACTTAGAGGTAGCAGAGTTAGGACTTATCAATTGCAAGATATTTCTAACATATGGTATGTGTCTTGGGAGCAGTCCTAAGTGGAGGATACGTCTCTTGCGACTTGGGATGAGTTTACAGATGCCTTCATTGAACATTTTTTGAAGATAGAGGTTAGGGAGGCAAAGAGTTTAAGAAGCTCAAGCAGAATGGCAGGAGTGTTCAGAAATACTATCTTCACTTTGTTTCTCTAGCAAAGTATGCTCCACACATGGTTCTAGACATGATAGCCAGAGTTAGGCATTTCGTGTATGGTCTTGATCCCCATTTGTAAGATTCAGCTAATATTACAACTTAGAACAGGGAGATGACTATTACAAACATGGTTGCCTTAATACTGGGTAATGAAAGTAGATTGAAGGAAGAGGAAGTGTTCCAGAGAGAGAATGACAGAGAGTTTAATAAGAGAGATAAGTCTTCAGGTCACTTCAGTTATGCGGGAGGTGGAGGCAAGCAATATTTCAAGAATAGGTCATCCAAGCCTCCTCCATATTCAGCCAATGCCCCATTCCTAAGATCAAGAAAGATCACAAAAGACAGAACATCAGAGCACCAAGATCTCAGTCACAGGCCAGCGTGGGTCAAGGTACTTTCAGTAATCCAGTTAGTGGCAAGTGTGGTAGGAGACACCAAGGAAAGTTTCACATGGGTATGGCTATTTGTTGTGGTTATGGTTAGTAGAGTCATTTTCTGAGAGATTGTACATCAGCGAGGCAGGGTGTAGGAGGTAATGTGGCTCGGTCCACAAATTCTACAGTTCCTCATAATTCTTAGGCCCAATCAGGGCGTGGTCCTGCTAAGTCTGGTAACACATGAAGAGGTCCAAACCGCTTGTATGCATTATCTAGTCGACCAGATACAAAGGCTCGTGCAATTGTAGTCACAAGTATACTAACTATTTTCACTTGTATCGTTTATCCCTTATGGATCCTGGATCCACTCTGTCATATGTAACTCCTTTTGTTTCTATGAAATTTGGGATAGAACTAGAAAAGTTGCATAAACCCTATGAAGTATCCATTCCGGTTAGTGAGTCAGTTACATCCAACGAGTATATAGAGATTGTCCAGTTAAAGTCTATCACCACATTACTATAGCCGATTTGGTAGAGTTAGAAATGGTAGACTTCGATGTAATCATGGGTATGCATTGATTATCTTCATGTTATGGCACAGTAGGTTATAGGACCAAAATTGTCAGTTTTGAATTTCCCATTTAACCAGTCATAGAATGGAAAATGATGCAGTAGCACCTATAAGGAGGTTTATTTCCTATCTTAAAGCCAGAAAAATGATATCCAAGGGGTACATTTACCATCTAGTTCGGGTTAGAGATGCAGATACCCAGACCCCGACTCTTCAGTCAGTGTCAGTTGTTAATAAGTTTCCAGAAGTCTTTCTAGAAGATCTTCCCAAAGTTCTCTCAATTGGGAGATTGAGTTAAGAATTGATCTACTTCTTAGCACTAAGCCAATATATATTCTGCCATACAGAATGGCTTCAGCAGAGTTAAGAGAACTAAAAGCCAGTTCAAAGATCTCCTTGATAAGTGATTCATCAGACCAAATTTCTCACCATGGGGTGCACAAGGCTTGTTTGTTCGAAAGAAATATAGGTCCTTATGTATGTGCATTGACTACCGACAGTTGAACAAGATCACCATTAAGAGCAAGTATCATCTTCCCAGAATTGATGATTTATTTGACCAACTTCAGAGTGCTCAGTGTTATTCCAAGATTGAGCTTAAATCGAGGTACAATCAGCTTAAGGTTAAGGAAGTCGATATTCTGAAAACTTCCTTAAGAACTCGTTATGGTCATTTCAATTTTTTTGTTATCTCATTCGGACTGACTAATGCCCCAGCTTCTTCCATGAATCTTATGAACATGGTCTTTACGCCTTATCTTGATCATTTCATCATTGTCTTCATTAATGATATCCTAGTGTATTCCCGTAGCGAGGCTGATCATGCAAAACATCTCAGAATTATATTGCGGACACTTCAGGATCGTGAGCTTTATGCAAAATTTTCCAAGTTTGAATGTTGGCTTAAGCCAGTGGCATTCTTAGGCCATGTGATTTTAGGCAAAGGTATCTAGGTTGATTTTCAGAAAATAGATGTTGTTCAGAATTGGCCCAAACCCACTTCTACTTCAGATATACAGAGTTTCTTTGGTCTGGCAGGCTATTACAGATGATTCGTAGAGGGTTTCTCTTCTATCTCAGCTCCATTGGTTAGATTGACTTAGAAGAAAGTCAAATTCCTGTGGTCAGATGCTTGTGAGCTTAGTTTCAAAGAATTGAAAATGACACTGACTTCTGCTCCAGTGTTAATATTGTTAGAGGGAACCGAGGGGTTCGTAGTATATTGTGTGTCTTCAGGAGTTGGTCTTGGGTTTGTTTTAATGCAGCATGGTAAGGTTATAGCTTATTCATCCATGCAGCTTAAGCCTCATGAAAAGAATTATCCAACTCATAACTTAGAATTGGCAATCGTGATTTTTGCACTCAAGATATGTCATCATTATTTGTATGGAGTTCACGCTAACATTTTCACAAATCATAAGAGCCTTCAGTATATTTTCAAGCAGCGGGAGTTGAATCTCAGGTAGAGGAGATGGCTCAAATTGATAAAGAATTATGATTATAGATGTTCTCTACCATCTAGGAAAAGAGAATGTGGTAGGCGATTCTCTTAGTTGACAATCCATGGAAAGTTTAACTTATGTTGCAGAAGATAAGAGAACCATGACAAAGGAGATTCATCGACTAGCCAGTCTAGGAGTTCGACTCATGGACTCCGAAGATGGTGGTGTTGTTGTTCAGAATAAGTCTGAATCCTCCTTAGTTGCCGAGGTAAAGGAGAAGCAGTTTAGTGATCCCTACGGATTGAAGCTGAAAGAGGGGATTCACAAGAATAAGACTACAACTTTTGAACAAAGGGGAGATGACGGTACATTAAGATACCGAGGCAGGTTATGTGTTCCAGATGTGGACAGACTCAGAGAGCGAATCGTGGTAGAAGTGAATAATTCTAGGTATTCTATTCACCTAGGTTCTACAAAGATGTGTCATGATCTTAAGGAGATTTATTGGTGGAACGATGTGAAGAGAAATGTAGCATACTTTGTATCCAAGTGTCCAAACTGTCAGCAGGTGAAAGCCGAGCACCAGAGGCTTGGTGGGTTGGCTCTGAATATTGATATTCCTATTTGGAAAGGGGAGATGATAAACATATACTTCATAACAGGGATACCTCGCTCAGCCTAAAGGCATGTTTCAATTTGGGTGATAGTGGACCGACTTACCAAATCAGCCCACTACTTGCCAGTCAAAACCACAGATTCCGTAGAGGATTATGCTAAGTTTTATATTCGAGAAATTGTCAGGCTTCATAAGACCCAATGTCCATTATTTCAGATCATGGTGCTCAGTTCACAACACACTTTTGGAAGCCTTTATTCTGGAAAGGATTGGGTACCAAGGTAAATCTCAGCACAACTTTTCATTCTTAGATAGATGGTCAGGAAGAGCGTACTATTCAGACTCTTGAGGATATATGGAGGGCATGTATTAATGTTAATTAGGATGATCATTTGCCTCTCATTGAATTTGCTTATAATAATAGCTACCATACCAGTATCCAGATGGCACCGTTCGAAGCTCTTTATAGGTAAAGGTGTAGATCACCAATTGGTTCGTTCGAAGTTGGTGAATTAGAATTGTTAGGACCAGACTTGGTCCATCAGGCTATGGACAGAGTCAGGCTAATTCAGGAGAATTTGAAAACAACTCAGAGTCGCCAAAAATACAGACTTGGATTTTTAAGTTGGTGATTGGGTATTTATGAAAGTCTCACCTATGAAAGGTCTCATAAGGTTTGAAACGAAAGGGAAGCTCAGTCCTAGATATATCGGACCTTACAGGATTTTGAGGAGAGTTGTCCAAGTGGCTTATGAACTTGAATTTCCACAAGATTTAGTTGCTATGCATCTAGTGTTTCATGTATCCATGTTGAGAAAGTGTGTGGGAGACCCATCGTTGGTTTTTCCTACCGATTCCATTATAGTTAAGGATGGTTTGACCTATGAGGAGACCCGTGTGGCTATTTTGGGTCGTCAGATTCGGAAGTTGAGAACTAAGAAAGTTGTCAAGAGGGAGATGTTGTAACATCTCGTACCTTTAAACTAAGTCATGTTCATGATTCAAGAGTTTAGGAATCCAAAATAGGGAGTTTAAAGTTGAAAATCGGTTTCAGTTCTGCAGATCAGATTTTACGCTTGGATTATATGAACCATAAAATATATTACGGACCATCGATTTGAACCTTCAATTTATTTTGAGATTGAAGGAACCCCTATAAATTCTATGGACTGTAAAAGATTATACGGTCCATCCTTTTCTTATCGTCAAATCCCTTAAAATTTTACAAAACACTGGAAAATTGGAAATTTCAAGACGGTCCAATTATACGTACCTTATAAAATTATACGATCCTGACTAGACGATAGAAAATTTTGATGGTCCGTCGAATTCAGCCGACAAATCCTTCCAACAGCAAACAATATAAATACGAGACTTAGTTTTGAAAAATTAGTTTTCATAATCCCCAAACCCTAGAATAAAGTTTCCCTCTTCCCAACTTTCTCCTACATCAAGGTAAGTCTCTCTCACGCGATTCTAAGTGACTCTAACATAATCCTCATGAATTATAAATAAAACCCATTGTTCTTAACCTAGACTTTTCAAGATAAATCCAATCTAAGGTTTCAAGGTTCAAGCTTTGGATTCCTCCTTCCAAGTTAAGATTTTTAAGACACGTTTTGGAGCGATTACGGTATGTAGAGCTTCTATCCACGTGTGGAAATATCTATGTTTTTCCCCATGCCACGTTATTCCATGAAACCATACAATTTCATAATTTAAGGTTTTAACTCTACTATCATGATAACCCTAATCATATGTAATATTATATATATATATATATATATATATATATACCAAACTTAGGTCGAGGATCTAAAAGGGATAACAGACAGGGAAGGAATCGGGATATAAGGTATTGAAGAATTAAAAGATAATTGAGGTATGCAAGAAGTAAATAAAGATTAATTTACAATTTAAGGTTCCAGTTAAGGAAACCATAAATAAAAGGTTCTGCAGGAATATAAATCAAATAGGCGGTAGAACCAGCCAAGTATTTAATGAAGGAATTCAAACAATTGCACTTTTTGACACAGGAGCAAATCTAAATCTGATAAAAACAGGTATAGTACCTAAAAATTTAGAGAAAAAACTCGTGAGAAATTAGCAGCTGCTAAAAGCACTAAAATCAAAATTGATTCCAAAACCAGTGCGTCAATAGATAATGACGGAGTTTCTATAGAAACATCATTTGTTTTAACAAATGACATACACAGTTCTGTCATCTTAGGAACACCATGCATAAATATTATCACCCCTTATAAGGTAGATAGTGATTTCGTATTTTTTAAATTCAATAAAAAGAAATTAAAATTTCGTTTCATAACAAAACCGAAAACAAGAAGTCTCAACCTAATGAGATCTTGTTCAATACACGAAGATAGTATAAATGCAAAAATACAAGGAAAATCATACCATCTACAAGAACTGAATAAAGATTTTTCTTTTGAATGATTAAAAACACAATTAGAATTACCTGGTGTTAAACAGAAATTTTCTAAACTCCAAAATTCCTTTGAAACCGAAATATGTTCTGAAATTACAAATGCTTTCTGGAGTAGAAAGCAACATATCGTAGATCTTCCTTACGAAAAGGATTTTGACGAAAAACAAATCCCAACAAAAGTCAGACCAATCCAAATGAATAGTGATCTTGAACAACACTGCAGAAAAGAAATTCAAGATCTTGAAAATAAAAAACTAATTTCCAAATCTAGATCCCCTTGGAGTTGTGTTGCGTTCTATGTAAATAAAAATTCCGAAATAGAAAGAGGAACTCCTAGATAATTAATTAATTACAAACCTTTAAATACAGTCCTAAAATGGATTAGATACCCAATTCCAAACAAAAAAGAATTATTACAGAAGTTACATTCTGCCTTGATATTTTCAAAATTTGATATGAAGTCCGATTTTTGGCAAATCCAAATTTCTGCAAAAGATAGTTACAAACCCGCCTTTACGGTCCCCTTTTGACAATACGAGTGGAATGTAATGCCCTTTGGTCTCATAAATGTCCCTTCTGAATTCCAGCAAATAATGAATGACATCTTCAATGATTATTCCAAATTCTGCATTGTTTATATTGATGATGTCTTAATCTTCTCAAATTCTGTGGAAAAACATTTCAAACACCTCAAAATTTTCTTCTATGTTACAAAGAAAAATGGTTTGGTAGTTTCCAAATAAAAAATGAGTCTTTTTCACACAAAGATAAGATTTCTGAGACATTATATATCCCAGGGGAAAATCACCCCTATAGAAAGATCCTTAGAATTCGTTAATAAATTCCCTGATAAAATCCTTGATAAAACCCAATTACAGAGATTCCTAGGAAGCCTAAACTATGTTTTAGATTTCTGTCCAGAGATTAATAAGATGGTAAAACTACTCCATGATAAACTAAAGAAAAACCCTGCTACATGGACTAGTAACCATATTACTTGTGTCTGGAATATTAAAAAGAAGGTTCTAGAAATCCCGTGTTTTCATTTAGCAGACCCTTAGTTACCTAAGATGGTAGAAACAGACGCCTCTGACTTAGGTTATGGAGGGATCCTGAAACAAAAATCAGGGAGGAAAGAGTGTATAGTCCAGTATACTTCTACCCATTGGAATGATACCCAGAAAAACTATTCTACCATTAAAAAGGAAATTTTGAGCATCGTCTTATGCATACAAAAATTTCAAAGTGATTTACTAAATCAAAAAATTTTACTCATAATTGATTTCAAAAGTGCTAGAGAGGTTTTACAAAAAGATGTTCAAAACCTTGCATCAAAACAGATTTTTGCACGATGGCAAGTGATTCTTAGCATTTTTTATTTCGATATTGAATATATTAAAGGAGGAACAAATTCTATTCCAGATTTCTTAACCCGTGAATTCCTTCAAAACAGAGAAAAAGACCTAGAAAACCCTCAAAGAAAGAATACCTAAACACCTCTCACTCCTTGACAAATCCCCAAAACTACGAAGGTGAGATTCGTAAACAGGAGATCATCCGGAAGGTAAACGCACTCAAAATTTTATAAAATTAGAGAAAGAATTTCCAAAACCCTTTCTCAACAACATTTTTCAAAAATTCTATTTTCAAAAACCATTTCTGAAAATTCAATTTTCAAAATCCCAACTTGTGAT
The DNA here is from genome assembly GCA_029783415.1 of Anisodus acutangulus. Taxonomy (NCBI): domain Eukaryota; kingdom Viridiplantae; phylum Streptophyta; class Magnoliopsida; order Solanales; family Solanaceae; genus Anisodus; species Anisodus acutangulus. The sequence goes on from CM056497.1 coordinate 34,148,388, forward strand.
ATCATAAGTCCCCAGAAAAAAAATCTGAAATTTTCAATTAAAATGCCCCAATTTTTTATATTCCATTTAATTACTGTGATTACCAACAAGCTTGGTTCAATTCCTTTTTTATTCAAAATACCAACCAACGCCACACTTGGATTTTCCATTTTGATACCGCATGTAATCCATCGCAATTTCCAACATGGTGGAATTCATGGTGGAAACAATTCGGATCCTCCCTTGAAATACAAAAACCCCAAGTCACTAAATCCTTCAACCTTTTTAAATCCCAATATAAACCCACAGAAGAAGAAAAAAGATTTGTGCCACTGCACCTTTTTACACCAAATTTGTCACGACCCAAACCGGAGGACCGCGACGAGCACCCGGACCCTACCCGCTGGGCACCACATCTACACTCCACCCTTAATCATATGTAAACACGAGTTGAGCCGTGATAGATTATATGAAATTCCAATCCAAAAGCCCAAACTTACATATTTATATATCAAGGATGACAAGGCCATACATGACAACTAACCACATGACACCTATCTACAAGCCTCTAAAGAGTAAAACATACCACGACCAGACCGCAACTCCGAAATGAACATAGTGCTCCAAATACCAGCTGAACCAGCAACCTACTAGGGTGAACATTCACACTCTCAATATGAACCTGCGGGCATAAAACGCAGCGTCCCCCGACAAAAGGGACGTCAGTACGATTGATGTACTGAGTATGTCAGGCATAAGAAATAACATATCAAATATATATCATAGTCTGAAACAGAAATAGTTGAACGTCAGTAAATTCCTCTGAGTACCCTAATACACATGCCTAAATGTTATGCATAATGCAGTATACATATACATCAGCCTCTTTGGGCATCTTCCTTACCATAACAGCCTCTACGGGCATCATACCATATAATGATTAATGAATGTATGCACAATGCAAATGCAATATACTAATGTCCACACAGGAATTCTCCCATAACCGTCTCTGTGGGCATCAGGTTATATCGCCACACAAGGGCATCACATCATGTTGGCCTCTTCGGGCTCTTTTTGTGATAGTATGTACTAGCTGCAGGTGGTGTGCGTATATAACGCCTTTTTCCCTTTCCCCAATTCCCATACATATATATATATAATATTTACCATATAGTAGTGTGCATAGCACAAGTGGTCCAGTATAACATATGAATTCAATGCAAATGAAATGCATGAATAACAATAAAACATCCGTAGTGACATAATATCCTTTACACCTTTCGTTAACATTGGGAACATCAACATTTTTTCCAGTGTGCCTTATTAAGGTCTTAGAAACATGCTTGGATATTCTTTCAACATAGGAGTCGATGACTTGATCATCCTTAACTACTAAAAGTAGAGTAAATTATGTAGCAACACGATATGTTTCGCACATAGAATTATGCCAAACAGAATGAAAGAGCCTTGCATACCTTGTTGTCGAAATTATCTAAGTTTCGCCGGTCCTTGTAAGCTCTATGAACGATTATCTACATCACATGGATGATTTAAATCATAATCGACTCAAAATACTAGAAACAGATTCATTGAGACATTCTAGCGAACACCTTATACGCGTAGAACCTATATTCCTTTTATATTGAAACCTATGCATGTAGCGAAACACACAACCCTCTTAATCCTTCTTTTTACTGCTACAATATCCAAAATAGTACAATAATTTCACATGCAATCCCAGTACCTTACAATTACAGCAGTCCCGACAACAGCCAACCCAAACTTAGCATTTTCAATAATCTTTTTAGAGCTAACGGCAAGAATCATGTTCTGTGATTCGTATAAACCAAAGGATAAGAAGAATTACCTCAGTTAGAATCAGCAACGAAGGTCATCGAAAAGCCTTTCGCCCATACCAGATTCCGACCGACATAACCAGAAGCACTGGAGTCGTTTTGCTCGAGCTTTGCCGAGACTCAAAGTCTCGGCTTGGTTTCTGAGCCTTCAACCTTGCTTCAAGGTTTCAATTTCACTGGAACTAAGGTCTAGAACACCACGAATTTCTTCCATTTTTGGTTGTATGAAACTTACAAAAAATCCCCAATTTCGACCAAGAATTCCGAGAATCCACCAACTGAGATCTCCTCTTCCTAATAGAAGTGTGATCATTAATTCTTCATGGAAGGATTCCTTCAGAATCTTAAGGAGATGAAGATTTATTAATGGTTAAGAATGAATGTCTTGAAGACCTGAGATGCTGCCAACAATCGGGTATAAGACTTAGTCACTAGGTAAGCGTAGTGATGTACACGTAGTGTCCCACTATTTCTTGTCCACAATTATAATTAATTAGTCCCACAATTAATTAATTATACCCAAAATTTATTTCCCGATCTCAATTCACTTAAATCCCGATGACTTATAAAACCTTCTTATACTTAATGTCATAATTCCTGTAATAAGACACTAGTCTATAACTTCTTCGGGGATACACAATTTTTTATTAATACTCCCCGTCATCGCACTTATTAAATCCAAAATTATTTCGGGATCACGTCCTTTTACATACTAATTTCCTTATTAGCATACGTGAGTGCAACATAAACTTCCCGGAGTCCGGTCTACTTGCCTACGTTTATGTGTTCAACCGTTACCCAAAAATACGGGATGTTACATCATCTCCCCCTTAAAAACATTCATCCTCGAATGTTGGTGTGACGTATCTAATTCTTGTCACAAAAAGATGAACACACAGTTGATTAGTTTCAGTAAAAGCAAGAGAGGAAATATCAAATTTGTCACTTCAATTCAAAGAGAAAAAAAAAGATGAGACACTCATGGGTTAATTCAGATAATCATTTAAACAGTAAGAAGATACATATTAATCTATGACCCCTTCCAAAGAATAGACTCATGTTCGGGCCAATTACATATACAACTCCACATACAAATGGAATAAGCATATAGTGACACCTTCTAATTCTAGTAATTAGCAATCTTGTGAGAAGCAATCTTCACTTAGCTAATTGCTTAATTAGAAAGTTATTAGGGTGATGGATTCTTGCCTATGTTTGTAGTATATCTTATACATCCTTTAGATTCAAACAGCATGCAAAGAAAATAGAGGATCCTAACATCTAGTTTAGAGTCTTATATGCACCACCGTTATTTAAAACAATACACAAATCAGTGCAATTAATCATGCTTCGATTGTTTTATTATCCCATAGTGTAGTATCTATTTTATGCTTAACAAGAAAGGGCAGCAGCTCATCAAAACATAGCAATAGATTAGTTTCTTTCTATTGCAGCATCTGGATACAATTCAGCAGCTAGCAGGCAAAAATAAAATGGTCAAATTCCAGCAATAAGTCACACCCAAAATGAGGTGTTAATGACTAAGGTACAACAGTCTCTAAGTCCTAAGATTGTCTCAAAATACAACAGGTTTCAGCTTCAAAACACAACAACACTTACCACCTCAAACTGCAACAATTCAGAGAAAGTGGCACAACCACAAGTAGTATGAAGCAGGAATCATAAGATGGCATCAAACATCAGCCTCAAGTAGTAGCAAACAATTCCTCACAGGGTTGTAGCTAAAGTAAGCATTTAGTTTAAGGAATGTAGCCGTTGAAGTGCAGCATAACAGCTAAATAGCTATCATTTTTGCAACAGAAAAAAAATAGTTGCAGGTGTGATGACAACAATACTCACTGTTGCAGTAAACAGCTTGTGTAATATCTCAAGTGAAACATCTACTCTTAGTGTAGCACTTGTTCCTCAGAGAGTTGCAAAAATAGCAGCTCTGTAGGTGAAACATTACAGCAACAAATGGCAACAATTTTTATCAAAGTGTAGCAGGGACAGTAGTAGCCAGTGATAGCAAAAACAGCAGCCAAAATAACAGCAAGCATGGTTGCTAAATGCCTCAAAAGGTAACAAATATATGAAGCAACCAAAATAAATATATGGCAGCAAACTGCTCAATATCTAACAAATGCCCATGTTACTCTCTAGTGTAGTATCTATTCATCTTTTAAAATAATAGGGAGCAACATGATTTCATTGTGCAACCACTATTCTAGAAAATAGAAGCAGCAACAATTTATATATAGACTGCAAAAGCCAGAAATGCAACATCATTGTCCTCTTAGACACCTCAATTCTTGGCCTCAATAATCATATAGCAAAGTAAAGGTCTAAAGTATAATATGAAAGTGACAGCACCAAGTAACCACAGCTTAGCCAGACCATACTAGGTTTGTCACTACATAGCCAAATCAGATGGTAGAGTTCATGCCAAATATAAAGCTATAACAGCTGTGACAGGATCAAAATCTAACAACAACACCCAATAGTTTCATTCATACTATTCTTTTCTTGTCTTTCATATTTAAAAACTCACAACTCAGCTCAAGCAATATTCATAGGCATTTAATATCCCCCTGGTGACCTTAATAAACCAATCCAACAAATCTCATATCCACACAACAGAGATAAATCAGAACATATAGGCATTTAGGACCAAATTATCATATATCAATTCCAAACCTCCTCAACATACCTCTCATTTAACCCAATACACAACCAGACAGATTTATGAAGCCTATCCAGCAGACCTCTTAAGTCAACACAGAGATCCCATGTATCAAACTGAAAATAGGAAAGGAGAACTGCAATACTTTCCTTTCAGGTTTGCACCAAGCAATGTGCAAAGGATTAACTCAAAATAACTTAATACCTCAACAAGATACCAACATAGAACAGGACAGTGCCACACAGCAAGGTCAGGGCAATTTTTCATCTTACACATACTCAACATGCTTACACAAAATGAGTCATGAACAAAGGAAAACACATTTAAGCAGGTAGTCTAGGCATGAATGCACAATTTGACAAGGGCAAGACATTTCTTCCTAAGCAGTATCTTATTCAAATCATATATCAAGATCTTCTACTCCCTTAAGACAGTTCTAGCACCAAATCATAGTCTATACATGTTATTGCATGGATATGATTGAGTTAAACATGGGGTGCAAATAGGTAATAACTTCAACATGGCAAAACCCAGTTCAAATAGATACAAAATGTCAGTGTTGATATTATTCAGCAATATGGCAGACATGACATGTCACAGAATAACTTAAGAGGGTATTTCCTGCTAGGATTGACATACCTTTGGTACTTAGACAAAAGGGAAATCATGTAACCAATTCAGAGGGACATAAAAGTTTAAAAAAATGAATAGGTAATCATCTAGATGTGATATCTTAAGTGTTAAGAATCAATTAAATGCTAAACTAAGCACCCAAGATCCTACACTTACTATATTATTGAATCTGATGACACTGAGACTTAGCATGGTGCTTCATAACTCGTTCATTTTACTCAACAAGAACATGAGATCAGGTCACCCAAATATACACTTAAACAAGATGTTAGGTTTGTTTTTTTTTTTTACTTAACATAAGGCAGGCAAATCAAGATTAAGACATAAGCATCAAATATTAACTATATCAAATCATAACTTACAAAGTGGACCAGAACATCATCTCATCCTTAGGCATCACAGAACTCTATAAACATCACATAAAATCAATTGTGGACCTCAAACTAGTGTACAAGGGTATAAATAAGATATTAAGCAGACTAGTGAACATTTGGAAATCAATACACTTACCATATCATATCCTTAATATCAAACAGAGGTAGAATAGTAGATTCATGAAGGCCTTGGATATCTAAGATCTCAACAGGTATTTAACACTTTAAGATTCTCAACAGGATCAAATAAAAAAAAACCAAACCAAACAACCCCTTTTTTTTTAACCAGAGCAAACATTCCATTTTCCAGGCATACATTATCTCTTCCGTATATGAGTGAGACAACTCCTCATAATCTTGAAACTTTTTTTACATCATACTACCCTTTTGGCGTATCAATCGTCTGGTAGAAGTCACTCATTTACTGGATACGAATATGAACAAACCGAAGTCTTTTTAGTAATCGACATTACGGAAGCAGTAACAGGCATGAGTTAAACTCGAATTCCTAAGACTCAGCTCTACTGCACAATCTATGATTTGAAAGAATGGAAACAATTCTAAATGCCATGTAGCCTCCTGTTTATAAGTGTGGCGCCCAACATACCCATAACCAAGACTCTACTAGACACGGCTTGTAGACTCTCAGGGACAGACATGCTCTGATACCAAGTTTGTCACGACCCAAATCGGAAGGCCACGACGGGCACCCGGACCGTACCCGCCGGGCACCACATCTACACTCCACCCTTAATCATATTTAAATACGGGCTGAGCTGTGATAGATTATATAAAGTTCCAACCCAAAAGCCCCAACTTACACATTTATATACCAAGTCCGACAAGGCCATACATGACAACTAACCACAAGACACATATCTACAAGCCTCTAAAGGGTAAAACATACCACGACCAGGCCACAACTCCGAAATTAACAGAGTGCTCCAAATACCAGCTGAACCAGCAACCTACTAGGGCGAACTGTCACTCTCTCAATATGAACCTGCGGGCATAAAATACAGCGTCCCCCGACAAAAGGGACGTCAATACGACTGATGTACTGAGTATGTCAGGCATAAGAAATAACATATCAAATATATATCATAGTCTGAAACAGAAATAGTTCAACATCAGTAAATGCCTCTGAGGGCCCTAATACACATGCCTAAATGTTATGCACAATGCAGTATACATATACATCAGCCTCTTCGGGCATCTTCCTTACCATAACAGCCTCTGCGGGCATCATACCATATAATGATTAATGAATGTATGCGCAATGCAAATGCGGTATACTAATTTCCACACAGAAATCCTCCCATAACCGCCTTTGTGGGCATCAGGTTATATCGCCACACAAGGGCATCAAATCATCACATAACGTTGGCCTTTTCGGGCTCTTTTTGTGATAGTATGTACCAGCTGCAGGTGGTGTGCGTATATAACGCCTTTTCCCCTTTCCCCAATTCCCATACATATATATATATATATATATATATATATATATATATATATATATATATATATATATATAATATTTACCATATAGTAGTGTGCATAGCACAAGTGGTCCAGGATAACATATGAATGCAATGCAAATGAAATGCATGAATAACAATAAAATATCCGGAGTGACATAATATCCTTTACACCTTTGGTTAACATTGGGAACATCAACATCTTTTCCGGTGTGCCTTATTAAGGTCTTAGAAATATGCTTGGATATTCTTTCAACATATGAGTTGATGACTTGATCATCCTTAACTACTAAGAGTAGAGTAATTTATGTAGAAACACGATAGTTATGTTCCGCACATAGAATTATGCCAAAAAGAATGAAAGAGCCTTGCATACCTTGTTGTCAAAATTATCTAAGTTCCGATGGTCCTTGTAAGCTCTATGAATGTTTATCTATATCACATAGATGATTTAAATCACAATCAACTCAAAATACTAGAAACCGATTCTTTTTGACATTCTAGCGAACACCTTGTACGCGTAGAACCTATATTCCTTCTATATTGAAACCTATGCATGTAGCGAAACACCCAACCCTCTTAATCCTTCTTTTTACTGCTACAATATCAAAAATAGTACAACAATTTTACAAGCAATCCCAGTACCTTACAATTACGGCAGTCCCGACAACATCCAACCTAAACTTAGGATTTTCGATAATCTTTTTAGAGCTAGCGGAAAGAATCATGTTCTGTGATTCGTATAAACCAAAGGATAAGAAGAATTACCTCAGTTAGAATCAGCAACGAAGGTCATCGGAAAGCCTTTTCGTCTGTACCGAATTCTGACCGACAGAACCAGAAGCACTGGAGTCATTTTGCTCGAGCTTTGCCGAGACTCAAAGTCTCGGCTTGGTTTCTGAGCCTTCAACCTTGCTTCAAGGTTTCAATTTCACTGGAACTAAGGTCTAGAACACCACAAATTTCTCCCCTTTTTAGTTGTATGAAACTTACAAAAAATCCCCAATTTCGACCAAGAATTCCGAGAATCCACCAACTGAGATCTCCTCTTCCTGATAGAAGTGTGACCATTAATTCTTCATGGAATGATTCCTTCAGAATCTTAAGGGGGTGAAGATTGTTAATGGTTAAGAATGAATGTCTTGAGGACTTGATATGCTGCCAATAATCGGGTATAAGACTTAGTCACTAGGTAAGCGTAGTGATGTACATGTAGCGTCCCACTATTTATTGTGTCCAATTATAATTAATTAGTCCCACAATTAATTAATTATACCCACGATTTAATTCCCGATCTCAATTCACTTAAAGCCCGGCGACTTATAAAACCTTCTTATACTTAATGTCATAATTCTTGTAATATGACACTATTCTATAACTTCTTCGGGGATACCCAATTTTTATTAATACTCCCCGTTATCGCACTTATTAAATCCAAAATTATTTCGGGATCACGTCCTTTTACATACTAATTTCCTTATTAGCATACGTGAGTGCAACATAAACTTTCCGGAGTCCGGTCTACTTGCCTACGTTTATGTGTTCAAATGTTACCCGAAAATACGGGATGTTACAAAATTCCATTTACTATGGGTTTTCACATGGTCTGTCGATTATTCAGAAAATAAAATTCTTACAATCCGAAGAAGATTTAAGATCCGCTGGTGGGACATCTTTAAAATACCAGCAAGCCTCACACCATAAAAAGTCCAGGAATGGCTAAATGCCCAAAACTCCATTCAAACGCAGGTGCCTCTACAAACCCCACAAGCACCACTACAAACACCGGAGCACACCCAGTTCCTTTCACAAAAATCGCAGATGGCATCAATGCTTCCAACGGCAAAAAATCTAAAAGAAATGCAATCTGTAATTCTGAAGTTTGCACAATCTTCATCAAAACAAGGCTCTTCATCAGAAGACGAAAACCCAGAAATTGATATTGAAGACAGTTCAATTTTTTGCAATAGTGGATTCTGAAAAAGACTGCCAAGAAAAGACAAAATACCCGGAGTAAAAGTCAGACAAAATTTTGACAAAAGAAAATGCCTGAAAAATAGACTTTCAAAAAGCAAATACTAAAAGCAAAGATTCCAGCAATAGTTCAAGAAAATACCAAAAAAGATGATGTCATGGATGATGTCAATCTGCACTCGGATGAATAGTTATTCTCCACTTAGTTCAATAGTTAGATTCCCTTTTATTTACCAAAATTTCATGTAAAACTCCTATAAAAAGAGACCCTCTCTCCCTTAGTTAGATAAGCTTTTTCTTTCACATTTCTCTTTCTTATATTTCAGATTCTAGAGAGAAGTGAGAGCTCTAAAGAAAATGCCCTTTAGGTTAGATCAAAATACCCCTCAAAATACCCATATGATTCAGTTCACATGATTCATATCATATGACTCATATCATATGATCCAAAATACCTTAGAAATTCCCAAGGTATGTCTCCTTGACAAAATACTTTATAAATTTTAATATTTTATATGAATATGATTATAGACGGTATTACCTCCTAATCTTTTAAATACTTCATGCTTTTAAATTCTTTAAATTTCTGCATTAAATACTTGGCTGGTTCTACCGCCTATTTGATTTAAATTCCTACAGAACCTTTGATTTATGGTTTCCTGAACTGGAACCTTAAATTGTAAGTTAATCTTTATTTACTTCCTGCATATCTCAATTATCTTTTAATTTTTCAATACCTTATATCTGATCCCTTCCATGTCTGCTATCCCCTTTAGATCCTCGGCCTAAGTTTGGTATCAAAGCCATAAAGGGTAGAGATATAGAGAATTCAAATGAGATTCCTTGTTAGAGGTTTGTGTTCTTCTTAGGTAATTTTCTTAGGATGGATCGGGTTCAGTAAGTCCTCAACAAATGTAGGCAGTTATACTCCGTGAATCATCTTTGATTGTAGGAAGAGTCCAAGTGCTCTGTTATAGGAGTTTTATAACATTGATATGTTTCTCAACAAATCTACTTCTTGCGATTTTGGTTCATCTTCTTCCATAGATTCAAAGAAGAAAATAAACACCAAAGAAATCTTGATACAAGATTTTGAAAAATCTATTGATAATTGGGAAATACCGAGAGTAAATCGAGATTAGATTTACAAAAATTCCAAATACCAGTTTTTCAAAACTGATTTCACTATCAAAACAGAGGAAAGAGATATCCAATTATCTCAACCTTTTGAAACAATTCAATTACTTTCTCAAAATTCCTTGAAGAAACACAGAGAAAGAAATTATAAATACATCCATATTGGATTAGTCCAAGTAGGGATAAATTCCCTTACTAAGGAAGGATTAAACACCTCAATCCTTGCTATTTTATGTGATGCCAGATTCACAAATTTTGAAGATTCCCTATTGAGTTATGTTGAGTCTGGTCTCTGCACAAGACCAATATCTTTTAACTGTTACCCAAATTTCTCAGTTTCTTTAAATGAAAAAAATATCCAAAAATCCCTTGTCTTACAAATAAAGACACACAGTTACCAAATGCTTGAAGGATCAATTCATGTAGCTATAATTTTTAGAATCCATTACAAAGCTTTCAACTTTTACTTCAAAAGTCAGATACTATAGTAAGAAAGGTGAAACCCTTCTTCTACAAACAAATCTTTCCAGATCTAACACCGTAATACCAAGACCTATTAGGTGGAAAGACATTACCCTACCAGACGAATGGATCCTGGAAGGTATAGTTAAACCTGAACCTATAGAAACTTCCCAACCAAATACCCGTCTTAGAGAAATAACCCAATACCAGGGTGGTAGAGTAAGTCTATCGTTCCATAGAAAATCTACGAGTAGTAGATACGATGATTCTAGTTCCATAGAAATCCTAGACTTAGGAAGAGTCTGACAGATTCCTTTAGTCATAAATACTCCTTACAAAACAAAACTCAGACATTCTACGTCAGATTTACCCAATCTAAGAAATGTAGACTACTCCAACAAAATACCGAGACCCGTTTATGAATATTCCACTGTTAGAGAAAAGATAGAGGACCAAGAAACTAATAGTCCGACTTTTTCCTCGATTACAGAGAACATAGTAAATGAAATTGGTGTTTTACAAAAAGAATTCCAAATAGATAAGAAATTCCTACAAAATGATTTTTATGAAAAATACAACCTAGAAAAAAGAATTTGGTTCCTCAAACCTTTTCAAGTACTAGGACGCAAATACAGGGAAAATTCTATGATTTTGTTAATGAACATAGAATAAACATCCTATTCTTTTACTGGTTCGATTATTATTCCTCCAAAAATTCCATAGAATATCCCTTTTCTAAAATGGTAAATCCCGTTACGACTAGGAACAAAACACCGGAGTGGAAAACCCTAGCTGATTCTAGGAAAGTCTAGTCCAACCACCATCCTCTACAAGGTATTGAGCTAAACATTCATGGCTGCCCTGTAGACGCGATTCCTCTTAAGAATCCAGCAGAGGATGAAAAACAAATCCAAAGAATATCCTCATACAAAACAATTTCACCAATATCAGTTTAAATACCCTAGGAAAACAACTCAATAGAGTGGAAAACACACATAAAAACCAACCCTTTAGTCACCATAGATTCCCCAGGAACAATTAAGGATATGAGATTGAAAAGTCAAAGCCCTATCTTTAAACCCTTTCACATGTCCAAATATGGTGTCAAAAACATCCAGCAAAACAAATCTGAATTCATTTAGGCTATACAAGATCAATTGAGTAAAATTGGGACATCCAACAGTTCTAATACATAACACGGTGTTCCAGATACCCCACAATCGTCCAATAAAATCACTACTCTAACGAATGATTCTGACGACAGTGATTCTCTAGAACAAATCAAAAACAAAAAACCCTTTGTTAATCATATGGATTGGCAAAAACCAATACAATAGGTACAACAACAACAATTGCAAATAATTCCTGCTCCAGATCTAGGAATAGTAAAACCCCTAGTTCAATCCCGTTTCAATGCCTCTTCCATTTATGATTGGAACATAGATGGGATGACCGAATACAATATCCTCAGTTTTCTCCAACAAATGACCATGGTCGCAAATGCCTACAAACCCCAAAATGGTACACAAGATAAGACCATTGCAGAACTGCAGGATTCTCTGGTCAATTAAAAGGTTTGTGGGATAATTACCTCACTGATCAACAAAAGGAAGATATCATCAATTCCATTAAAACTGATGAAGAAGGAATACCAATCCTTGATGAATAAGGTGAACCACTACAAGATGCAGTATCAACCTTGATATTCATAATCTCTTTAAATTTCATAGGAGATTCTTCGCATCTAAAAGATAAAAATGTCGAGTTACTTTCTAACCTCAAATTCAAAAAACTCAGTGATTTTCAATGGTACAAAAATACTTTCTTAACCAGAGTTATGCTCAGGGAAGATTCCAACCAGCCATTTTGGAACGAGAAATTCCTGGCCGATCTACCTACCATTTTAGGAGAAAAGGTTAAAAATAAATTCACAGAGAATTGTGGTAAACAAATTATACCCTACAGTGAGTTTACATATGGACAACTAGTCACTATAACTCAATAGGAAGGTCTAAAGATCTATCAAGACCTGAAATTACAAAAATATCTCAAATTGGAGCTAAATATAACTAGGTGCGAACTTGGTACTTTTTGCAAATAGTTTGATACGAATTTCTCAAAATCCTCTTCTAGTTGTATAGGAAACTGTAGCAAGACTCATAAATCCCTTAAGAGTACTTCAAGAGGTTACAAAAAGAGAGATTTCAGCAAGACTAACAAAGAGTATTACAAAAATACTCATTATTCCAAAAATAGACTGAATCCCATAAAAGCTGATTCCAAATACAAAGACATTACGTGTTACAAATGTCACAAAAAATGTCATACTTTGAGATACTGTAAAATGAATACAATACTACAAGAATTGAAACTCAACGAGGAAGTGACCCAAAAATTCTCCAATCTTCTCATTGATTCCTCCGATTCAAACGCCGAGTCAGAACCTGGCTATTTTTCTCTGTCTTCTGAAGACAACAATGCCCTCCAAATAGATGAATTACTCACGACCAGTTCATCTGAAAAATCTGATAAGGGTAAGCGAAAACATGTTTGTACTTTAACCAAAGACCAAGAATTCATGTTAGATTTGGTTAAACATGTAGATGTTCAACACCAAAAGGATTATCTGAATAGACTCCCCAAACCCTTTACAGACGAGAAAAAAGACATACACAACTCCGTCATCTTAGGAACACCGTTCATAAATCTTATCACCCCTTATAAGGTAGATAATAATTTTATATCTTTTGATTCCAATAATAAGAATTTAAGATTCCTTTTTTTGACAAAACCAAAAGCTAGAAACCTCAATCTGATAAAAACTTATTCTTGTCATCTAGGAGAATTAAGAAATGGGTTTTTAGATCAGAATTATGAGTCCCCTAGATACCTTGATACCAGTTCCATCAAAATAATTGATGCATTTACATACACAAGACTTTTGAAGCATGATTTACAACATCAAAGATATTTTCAAAATATTGCATTAAAAATATTTTATGCAAATTGATTCCTAATAATTTTTGCTTTAAAAATATTTTAACCTGTGATTTCCTCAAAAATAGGAGAGAAAACCCACAGATTTCTAATACTGATTTCAACACAGAAATGTCCTATCACTGTCCCTTGCCCTATTGTTTAGGTTACAAGGACAAGATATCCAGGAAAGACATGCGAGAATCCGGGCAATATTGTGTCTACGTGATATGTGGAGCCTTACTCCAAAAGAGAAAGGAAGAGATTTTTGTGCCAATAAATAAATTAGTTGTTGCACCACAACAACAAACAAATTCCATGGCCCCTAAAAACCCATAAACGGTACTTCCAAACCAACAAAAGAAGAAAAAGAAAAAGAAAAATTCCTTGCCAAAACTCTCACCGAAAACCCCTGACATGGTATGATGCAGTGATGAAAGAAGAAAATGAAAATGTCGCAGCATCTATGCAAAAAATACCAGCAACTCCCGCACAGGAAATAACTGTTGAGAATCTTCTGCAACTCCTTGCGAAATCCCCGGAACTACAACATGCATTGATACAACTTCAAAATCCCAAACAAGAAGTTGCTCAAAGCTCAGGAGAGGAAAAAACCTCTCAAAATTTTACAAAAATCGAGAAAGGAGAATCTTCAAAAACCCTTTCTCAAAAATAATTTTCAAAAACCCAACTTATGGTACCACAAGTCCCCAAAAAACCTGCCCCTGAATTCTTCATAAAACCATTTTTTCAAAATATTGTAACCATTGAAAAATAATTTTTTGACCAAGACCCTTTTTTAGCATTACAAATTTATTTTGGCCAATGATGGTTTTACAAATCATGGGATATTTTAAAAACCCCATATTTTTACCAGGCTATCCTTGAAATATCAGGATCAGCGACAATTAAAAATTATTATTATAAAAATAACCCAGATCCCTCTTATTCTATTTGCAAAATGCTTAACGTAATCTCTTCAAGCGATTGGGGGAATGATCTATCTCAACTCCTAAATTTCCCAGATACCCATAAAAATGAACCATTTTTTGATATTACATTTAATTACTGGGATTACCAACAAGCTTGGTTCAATTCCTTTTTCATTCAAAATACCAACCAAGGCCATACTTGGCTTTTTCATTTTGATACCTCATGTATTCCATCTCAATTCCCTACATGGTGGAACTCATGGTGGGAACAATTTGGATCCACCCTTGAAATACAAAAACCACAAGTCACTAAATCTTTTAGCCTCTTTAAATCCCAATATAAACCTTCTAAGGAAGAAAAAACATTTGTGCCACTGCACCTTTTTCACGCTAAATTACACTCACCGTGGGTATTCACATGGTTTGTATATTATTCAGAAAATAAAATTCCAACGATCCGAATGAGGTTTAAAGTCAGATGGTGGGACAGCTTTAAAATACCAGTAAGTCGTATACCACAAAAAGTCCATGAATGGTTAAATGCCTGAAAATCCATTCAGGTATAGGCGCCTCCACAAACACCACTGGCACCACTACAAACACCGGAGAACACCTAGTTCCTTTCACAGAAATTCCAGATGGCCTCAATACTTGCGGCGGCCAAAAATACATAAGAAATGCAAGCCATAATTCTGAAGTTTGCACCGTCTTCATCTAAACAAGGTTGTTCATCAGAAGAAAAAGAATCATAAATTGATATTGAAGACAGTCCGGTTTTTTGCAATAGTGAATTCTGAAGAAAATTGCCAAAAGAATTTAAAATACCCGAACTAGAGTTCAGACAAAATTCGATAAAATAAAGTGCCCAAAAAGATACTTTCAAAAAGAAAACAGTAAAAGCAAAAGAGATCATCAATAATTCAAGAAAATTCCAATGTCAATGATGTCATGGATGACGTCATTCTCCACTCAGATGAATAGTCATTCTCCACTTAGATGAATAGTCATTCTCCACTTGGATGAATAGTTAGATTTCTTTTTAATTACAGAAATACCATATAAAACTCCTATAAAAAGAGACTCCCTCTCCCTTAGTTAGATAAGCTTTTTCTTACAAGCTTTTCTTTCACATTTCTCTTTCTTACATTTCAGAATCTAGAGAGAAGTGAGAGCTCTAAAGAAAATCTCATTTAGGTTAGATCAAAATACCCCTCAAAATACCCATATGATTCAGTTCATATGATTCACGTCATATGACTCATATCATATGATCCAAAATACCTTAGAAATTCTCAAAGTATATCTCCTTGACAAAATACTTTGTAAATTTTAATATTTTAATTGAATATGATTATGGACGATATTACCTCATAATCTTTTAAATACTTCATGCTTTTAAATTCTTCAAATTCCTGCATTAAATACTTGGCTGGTTCTACCGCCTATTTGATTTAAATTCCTGCAGAACCTTTGATTTATGGTTTCCTTAACTGGAACCTTAAATTGTAAGTTAATCTTTATTTACTTCCTGCATATCTCAATTATCTTTTAATTCTTCAATACCTTATATCCTGATTCCTTCCCTGTCTGTTATCCTCTTTAGATCCTCGACCTAAGTTTGTATATATATATATATATATATATATATATATATATATATATATATATATATATATATATATATATGTCATGCCTCTATTACGGTTCGTTATTATATTCATGATATGTCATTATGATTGTCGTGAACCTGTTCGTAATTCATAAACACATTGAATTCCATGAGTTCCTAAATTACAAGTTATGATTAATGTTACTCAGTCCACGAAATTGTATACTCCCTATGTTTCAAAAAGCTTGCCTTATTTTCCTTTTTAATCCGTTTAAAAAAGAATACCTCTTTCCTTTTTTGGCAACTCTTTCATTCCAACTTTCCACATGTAATGTTTAAGACCACAAGATTCAAAAGTCTTCTCTACTTTCTTAAACTTTGTGTCGAGTCAAAAACTGACAATATTTTTTAAACGGATGGAGTATGCTTTTTATGACTAATACAAGTTATATGATATATCAATTTTGCATGCTAAATTATAATTTCAAACCATGATATACAAGTCGCTTTTATGAAACACAAGGGCTTACAAGCCATTATTTTCAAGTACATGTTTTGGGAGTTGTATAGTTTACCGAGAAGGATTAGATAGCCTAAAACTATGTATGCCACCGCAGGATAAGAGTCGCTCCACCAGAGGACGATACCTTCAGATTGTAGATTGAATCCTTTCATGTCATGTTCATGTCTCATACCCCGATGAGATATATGATTGCTCTGCTAGTCGAGCTAGGTACTAGACTTCACATACCCACGTGGTGTTATATTTTGTCGGTTATGCTACTGTTCTCCCCACATATATACAGATATACAGATACAAAGCTTTATAAATTTTTACACAGGTTTTATACTTGTGCCAAATCATGCTCATGTTACAGTTTCAGTCTCATGTCATATTATTCAATGTGCCTGCTTATTTCCTCAGTTGATTTACATACAGTACAATTCAAATGTACTAACATCCCTTTTGCATATGGCCTGCACTTCATGGTGCAGATGCAGAATTTCAGGGAAACAGATCTGCTCAGTAGGATTGCTTCAGTATCAGCTATTTGGTGAGACCCATCTCATTCGGGGTGTCAGTCTAGTTACTTTTATGATTATGTTTTATGATAGAGGTATGCTAGGGCCTTGTCCCGGTGAACTGTTTTGCAGTAAGACTCATGTTCAGAGGTTTCATAGACTAGTTTATTATGATATGTCAGCATTGGCTTTTCAGACACATATATATATATATATATATATATATATATATATATATATATATATATATATATATATATATATATATATATTCTGCTATGATTATTTCAGACTACCGATATAGTATTATGATTTACATGTTTTAAATAATTACTATAACATGTTTTGATGCCCACATTGATCATTAAGCCATGTGGTTCGCTCGGTCACACACAGTCAGGCATCGAGTGTCATGTTTCGCCATGGCCATGGTTCAGAGCATGATAGGTGGGACTAGTGGATCTGGTGATACCGGAACTCCATCTGCTCCTTTAGCACTGATGGAGTCAAAGACACCTAGAAAGATGACTTGCTCCAGACTTCGGACGGATCCTCGTCGATATAATAACTCACCGCCTCAGACGGATCCTCTTCGCTTGAATAGCTTACCCCTCCTCTTGCCACTTCCTTAATCCTCGGATTAACTGTAGCCCTTCCAGAAGGCGGTATCTCTGTACAACATATATTGTGATATATGATAGACTCGACTCCTACGACTTAACTTTACGAAACCATCAGGACTTGAAAGAAGGGTAACCAACTCTTAAATGCGATGTAGCCTCCTGATTATAAGTGTGATGCACAATACACCCATAAGCAAGACTCTACTAGACACGTCTTGTAGACTTCGTAGCACATGACCTGCTTTGATATCATGTTTTTCACAACCCAACCTTAAGGGTGTGTGACCAACACCAGGTGCCTAGATGGTCCGAGCTACAACCTGAATATCATCACGCAAACGTATAACCATCTGGGCTGACAAGGCCTCACAATGATAACTATAAATCAATTAGATATAAAATCCTGCAAATAGAAGAACTCAACCTATGTATATATACATACTAAGGCCGACAAGGCCAACATAATCTGTAACCAACATCTAGGCCTACAAGGTGGTACTGAACAAACTATACAACATAGGACGTGTCTACAAAGCCTCTAGAAAGAAACATCAACATAGTACATAAGTCAGGACAGGGCACCCGCCATACCCAAAATATCAAAAGCATATAAACATGACCCTGACTCAGCAATACTCTAGGAGAAAATGGAGCTCACAAACAAAAGTTGATATCTGAAGGCGATCTATGGTGGAGGGTCCTCTCCTTTCTTACTTGAACCTGTGTGGCATGAAACACAACATCCCCAGGAAAATGAACGTCAGTACGAATAATGTACTGAATATGTAAGGCGAAAGTAATACACAACAATAAATAATCATAAAAGAGCGGGATACGAATTAACATGAACATCTGAAATGTCGATGAGTCATAATGTACATAACTATAATACATACATTGTAACCTTATTCTATACTGCTACATTGATGTTGTAACTCTAACCGTTCAACTTCCTAACTGATCAGTGATAACTGTCGAACCAGCCATAGCCTGATGGTGAATACCTGCCTGCCAAATCGGTGGTAAATAACGATACATAACTGACCAGTCGGTGGAAACTGCCCGACCGGCTGTAGCTCGATGGTAAATATGTGTCTGCATAATCGATAGTCAATAATGTTACATAACTTCCCAACCGGTGGTAACTTCCCGATCGTAGCTCGATGGTAAATACAGAGTACCATAATCAAGATCTTATAGGTATTGTACATATGTATATAATATTATTACTTTGCTCATATGTCAACATTAGATCCATACACAGACTCATACTATCGTTGGAGTCATAAGGAGACGTCGTGAACTCATCGGGGTGATATAAGGTCATTAAACTCCCGAGTAGCATTTTGGAACTATCATTAACATACACTCACATTATCTAGTAGCCAAAGGAACCTTTTAGAATAGATACATAACTCATAGGAGACCATAAACAAGAGCTCCTAATTAACTAAGAGTAGGGTCGTTACACTTCCGACTAACGTTATGGAAATAACATACCATTTTGTTCTTTCATACAAATCAACCAAACATTATTCATCATTTGTAGATTTTAAGAAACCAACAAGGAGCTACAACATGTC
Source organism: Anisodus acutangulus (assembly GCA_029783415.1). Lineage (NCBI taxonomy): Eukaryota > Viridiplantae > Streptophyta > Magnoliopsida > Solanales > Solanaceae > Anisodus > Anisodus acutangulus. The sequence continues at coordinate 34,167,710 of CM056497.1, forward strand.
AATATAGACAAGACGTCATAAAGTGCGGAAAGTATTCCCAACACGGGACAAACAAGGTCATGAATTACTACAATGGAGAAGAAGACATAGGCATTTCAAACTCAACAAGGATGGAGTCGTTTTAAAAGATGTTTCATTCCGTTTTCATTTCTTTAACAAAATCATGCCAAGAGAAAGATAAAGCCTTAACATACCTTGTTTCTCATCTTCAACAACACAATAACTCCAGCTTGTTCTATGCTTCAATCTACATCAAATTAAACGTACAACAATCACTTCTTGAAACTAGCAGCAAATACTACAGTTGACAAGTTCGATTTAGAGTTAAACTCTATTTTTTCCTTCTCTTCTTTTAACTTATAATTGCAACAATTTCAATACTTGTGTAACTTAAAAAAAATCACAACAACATCATATCCATGTTAATATCTACAATCCCAACCTCATGAATCCATATTCATTCCTTCAAAATATCCCAAAACACAACAAGAACTTACACAACCTGAATGTTATCTTGTAGCTTGTCATCTCAATAATTCAACAATCATTAAGATCAACTTAAACACATATGAAAAGGGGTTAAACTTACCTCAACAATCAGTAGCAATTCCAACAATAACCTCCTTCAGCTAGAACAACACACAACACCAACCAAGTGATTTTCTCAACATCTACAACACTTTTGATGAGGGCATAAGGTGATTTGACTTAGGATATGCTTGGAGACCATGGAGATATGTTTAGGAAAATTCTTGAGGTATCTAGGGTCTGGTTTGGTCGAGAAATGAATATAAAGGACAAAGGCATCACTTAAATAGCTCAAAAGATCGGCCATTACCTCAGTTTTGTGTCCCATTCTGCGCCCTGCAGAATCCTTCTATGGTTCGCAGAACCTCCTCTCTGACCACAGAATGGGCCGCAGAATTGCCCAGATGTTCCAAATTCTCTGATCCAATTTTTCTCTCCAAAGTGCGGCCTAGAGACCTACTCTACAGTCTGCAGAATGCTTCACAGAAATTTCATTTGTCAATTTTTCGTCGAAACTTATTTTCTTTGATCCGATTAGTCTCAAACTTTCCCGAAACACAATAACTCTTCACTAAACCTTTATTAATTCTTGGGAAAAATCTCCCCCTTTACGAGCCTACGTCAAATAACTTGTGATAATGATGATGTACAAAGTGCGGGTTGTAACATAAGATCAACTCAATAGTTACAAGATTGATTCAATGTGACATTTTATCAAACACTTAACGTGCACAATTATCCTATCTTATTTTCATGGAAATTTACACTTCTATCGCCTCTTCTTCATCAACCACAGTAAGACCAGATCACAACTATTATACCTCATGATTTCCAATCATAACCACCTCAAGAACTAAGTCAAACTAGCCTAACAATCATCATGTATCCATCATAGAATTTTAGCTATATTTCCATAGACTATTCTTAGCAATTGAATCATTTAAGCTAGGAGGAGTCTATAGAGCATTAGAGAGTAGCAAGAACGCACCTTATAAATCCAAGATATCCGCTACTCCAAGCCTTCTTCCAATTCTCCAAGCTCAAGTCAACATCTAGAAAGGAGTTTCCAAGATGATCCAAGATTCTCGAGGGAGAATTCACTTTACAACCTTAAATAATGGTTCTTGAGTGATGTGTGAGCTTTGGAGAATATTTGATAGCACCTAGGGTTTGCCTGGGTCAAAAATGGAATGTTTGAAGTGAAGGTTTGAGACTAGGCCTTATATAGGTTACCCACCACCTCTCATATGCGGGAGGATATGCGAAACATATGGGCATATGTGGCCGCATCCTCTACCGCATATGGTGGCAGGAAGGTGGCCAAATGTTTCCCTTGATATGCGGCTTCATCCGTGAAGCAGAGTGAGTTCCGCGATGGTAAACGCTTAGCGTATCGTCCTATCTTTATCAAACTTTGTCGAGATATGATCCCTTCAATCCAAATTACTTTTAACCTTCCGTAAACCTTCTTAACATCCTTGTAAGTCATACGAGACCCTTGGAAATGATCTTAAGTCACCGAGTCTCAAGTCCGCTAACTACGCTCTCACTCGTGCATGAAACCATGGGTTGTAACATCCTTCCCCCCTAAAGAACATTCATCCTAATTTGTTGGGGTACCACGACCTTAAGACTTCAACTCTTAATCCTCCAAAAATTTCGACTGAGATTTCTCTGTAAATAGGACTATCTCAACCTGCCACACATCCATAAAATACATCTATCACCTCACAGGGCCAGACAATACAACATATAACACAACACCGGCCTCTCACGGTCGTACGTCTATATATAAGGCCATGCAGTAAGCCATAACTCACCTTAAATGCTAACTCCAGATGTCTAAGTTACATCGTTCACCCCTTTATTATAATCATCACCTAAATAGTATTTATAAGACAAGGTTATAGGCACAAAGTATAGGAAAAAGGAAATTATCGCACAATTATCGTTATAAACCCTCGGTTGGGAAAAGAGAAGGATATTTGGACTTCATATCTTATTTTGCCTCCAATGTCATCTCCTCTACGTTATTGTTTGTCCATAGTACTTTGACAGAATCCACTTCTTTAGTCTACAACTTTCGAACCTGACAATCTAGAATATCAACTGGACCCTCTTTGTAAGATAGATCCTCTGTAATCTGAACATCCTCTATAGGGATAATATGGGAAGGATCTCTTATACATTTTCGAAGCATCAATACGTGGAATACCTGATGTACTGCCTCTAAATCTGGAGGTAACTCAAGCTCATACGCTACCTGATCGATTCACCAGATGATCTTGTAAGGTCCAACATATCTACGGCTAAGCTTGCCCTTTTTTGTCGAATCGCATTACGCTTTTCATATGAGATACCTTCAAGAATACCCAATCTCCGTCCGCAAATTCTAAGTCCCGGCATTGATCATCTGAATAGGACTTTTATCGAATTTGGACAGTCATTAGATGCTATTGAATCAACTTCACCTTCTCTACTGCTTGTTGCACCAAATCATGACCTAATAACTCAACTTCACCCATTTCAAACCAGCTAATCGAAGATCTACACTTCCGTTCATACAAGGCTTCATACAGAGCCATCTTGATATTGGAATCATAGCTATTATTATAAGTGAACTCAATCAATGGTAAATGATCATCCCATCAACCCTTGAAGTCCAATATACAAGCCCGTAACATGTCCTCGAATATCTAGATTATACGCTGGCATGTCCGTTGATTTGTGGATGAAAACTTGTGCTAAGGTTCACCTAAGTACCCAAACCTCTTTGAAATGACTTCCAGAAGTTAGTTGTAAATTGGGCACCCCTATTAGATATAATCGATACAAGAATTCCATGAAGGCGAACTATCTCCCTTATATATAACCAAGCATATTCCCTAGCTGTATAGGTAGTTTTAATCAAAATAAAATGAGTCAATTTTGTCAATCTATCGACAATCACCAATATAGAATCATACTTTTTCTATGAATGAGGCAAAACTGTAATGAAATCCATCTTAATCACCTCTCATTTCCATGTCGGAAGCTCTATATTCTGAATAAGTCCCTCGGGCTTCTGGTGCTCAATCTTAACTTGTTTATAATTCAGACATTTACCCACGTACTCTACAACATTCCTCTTCATATCATTCCACCAGTAGAGAGCCTTGAGGTCGTGATATATCTTTGTCGACCCTGGATGAACAGAATATCGGTATTGATGCACTTTTGCTATAATACGCTCTCTGAGTCCCCAGACATTAGGTAAACACAAATGACCTAGATATCTAAGAACCATGTCCTTGTCAAGATCTAATATCAGCTTTTTCTATTGCGGAATCCTTTTTTCATTCTTACTAACTCAGGATCTTCAAACTGTCTATCTTTTACCTCGATTATCAATGACGATTCTGCTATATTCTAAAGAACAACACCCCTTCACCTGAGTCCAGCAATAAAATACTCAAGCCAGCCATCTTGTACAAATCTTTAGTCATAGGCATCTTCTTTGCCGCAACATCACTCAAACTACCAATGGACTTACTACACAAAACATCGACTACCACATTAGCTTTGCCAGGATAGTACAAAATATCGACGTCGTAGTCTTTCAATAGTTTAAGACACCTTATTTGCCTCAAATTCAACTCCGTCTACCTAAAAATATATTGAAGGCTCTTGTGGTCAATATAGATATCAACATGAACCCCGTATAGGTAGTGATTCCAGATTTTCAGGGCAAACACTATTGTTGCTAACTCAAGATCATAAGTCATGTAGTTCTGCTCATGCTTCCTCAACTGCCTAAAAGCATATGCAATAACCCTGCCATGCTGCATTAGAACATAGCCTTGTCCAACTCTAAATGCATCACAATACACAGCATACCCCTATGTTCCTTTAAGAAGTGCTAAAATAGACATTGATGTCAACTTATCTTTTAGCTTCTTGAAATTCTGCTCACACACTTCTGACCACTGGAACTTAGCTGCTTTATGATTCAGTTTTGTCAATGAGGCAGCAATAGAATAGAATCCCTCTACAAATCCCTGATAGTAGCCAGTTAGGCCTAAAAAACTCCGAATTTATGTAGGAGTAGTAGGCCTCAGCTAATTTTTTACTGCTTCAATCTTCTGACTATCAACCTTAAAACCTTTATCTAAAATTATATGGCCAAGAAAGGCTACTGAATTCAACAAAAACTCGCATTTGGAAAACTTGGCATATAACTTACGATCTTGGAGCATTTGTAACACTACTTACAAATAATCAGCATGCTCCGCTTTTGACCGCTAATACACCAAAATGTCATCAATAAACAAAATCACTAAGATATCCAAGAACGTTTTAAACACCTTATTCATCAAATCCATAAATGTTGTCGGCACATTAGCTAGCCCGAAATACATTACAAGGAACTCATAATGACTATATATGGTTCTAAAAGTCGTCTTTGGGATATCCTTCTCCTTAACCCGCAACTGATAATATCCAGATCTAAGGTCAATATTTGAGAAGTACGTATCACCCTGCAACTGGTCAAACAAGTCGTCAATCCTTGGGAGCAGGTACTTATTCTTGATAGTAACCTTATTCAACTAACGATAGTCAATACACTTTCTAAGCGAGCCGCCTTTCTTATGAACGAACAATATGGGTGTGCCTCACGAAAAAGTATTGGGCCTAATAAGGCCCTTCTCCAGCAAGTCCTTCAACTGTTGTTTCAATTCTTTTAACACCGCATGAGCCATTCTATAAGGAGGAGTAGATATTGGCTGAGTGTTCGGAAGTACATCGATAGCAAAGTCAATTTTCCTTTCGGGATGAATACCTAAAAGCTCATCTAGAAATACATCTGGGAATTCATTAACTACAGGGATAGACTGAAGAGTTTGGGGTTTCGTCTCAGTATCATGGACCCGAACTAAATGATATATATAGCCCTTGTAAATCATCTTCCTCACCTTAATGTAGGAAATAAACCTACCCTTAGGTGTTACAGAATTCCCTTTCCATGCTAGGACTGGCTCGTTTGGAAAATGGAATCGAACAACTTTAGTCCGACCATCCACATTTGTATAACATGAGGCTAACCAATCCATACCCGTAATCACATCAAAATCCACCATTTCTAACTCTACCAAGATTGCCAAGGTATGGAGGCCAACAACCTCTACTATACAATCCTAATAGACTCGTCGAGCGATTATTCGAACACAAACCTACATAAATAATGCAAATGGTTCACTCAACAATTCATATTCTATATCGAACATACTAGCAACAAATGGTGTTACATACGATAAGGTAGAACCAGGTTCAATCAATGCATATTCACTAGAGAAGATGGATAATATACATGAGACAACATCTGAGGATGACTCCTAATCCTCTCGACCCACTAGCGCATAGATACGGTTTTGACTAGCACCCGAACTGGATGCTCCACCTCTACCCTACCTTGACCGGCTGATGGTTGAGAACCTTGCCCAGAAGGGTGCACTAAAGATGAAGATACAACTACAGACCCAGTCGGTTGTGCCATGCCACCCCGCCTCTCGACAGATATTTTTACATAATATGGCCTGGCTATCCACAAGAATAACACAGATCTGATCCCTGGCGACATTGCCCAAAATGGGCTCTACCACACTAGTCACAATAAGGAAAAGGCGGCATCGCCTAACTATAATCCCCTCAACATTACGGGCCTAATGCCCTAGAACTCTGACCCTACCCAGAATAAGAAAATCAATCTCGGTGTGGTCCCTGAGACTGTGGGGGTGTGTTGGCTGCCGAATAAGCTGGATATCTAGAATATTAGGATCTGGGATCAGCTCTAAACTCACAAAATTCACCTGTAGATAAAGCCATCTTATACTGACCCTTGTGTCGCTCTCGATCGATTAGTTGTTATCGTTTATGGTCCTCTAAATTTTGTGCATATGACTTGATACGAGAGATGTCCATACCCAGATTCAGAGAATATTTAGTACATTTATACACAGAATGCGGTCCCAAACCATTCACAAATAGATGCACCCAATCAATCATCTCAGCTACAACCGCATGAGCATGTCTAGCTAAAGAGTTAAACTGAAGACTATATTCTCGTACACTCATATTACCCTGCTGAAGATGTAGCAACATATTATGCCTGGCCTGTTGGAGCTCGACCGACATATAATGATGTAAGAAAGCCTCAAAAAACTCTCTCCATACTGCTGGTGGAGCATGTGATCCCCTAAACTGCTCTTATGACTCATATAACACCACAGCGACACTCCGCAATCTATAAGAGGCCAACTCCACTAACTCAGTATCAGTGGCAAACGTTACCCGCAATGTCCACTACATGTGATCTAGGAAGTTCTGATGGTCCTTATTTGGATCCAATCCCGTGAATACCGGAGGGTCCAAGTTAATAAAGTCCTAAACTCTTGAACTAACCGCTCTATTAGAAGGATCAGTAGTCTATGATTGGGCCTGAGCGGCCGCTAACCGAGTCAGAAGATAAACCACACTCTACATAACTAGATCTTGATCTGGAGCATCTTAAAGAGAAACTAGAGGTACATTAGCTCTCCTAGGCTCTTCTGGAGGTGGTGGTGTCCTAGAGGCCCGGGATAAGGCCTCATCTTGAGGCTCATGTTGTCCTATATTAGCGGGTGGTACCTGTCTGGCACCCTCTCCCGCATCAATATCTAACCTCCTAATGGTTGTTTGTCATCTAGTCGCAGGCATTGTTAAAAGTATAAACAAAATAGGGATTAGGGATTTGAATTCTTACGACTCATCTCTAATGCACGATCTAAGAGAAGAAAGAAGGCAAACATCCTAAATGTCTTGTAGCCTCCTGCTTATAAACATGGTGCATGACACATCCATAAACAAGACTCAACTAGACATGGCTTGTAGACTTCTAGGACAGACCTGCTCTGATATCAAGTTTGTCACAGCCCAACCTTGGGGGGTGTGGCTGGCACCTAATGTCGTAAGGACCGAGCGTACCAATCATAGAACATGATGGTGACATAACAAGTTCTAGGCCGAAAAGGCCTACAATAGATAATTATATAACACCCTACAAGCAGAAAAGTATCCAACACACACATACACACATACACACACATACATACATATATATATATATATATATATATACATACATACTAAGGCCGACAAGGCCATCATAAGTGTAACAAATCATCTGGAAAGCCGAAAAGGCCATACAAAATAACATAACACAAGACTCCAGTCTACAAGCCTCTATATACAATATGGAGTCGCAAGAAGTTGGTACAGGGCCCTGCCATACCGAAGATACATATATACATCAAAACCAGAACCTACCAACACTCAAGATAGCTCCGAAAGAAAGGAACATGACACCCAGTAGATGTATCAGATCACCTACTATGGAGGAGCGTCAGGACGTCTATCCGTACCTGCAGGCATGAAATGCAGTGCCCGAGCAAGAGGCGTCAGTATGAAAGAATGTACTGAATATCTAAGGTAGATAAGTTTAAACAAAGGCAATAGCAAGTGTAAAGGAAAGTAAAGAAGACTACATGCACCTTGGAAGCCACTAGGGCATATGCAATGCATGCTATCACTTAAAAACTATTACATATATACATAGGCCACACTATAGGGAAATATCATCATCAAGCTGCTCTCTGGGCTATATAACGTACCCAACTACAATGGTGTGCACATATAAGTGCTATACCGGGCCGACTATAGCGCGGTTCAGTATCGTAAATATATATATATATATATATATATATATATATATATAATGCATGAATGACCTCAAAAGACCAATATGAGAAGGTCGGGGTGACCTAGGGTCGTTCACCCCCGCCTATCATTATGGAACTAGATATATCAATAGCTACAATCCAATAATGGAGCTCAGAATCAATCATACAACTAGAAGCATTATAAAGTGCGAAAAGTACTCCCGATAAGGGACAAATAATATTCTTACAACATTTCATAATAGGAGTAGACATGCTTCTATACTAAATGGAGTTTGGATAAGGAATATTCATCCTATAACGTGTTCTCTATGATCATGCCAATAGAAGGAAGGGTAAGCCTTACATACCTTATCACTTGGCCAACATCCGTCCAACCAAGTATTACACACCTTACGAACAATGACCTACGTGATAAAGGTAGTTCGGATTAAGATCAACTCAATAGTTACAATATTGATTCAATGCGACATTCCATTGAACACTTAACGTGCGCAATTCTCCTATCTTATTTTCATGGAACTTTAGACTACTATCTCTTATTATTCATCAACCACAACAAGACCAGATCACAACTATCATATCTCATGATTTCCATTCATAACCACCTCAAGAACTAAGTCGAAACATCCAATCAATCAACATGTATCCATCATAGAATTTTTGCTCTATTTCCATAGACTATTCATACCAATTGAATCATTTAAGCTAGCAGAAATCTATAGAACATTAGAGAGTAGCAATAACTCACCTTAAACAACCAAGAGATCCCGTACTCCAAGCCTTTTTCCAATTCTCCAAGAACTAAAACCTCAAGTCAACACCTAGAGATGAGTTTCCAAGATGATCCAAGCTTCTCAAGGGAGAATTCAATTTGCAACCTTAGAGAATGGTTCTTGATTGATGTGTAAACCTTTGAAGAATATTTTAGAGAACCTAGGGTGTCATACCCTAACTTTGGGAGGGAGGGGACGACACCCGGTGCCCTAAGGCCTTAGTGTACCAGTTATAGAATATAAAACCAACATCACAGGATCTGGGCCGATAATGCCTCTCATAAATAACTGTGTAACAACCTGCAAGAAAAACAGGACCTAACAACATCTATGTGTATATATATATACCTGGCAAGGCTAACAGAGCCATCATAAGTAAAAAATATCATATAGAAGGTCGACAAGGCCATACTCGACATCTCTATACAAGACAACTATCTACAAGCCTCTAACAAGTACATGAATATAATCAAGTCAGTACAGGGCCACGCCATACCCGTAAGTATATATGTAAAATCATACTGACTCTAACTAGCACCTCTAGAATAAGTAGAGAGCTCTAACATCATCGCTGAGCTGAGGTCCTATTGGAAAAGGGCGCCATGCTATCTATCTAAAAATGCGGGCATGAAATGCAGCGTCCCCCAACAAAAGGGACATTAGTACGAATAATTTACTGAACATGTAAAGCAGATAAATAAGGAATATAATACAAGAGAAGGATACAAAAGTCAGCTTGAAACTCAGAAAAGGCCGATGAGGGCATAGAACTAACATAACTATGAATATATGCATGAAAGAAAACTCAAGCCTCTCTATTGGGCCATATAATATAGTATCAAGCCTCTCTGTGGGTCCATATCATCATAAATTGCTCGCCACATAGGGCTCGGTAATATCTGCTCAACTGATCAGTGGTATGCACATATAAGTGCCTGCCTGACTGACTATAGCATGGTGTGGTAAGAAAATAGATACATATAGATAAGTGCAATGCAAGACAAACCTCAAGGGACATAATGAACAGAGTTGGAGTGACCTATTGTTGTTATCCTCCGAATATCATTATGAAATCATATACAGTGAACGTTACATTCCAACCATAGTTCTCTGGATCAATCGTGTCACAAGGAATATCATAAGACGTGAATGGGAGTTCCGACAAGGAACATATTAGAATCATAAGAAATAATAGAAGAAAAGCACAAGACAACCAAGTGACCAATAAGAGAATCATACGACAATATTTTGTTTTACTTTTGGTCTAAAATAAGATCATGCCAAAGAAGGGAAAAGCCTTACATACCTTGTCATCGAAGTTATTTAAGTTCCCTCAGTCCTCGTAAGCCCTACGAATGATTATCTACATTATACGAATGATTATCTACATTATACGAATGATTTGTATCAATATTGGATTCATATCTTATAATGAAGTTCATTTGGACATTTTGTCGAACAACTTATGTGTGTAACTTGTAAGATCATGTGTAGCTTCAATTTGACATATATCATCACAACAATCTTTAATACAACTCCTACTCATTACCATAATTCCATCCATAGATTTCCAACTTCATATTACAATCTTAAATCATACCAAAATAGCCCACAACAACACAACTAAGTCTCAAAGTCCATAACACAAGTTCTTCAAGAATCCTCCAACAATCTTAGCTTGACTACTTGTATAATCTTAAGAACATAATGGAGAAGGTGAAACTTACCTTAATCCACAAAGAACACTTCAATTATTAGCTTACTTCACCACCAAGCTATCACTGAGATCGTTACTGTTACGGTTCACTTTTATGCGGAGGCATAAAAGCTACTATGAGGTTGTTAGTGCTCTAACTCAGATAATGTTTTTTAGAGTCACCACTTAATTTATATGTAAATTAAGAAAATCAAGTTGAAAGGGTTTATTCAAATTGTTGAAAAATCCTATCTAAACCAGGATCAAGGTAAGGGTTCTGGTGATCCCCCGAGGAAGATGTTAGACACCCGATATTAAGGATCCGTAGAATACAGTTGACCTTCGGGTTCTATAGCATGCTTAAATGATTTAATTTGCTTAAAGTATTTAAAATCCTCGCAAAATTCTTGTCATTCATCAATTCAAAACTCAAAGGTTATTTGACAACAAAAGAGTTAAAACTTCCTCCAAAATGATTTGCACATGGGTAATTTAGTCAACTTATTTTCGGACGAAGCACACCCAATAATTATCTTGAGTAGAACTCTACTTTTAATCCAGTAAGTTATCCAATATCACTTACATATTTTGAAAATCTTTTAAAGTTCAAGAGTGTAATTCATTTGAATGACAAGTTTTGGCATTGTTTTTTAAAGTATTGAAAAATAGCTTTTCTTTTATTCGTGCTATACCCCAAAGGTCATCTCATATTCTAACTTGACTCAAAACCCACATCTTAATTCAAGTCCATGAAAGGTTTTGGTTCTTTCCCTATGAAGTCAATTTCTTTGGGCTCAGCCCACAAAATCAAGTCTAGTGTTCAATTTGGTCAAATTTTCAGAAAATTTCAGATTTAAGTTATCATTAAAATCAGCCCATTTCAATGTATTTCAAAAAATGAAGTCCAGATTTTCAAAGGTAATACTCAGTCCCATTTAAATCGTCTGGTCTATTTAATTAGAGTCCAAAACAGTTCCAATTCAGTCTCTTTTTGTTCCAATTTTCTTTATAATAACAGAGTCCGGCCTTTATTAAAATTCAGAATTTTAACAAGTTTTGGAATTCGTTTATGGCGACTCTTACTAAACGATGTACGTATCGTTTGACTATCCTAAGTTCATAACTATAAGGGTTCCAATAATTAAACAAAGTATTTTATAACAAACAATACAATACATATACATATATAAAATGGAAAGAGAGAGTTTAGGCTGGTGGGCCTACCGAAGCCCATTAGTTGGCTATTTTCACCCATAACTAGGCCTTCATGCGCAGCTACCAGCTATCGGACTCGATCAAAAAAATGTATTATGCTGGGGCTTAGCCCAATCGGCTGAAGAAGAGTAGAGAGGCCCAAAAGGGCCTGTCCCGATGCAGATGATGAAGAGAAGGAGGAAAAAAGATCCAAGTTAGAACGTACCTGGAATTATCTAATCAATTTAAACACATACATATCATTAATTGAAATCAGCAGCATACACTAGGCAAAGAGACAATCTAAGGTTTTTTGTGGTGGAACAGCTAGACATCACCCATATTTAGTGCAAGCTTTAGAAAAGGGAGTATGGGACTGGGCTCAGCCATTTTCAGCAAACAGGGATGATGCACATAGAAAGCAGATGGAAGAATGGTCTTACCCCAGTTACTATACTACAAAGCAGATGGGCAGAAAGAGACAACATAAATGGGCTATGCCCAAAGCAAGTTTGAGCAGTCATTCATTCAAGTATATGCACATGATGCACTTGGTTTATATACCATATATATACTGAGTATATATTTGATATACAACCAGTACACCATGATATATATCAATCATATGTCTATGTCTAACCCTCAAAACACTAAATGAGAAAGTATACTATGGATTATCGTTGTTGCATTAAGTTCTAACTCAAGATAGATCAAACCAAACTAAGCGTGGCCAGTGAGCCGGGATCGGGTCCATCGGGTCGGGACCAACGGGATCAGGTCGGGGCAGGAAGGGGGGAGGGGCGGGATCGGGTCGGGACCGGAGGGATCGGGTCGGGATTCGCGGCCGTCCCGTCCCCTTTCCGATCCCGTCAGAGTCGGGGAGGGATCGAATTTTTTTTTTTTTGCACTTAATTTAAAAAATAACATATATATAAAAAAAAAACTCAATAATTAAACAAGATAGTGTAATAAAAACATCTCAAGGCTATTTTTGTCTCTTATATTATTTAATAGACATAATTTTTTTTGTAATACAAATACAATTGTCAAAATTGCAACTTTGTGGTGTTGTTCAAAAGTTACAAATTATATAGTAAAATTACAATTTAAAAAATTACATTTTGAAAAAAAATTGTTCTAGTTTCTTGATAATTTCCTGTGATTCTTCGGTTGGATTTGGTATTTGTTAGTCAAATTGCTCTACGTCGCTTCCACCACCTTTGGATAAGATTTCGTTGTAGTTTTCGTCTTCTTCATCGTTGATCTCCGGTTGACCGCACCTTCTCCGCTCCGCTCGGATACAATCTCTGAATAATACTACAATCTCCAAGCTGTCTCCGGCTAATGAGTGTATGTGCTCTCCTATTTGATATCTGCCGACAGAAAAAAGCACTTTCAGATGTTGTTAATGATGCTTTAATGTTCAAAACATCTGGGTCATCATTGAAAGTGTCGGAAAGATCTTCTCATTCCCCCTCCAGTATTTCAGCAAGTCTCCACGTCCTTCTTCATTAAGAACTGCTTAATAAGGTACAGAACCCTGCAAAACAAAAATATCAAACTCGTTAATTTGGTTAGTAGCGGTACGGCCGCACATTCTATTTCTGAGGCTTTCAATACTAGCCGCAGAAACAGCATGTCTTTTGTGAGGTTGTATTGAAGAAGAAGATGGTATAGAAGCTGGTAGGTTGCCAACACTTTCTTGTTGGTAAAACCTATATACTTTTTTGCATTCGTCTTCTACGCTAGACAATACTTCTTTAGTTTGTTCAATAGGTGGTAGGTGATTTAGATTTTTGGGACTTGGAGGTGGTACTCCTGCTATACAATCGTAAATAGTTTCAATAAGTGATTTAGTACCGTCTATTTTAATAGTCGAATTTAATACAACACCAATAATATAAATAGTGGGAATAGAAATAAAATATTATTTTATTTTGATAAACATTTTTTAATAACTGCCTTATAAGCTGATTTATTCATATATTCATTAAACAGTAAAAACATTAAAGCTATATAAAACAACATAGTTGAAATAGTGGGATAATATATACCAAAAAATTCTTTTGTTACTTGAAAAAGTTTCTCTAAAAATACAATAAATTCTAAAATTTTCCCCAATCGCTATCTACAACCATATCAACTGAATTTTGATTATGAGAGTTAAAAAATAAAATTATAGGTTTTCTATAGTCATAAGCAACAAGTAGTTGCTCGTATAAAAAATTTCACCTAGTGGGTACTTCCTCTGGTTTTTTCTATAAGGTAGTTGGCAATCGTGACAAGTTTTTTTATATTCTTTTCTTCATTGTATTCTATTATTTTTTTAAATAAAGTTTATAGCAAATTGTATTTTACTAAGAATATCTTCAAAAAGTGATAGATCATCCTTTACAACTAAGTTATATATATGGCACGCACATTTTATATGAAAATGATCTGAAAAATATGGAGTTAAACTATTTTTTAAAATTTATCTAATGTAATAGTCATAATTTTATCAGTTATTCCGTAATAATCGTACACATGATAAATATTTTCTGCAATAAAAGTACCAGTGTGTCTATCATCTATATATCTATACGCTAAAATATATTTTTGCATAGACCATTTATAATCTATCCAATGACAGGTTACCGTTAAATAATCATGGTCGTCAGTACTACGGCCTATATCAGAAGTGATAGTCACTTTGCCATTAAAATAATATAATGAATAACGTAAATAATGTTGATATTTATGTGCAAATTTAAATATATCTCTCTTAATAGTTGATCTAGGAAAACCGTTAAAAGTAGGATTATACATATTTCTAATGTAATGAATAAAATCGGGAGATGAAGAAAATGAAAAAGGCAAATTAAAGAAAAAGGAAAAGGCCCTACTTAGTTTCGCAAGCCTTTGTCATTGTCAGTCAACTAAGTAGGGCCTGAGGCCCCCTGTGAATCCGTAAATCTGAGGAGCATGCCACAACAAAAGGATGGTCCCCTATGCATTTCATTTTTTCCTTAAGTGTTTGCCACCTACGCTCTGCCATCCATTCCAAGTTTAGGAACCTAGGTAATAGTACATCAACTAATTTTGCTATTGCTTCTCTATCTCTATGTTTATCGTATTTATGGCCTACAATTCCCCCCGTCATAGGGTTAATTTAACCTTGTACTTGATCCGAGACAATATGTGAACTTTGTCCCGGTGGAGCGGACATTTGCGCACCCAATTTTGAAGCCTCGTATTTGAAGCCTCCAGTTTTAAATTTTAAAACATCTTTACAAATTTTACATTTAGCTATTTGATTATCTACGTCTCTATCAAAAAATGTCAATGCATCTGATTTTAATGGTTGTTTTGCTTGACCTCGTCTCATACTAGGGGGAATATGAGACATTTCAGTTGAAGGTGCACTAGTGGGTGTGTTGTCATCTACATTAGTGGTTGTATCATCTAGATCAGCGTCTAAATTAAAGTCTTCTTGAGTTTCAGAAAATAGTTCCTCGTCTAAATCTAATGATATTGTAGAAAAATGTTCAATATCAACAAAATCATCATGTGTAGGAATCGGATTCTGTCTAGAAATAGGACTCTTGCCCTTATTGCCCCTACTAGAAGAAGCATGACCCCTACCCGTAAGCATACGTTTAAATCCTTCCATTATAAATTTATACTTATACTAATAAATAATTAAAGTAAACGAATTAAGTGCGCTAAATAAAATAAACATACAATAATAGTTTAATGAATGAATAAATGTACCAAACGCCGACGTAATGTCGACGTGTAATCGAAAGGTTGAAAATTAAAACTTTGCTCGATGGAAGATCCTCAAGCTAGTTGCCAATTTCACTCTCAAATGAATAAATAAAATTGAATATTTAGTAGACATTGTAGACTTGTAGAGAGAGAGATTAGAGAGATTGTAGGAAGATTTGTGACAAAAATGAAGAGAAAATGAGATATTTATAGTTGGGAAATTGGGTTAAAGTGTAAATATAATAATTTATGGGTTAAAAATAAATATTAAGGGGGTAGGGGGGTTGGGGGAGGCCCTATACCGCAAAAAAAATTAAAAAAAGTCGGGTACGACGCGGGACCGGGGCAGGGGACGGGGAACGGGCCGGGATCGGGCCGACCCGGCCCAGTGGCCAGCCTTAAACCAAACCATACTCTCCCCTGCCATTCCCCAGATTTCCTATTCTCCAAATGTACCAGAGTTAGAGTTCAAAGCAATGTGATATCCTAGATGCATCATGCTATCTCTAAGGAGTCCTGCATATCATATTTAGACTTCTAGCACCAAAATTCCTCCTAGTTAAGTTTTTTTTTTTTTTGTAAGGCATATACTCTCTGAACTTAGTCCTTTTGAAAGCAGTAACAGACGCAAGCAATATTGATGGCATGTTAACATGATTAAGTTAATCCTTACTTACAACATGAATTTTTTGTAAGACAGTGTCGAGGATAGGCAAAGAGAAACAAAGCAGAACAGGTTGAGGGCATCTAAAGTTGGTTGGCATGGTCATTGTTTAAATTATGCAGGATAACATGAAGGGAAAAGACAAACATTTCATATACATGTTCATATTCAAAGAGCAGCAAGCAAAACCTAAGTCGGTGAACCATATGCTACATTATAATTAGGGCAATATCTAGTCCTCTTGACAAACCTAACAAACTACTATGATAATGTTTTTCATTCAGTTCATGATTTAACACATAACATTAGAACATACAATCATATAGAAGTTGTCAAATACCCTCTAGAACCTAATCAAGTTGGAAGGAAACTGGTTCATGCCTTGGTGTAGGATAGGAAGCAAGTTATCATAATCAAATTGAGATGCTTCTTATGGTTATTTCAGAGTCATGATGCTCAGTGTCTCACATACCAAGTGAAGGAAACACAAAATTTCATATAGTAAGCATGTTTAGCACTTCCAGATCAAAATAGATTGATCTACAGGTAAGCCTAAATAGAGGGACATAGATACAAATGCCAGCTTACAGGGTACAAGAACCAAACTAAAGAGTTCTAAGGGTCATTTTGACTCAAACTGAGTTCAGAATATAGCAAGTAATGTGCATAAAATAACATAAGATGATCCAAGTGAGCATTTGAATCCTATTACTCATATACCAAACCCAAACCACCTAATGTTCCCATTGATCAACAATGCAGACCCAAAACAGTTTTAAGGAGAAGGATTTGATGATATCATAACTCACAACTATCCATTTCACATATGCCACAGACTTTAACCAAGATCACACAGAAGCATCATACCCTTAAACAAAAGAAATCGTGTTTAGGTCTATATGACAGGATTTACATATTCAAAAGAGCTTCATATGCAACACTACATCAAGACATGTCATTTTAAAACCCATTCAACCTTAAATTTATCCTAAACAGACCCTGGATGACCTTTTAAAGTATTCACAGTTCAGTACTCAGGTTCTGCAACCTATTCAACTACCTCAGATCCTATGTGTGTTGCCTAAACCTCTATTGAGACCATTTCCTAGTCATTTTAATCCTAAACATTCATTAAACTGCAGCAAATAAACAAACCAACAATCATATTAATTCCAAGGCTATTAAACAAACAAAACTATTAGGACTACGGCATTTTGTATTACTTTTACAGATTGAATGCTTCTAATATATACTATGACAATATTTTAATGCTAAGTGATGGTCCTATTATTAGCAAAAACAAGTTGATTAGACAAAACACTAACATATTTTAGTTACTTTGAACCTAAAATGGTATTTAGATGAAGTGACAAGCATAATACTATACTAAACTAGCTAAACATGACCTTTTAGAACTAACACACTTTTTCCAACCAATATCATAAGCTTTACATAGCCCATGGATAATCAAAAACACTTCAAACAGCCATAACACATCATGGTATACTATATCAACTTATTACATGCTCTTTTAGATGATTATCAAGTATCAAACAGGGCATAATAACCTATAATTGCCTCACATAAAACTCAATACACCACAATATTCTACATTTAACTGAAATTAATGAAATTAAAGCTAGCAAGCTAAGGGGATTAGGAATTACCTCTTGTAGTGGTAGCCAAATCGAGGTTGGAGCTTGAATCTTCAACTCCTCCTCTCGATCACACTCACACACATGAAAAGAGAAAAGTTTTAGAACTAGTAGGGCTTAAATCGACACTTAGGGTTCAACCAAAGGGCTCGGAACCCAAATCAATCAAAATAAACCCAAAATTAGACGATAAGTTTAAGCTCTTCAAAAATCAAAGCTCAGAACTCAAATCACCGCTCATTTTAAACTTGTTTAAACTGGTTTCCATAAATATTGTGGCAGATACCATAAATATTATGGTAGATAAAGCTAGAGAGAGGGGAAACCTCACCGTGGTAGGGGGGTGGCTCTATGGAAGTTCTGTGAGACAAATGCTCTTGCCCAAAATGGATGAGCATCTCTAGTGTAAAAGCGATTGTACGCATGTCTTTGCCATTTTCAGCGTAGAGAGGACGAGGGTGAAGTGCGGCTTGGGTTTTGGTTGGGGCGTGAAAGAGAAATGGCTAAAAGGCCTTGGCTTCGTCTGGTTCTTACGCCTAACGGTGGGATTGGGCCATGTTTGGACCCTTGTGCCTGAGCTTGGCCAGCTTTTAAAGAAATAGTGGTCCAAAGGCCCATTTGATTAAAAATAAACCTTCACATATTTTGTAAATGTGGCCATTTTTTAAATTAAAAGTGGTCAAATAATTTTAATTACGTACTACTTAATTCATGAGCTTCTTTTTAAGTCTAGATTTGACACTAATCAGGAATTGAAAATATTTAAATCATTCAAATATCCTTTTAATTTTAAACCAAGCTTTGAAATTGAGAAGTAGTTTAATTATCCTACTCAATTAGTCAACTTCTCGAATTTGATGGAGGTGAATATTTATTTCTAAAAATTAATTTCACAATCATCTGTTAAGACTCCAAAATCACAATCACTATGGCAAATTAGGACATGATATACAGTAAATATACTGGATTATATTTTGTCACCTAAAATGATGAAATATTTTTGGAATAATTTTTTAAATTGTATTCGTCTTGAAAATGGTATATTTTACTCCGTCTATGGCTAGGGAACTGTGAATAATTGACTAAGATTATTGGAGGGTAAAAATTAGGTGTCAACAACTGCCCTTTTGTTGTCTGGAGATGGCAAGACCATCCTTGAGCAACGAAATTTAATAGACTTAGTTTTTAGCTGACCAATTGAAAAGTACTTCTCATTTTTAACAGACTTAGTAGTTGCAAAGTCTTAAAGATGGTCAACAGAATAATTTAAATAATTATTTCATTATCATTGGGTAGCATTTCACTTCGGTGACTAGCATCTCATTTTCTTGGTTAGCGTTTCACCTTTGTGATTAGCTTTCTATTTCATCGGGTAGCGTCTCACTTTAGTGACTAGCGTTCTATTTTACCGGATAGCATTTCACTTTGGTGACTAGTGTCCCATTTGTTCGATTAGCATTTTGCCTTGGCGATTAGTATTCTATTTCATTTGGGTAGCATTTCACTTTAGTGACTAGCGTTTCATTTTACTGGGTATCATTTTACTTCAGTTATTAGCGTTCTGTAAGAATCCCATCAAGTAATAAATCCCACTTTTGGGAAAACGGATAATAAAATCCCACTTTCGAGAAAACATATAATAAAATCCCACTTCTGGGTAAACCTAAATTGTGATACTGATAACCACATGTTTGACATGGTTTATGACTCCTTTGACACTCATCAATGTGGGTGGCCAAATGCTTTTTTTGAAGATTTAGACTATCATCGCTTTCGTCTTTGCCTTCGAGCATAAGGCGATTATCTTGATGCCTCTCTGAATTTTGAATTGTATTGCCAAAGTTCGTTCTGATGCTTGTGCCACATGTACCCATAGAAAATGATTAATAGATACATTGGTGCTTTGCTAGAGACTGTATTTAAAATAATTTTTTTAAAATCTTGTAGAAAGGTCAATGCCGTATGTAAAACCACTGACCATCATTTGCTCGTCGTAAAGGAAAGTCGCGTTTTTCATTATTTTTTATGATCTTTGACAGTACTTAGGTGATATTTGCTTTTTCTAGAGAGTTGGTATCCATCTTCAACAAATTGCTTCGACTTGTGGTCAAGAAAAAAAATCATTGACAACTTGATGTTGACTTCATAAAAATGCTTCATTTATTCTTATCGTTATTGGAGACTTGATGTCCACTTCGTCTGGCTTACTAGTATTGACGTGCAATTTGTCATATCGAGCATGTCTTTGGTTTAATTGATAGATGTGATACCTGGCAGTGTTACCTGCAAAATTCTTGTACAAAAGATAGCAAGGAATGACAGATAAAGTCGTAAATGAAACCGTTTGATGCGGCAATCCTAGTCTGTTTGATGCCTTTGATATTGTCATGTTGATTTGGTGGAGGTATCATTTCGTAGCTCATTATGCATTGAGGAATGGGTTTGATGTTGAAGGCCAAAATAGTTGACTTCGAGATGTCACATAAGTTGTGTCCCTACTTCGTTTGTGATCTCTGTGAAGGAGAGATATTTGATAAAAGTGTTTTTTAGATATAGAGAGGTTTTATCAGGTTGCGGGTTGCCCTAGTTTAAGTTATGCGGACGACCTCCTATGTCGAAGCCTAAATTGGAATTTTTTAGAGCAAGTTCTACCCCAGTTTCTACCTAAGGGATATTGAAGGTTTTTCTGGTAATGTGACAGAGTTCTATATGGACTACCTACGTATCCCTCCTCGAGAAATCAGGTCATCACGTAGTTCATATAGCAAGGTCAAAAAATGGATCTGTTTTGCCTCAGTGACGAATTATGTGTGAGACTAGGTTGGCATTTGAGAATTTGAATGATTTCGGAAAGCCATGAGTTGTGATGTGTCCGTGCAGACTTGAGTTGCCTATATGTTCCCCAAATACTTGAGCCGAGTATTAGAGACAAGTGATTTCCGTCATTCGAGCATAGCGAAAAAAAACTTGCAACCTCTTAATTATAAATGTGGCCGGCAACACATTCAAAAGTAAGACTTTACATAGACATAGTTTCCACATTACTTTGAGAATGTTGTCAGCTTGATCTCTAAAAAAGGAGACCTAAATTGTTGTAGTGCTAAGTTATGTTTGCACTAAACACTTGTGTTCCCAAAAAGTGATTGGTAAAAGGAGGATTTTTTTTAAAGTGAGCCCTCATACGCCTTGTGGTTGACATAAGATTTGTCTTTTAGTTGGGGAGTTCAGTACTCCTTTCTAATATACTGTCTCAGTTTATGGCAAATGACAGTTGTTGAAGACTTGATGTTGATTTCTGCAAAATTCAAACAAAATCGTTAAAGCAATCAAAGGAAATGAAAAAGTAGTTGTGAGAGTAGAGTTAAAAAAAATGTTGTCGTTTGTCTTGTGCTATCGAATAAGATTTTGCTTATGATATTTTTGCTCGTCGCTAAAGACTCGATGTTCGCTCCGACCGCTTTGTGATGATCATGGTTGGACAAGTGATGTCGTTCATCTTTGATACTTAGCCTTGATGTGCTATTCTTTAGCATGCTTAGCGGTATCTGCATGTTTGATTGATAGACTGGGCGCTTGCTTCTCACAGCCAAAAATGCTTTATGTTTGTCTCCAAAGGTAGACATAATCATGTCTTTGGTGATCTTTCAGAGTTCGATGTTGATTTTTGCTGATGTTTCTATCGTTCGAAATCGATGTGTAATTCCTGCGAGATTCAAATGTGATTGTCAGTAAAATCATAATGGTGTTATGATAAAAACAAAGGATAAGAGTTAACATGAATTAGAGATGAAACCATTTTGGCCTATGTGGATTAAGGTGTGAGAATCCAGTTGGCGCCTCATAGTTTTGATTCCTAATCTCAACTTTACATAACGTTATCACCTGTAATATTTTTCAGAACAAGTGTTAGTAGACATACTGAAGTGAAAGGAATATAATTGAAGATGGAGTTAGAGGTAAATCCATTTGGCTTATAAAGCTGAGGCCGTGGTGGGCCTAATAATGCCTTTGGTCAAGATCGGTGGACTTGACATTGATACTGGGCTCGTCGCCTTGTAGCTTTCTTGTCCCTGTGCTCACAAAAAACCCTTTAGGGTAAAAATGATTGACTCGTGTTGATCCCACCGAATGTGTCATGACTGATGATAACAAGAATATGAACCTTGGGATAAGCGTTGAGTGGGTCGAGTGCTAAATAGATGATTTAGGGGCATCACGTAAGGCACCTTCCCATTTGTTTGATTAGGTTACTTTGGGGTTTGAACAAGGATATAATACTTGTCGAACTTTGTTTTTTTTAACAAGTTTCCCCAGTTTTCAGTCTTTAGGGTACATAATTCAAAAACAATTCATGAATAAAATTTTGAAGAGTTTGATTGATTCAAAGACATGCCCCAGATCCGTTTTGAGGGTCTATAATTTGAAGTAGTAGAAGAATGAAGATTTGAAGACTGATTCAAAAATATGCCATAGTTCCTCACCGAGGTTCCGTAGTTTGCAACAGTGGGAATACCGTACCCTTGTATAGGATTGTTTACGTATCTTGCTAGAACAAGAATTATGTCTGACGTAGTTCAGACATGAAAATGACAGAATTTGTAAAAAATGCGGAATTGTGGTAAAGGATATTGAGATAGGATCTTTGGTTTTTTGATGATTTGGACCCGATGGTCTAGGTGACGTCTTGTAATCTTAGTCATCACGTCTAACAATGTTGCCTACAAAAATTCACAACAAATTGTTAATGGCATAGAAGGAACAAACTGATAGATAAAGTGAGAGATGAAAGTCTGACTTATTATGACTAAGCCATGGTGATTCTTTTGTCATGCTTGGCGGTCTCCGTTTCGTCATCTTTATGACTTCCTTGTTCCTGCATTCAAAGAAAAATTCTTGGTTTGGGAGACTGATTCATCTTGGCTTGGCCTTACTGTCCTGATGCTCCTTCTATATTTGATTTGCAAGCTCGTCTGCTCCCGTGATGCTATCTTGGTGGAATATTTGAGGACCCTCCTCAACAATTCTGCCCTAGTATAGATCGTATAACTCTCAAACTTCTTCATAATTTGTGATGTGGTTTGAGGTCCTTCCTCAAATATTTTGCCCCGGTTTCAATGCTTCAATACTCTCGTATTACGTTTGTAGAGGTGAGTCGCTTGTAGAATTTTTGAGAACTTCTCCAAAATTCTGCCTTGGTTTTGAATGTATCGACGAACTCTTCTGTCGCGTCTTGTGATGGAATTTTTGAGATCCTCTAAAAAATTCTGCCCCAATTTAAGATGTATTGGCGAACTCTCATGCCAACTCTGAATTGGAATATTTTGATATCTTCTCAAAAATTTGGCTCGGTTGAAGCTGTATTGGCGAACTCTCATGCCAACTCTGAATTTTGGAATTTTGAGATCTTTTCAATAAATTTCCCCGGATTGGGTTGTATCGATGACATATCGTGTCGAGTGAATTGGATTTTTTGTGATCCTCTAAAAAATTATGCCTCAGTTGAAGATGTATCGATGAACTCTCGTGCCAATTCTGAATTTTAGAATTTTTGAGACCCACTCAAAAATTCTTCCCATGTTGTTTCCTAAGGTTTTCTTAGGTTTTTGATTGATATGACCGGCTCATAGAGCTCCTATATATCTCGTAATGAAAGGAATAAGGTTAAACGTAGTTCATGCATAAGGTTGAGATTTTTCTAATAAAGCGACTGAATCCTACAAATACTGCCTACGTATCCCACCTTAGAAAATCGGGTCACCACTTCGTTCATATTATAAGGAATACTACTGGATTGCCTATTACAAAAGAAGACCAAACCCGATATGGGTTTTCTACATATCCCGTTGTAAGGGATAGATCAATTGTAGCTTGATTACAAGAAAACGGTATGATTATAAGGAAAAATATGATCCACTTTAATTGTAACATCCTACGACTTCCGAATCGATGTTTGTATGCCTTGCCGGGCTATCAGTTTGGGAGAATCACCTTATCGTTGATCAATTCTTGGATATTGTGTCTGATAATTATACATTGCTAAGTGTCATGCCCAACTGCGTCTGAATGATAGGCGCATCTTTGATCGTCTTGGTAGAAGTATTCCTACCACCCTCAGTCTTTCATAAAGCTTAGTCTGGGGTCCTCTCACTGGCGTGGAAACTCCCGGGGCGTGTGTAGTAATGATAGCAGAAACCTCTTTCTCTTGCTTTTTCAATACTCCCATAGGATTGGTAGCTCGACTTATGTTTTTTCGGACTTAAGACCATCTTCTATGGCTTCTCGCATTTTGACTAATTCACCAAATGGCCGACCTGCCATGGCCAACATCCTTTCATAGTAATCTGATTTTTGAACCCTGATGAAAATAGTAGTTAGCTCATTTTCATTCATCGGAGGTTGTACCTTTGCATCTTCAGTTCTCTATCGGACATCATATTCACAGAAACTCTCCATGGTTTTCTGTTTACCTTCTCGAGGTAATATCAATCGAGGACTGTGTCTATGTTGAACTGAAACTTTTCCATGAATTTTTCAGACATGCCCTCCCAAGTGATCCATTGGGATCTTGTATGGTAAACCACTCTAAGGCTTCCCCTCTAAAGCTTTGACTAAAAAGCCTCGTGATCAAAACTTGATTCTTTTTCACTCCTACGAGTTGGTCACAGTAGGATAGAAAATGAGCCTTGGGATTTCCCGTTCCATTGAAAATGTCAAATTTTGCTATCTTGAAACCCTCAGGCAAGTCCAAATCGGGGTGCATGCATAGATCATCGTATCTTAAGCCGATGGTTTTTTCGAACGGCTCGTGTAGACTGATTGACCAGTTCCCTCATCTTTTGATCCATTTTATCTTCGAGCTTGCCTTTCTCAACTCTCTAAGACTTCTCTATCTCCTCGTAGTGGTCCAATCTATTGTGTTCTGGGAAGAAATGATTTTGTGCTATAGGGGTGTGGAATGACACAATTGGATGTGTAGGGTGATTTTGGGGAGTGTTGGTAGTCTGTGTGGTGGGTAGGCTAGTAGTTTTTTGACAAATGATGGGATTGGTATGAGTGGGTAGCTGTGTTTGGTATGGATGTATGGAGTGTGTGGTTACATGGATTGGGTCAATATTAAAGAGTGGTGGAGTGCGGTAGGAGGTAGAGACGTGGTATGGGTCAGTGGCAGGTATGTTTTCAGTAGAGGGAGTGGTTCCGGTCGCATGGACTGGGAAATTCTCTAGGATTGGAGACCTCAGAGGTGAAAACTAAGGAGGAAGTTTCCATGAGTCGATGGGGCGAACGGTCACATCAGTGGTCAGCTTGGCCTGTTTTACCTCCTCTTTGAGATCATTGATTTTCTAAAGCAGAAAGGCGATGACGTCCTTGTGGTGTCCCAATCTCCCTGATCGGGGAATTCCAAATTCTTTAAAGCGATTTCTGTTATTCTAAGACCGTCTTCTGTAGTGCCAGTCATTTCTTCTTTTGTTATTGATCTGAGTTGAAAGAGACATATTGGCGACCTTTGAAGTAGGTCGGTTTGATTGCCAACACAAATCAGCCTCTCTTTAAGAAAGAAGAATGACTCAAAAGGTAAAGTGTCAAATCGTCGGTCATAATACGTAAAACAAATAACAATTGTTTTTCTTAAAACATAATAGTCCAGAATTCGCTTGAAATGGGAGACGTTAAAGGACAACCTATAAGATTTTGACCATTTGACTTTGAGACTCTAACGGGTGTGTATTTAGAGAGTTTTTCTGGGTAATGAAATTACAAGATTGTGATTGACTCTAAACTGACTGAGTGTCACTAAAATAACTGATGTCGGGTGCGACTTTAGCAATGATCAGACTATTTTTGAAAAAACTTGACAATATTTGGACTTTGATGTAAGGTTTCGGGGGCTCGGGTGATTTTGGACATTGCGGGTGGACTTTAATACGGGTTCGACTTTCGAGTCTTATGTGCTTAAGGACGTTCTGTGATTTTTGGAACCGAATAATGGACCATTCATGTTTAAAGCAAATCATATGTTTTTAAACATATAAAATTGAATATACACATAGGAGGCATATTATATAGCACGCAACACGTAAGCAATATATATCGCGTCCTAACATACATGTGACCTTTTTTAAGCCAAAGGTAAGTCTTATATATTTGAAGGATGTAGATGTCATTAAGACGTTTCGTTTGTCCCAAAATTTATACAACCTTTTTTAAATGTACCGAATAGGGATACATGACAGAGGAAAGGGTATATATCCTAGACTAAATCATCGTGGAATCCTCCATCGCTTTTGGAGCATTCGAGCTCCTCTCGGATAAAGTCCATTAAGTAAAAATTTCCTAACCTCACGAACAAACGGCTCGTATAACAGCATGTACATCCTTTAAATTTTTCACATAGTTGGATGCAGTGTCTTCGGGTCATAGATCGTCAAGACACAAGGTAGTCAGCCTAATAGGTCCAGATAGGTCTGAGATATCCGAACCCGTCTAGGTCAATCATGTGCTAGTTCAATAGGGATTTGGCTTCACTCTATCCTGGTTGTACTAGAGTGTTTTAACAAATGACTAAGGGACCCGAGCGGACTCTCAGGGTGAACCGTTATTGATTGTTGGACGACCGCAAACCAACTCCGTCTTCAACGTGTTCTAAGGAAATGTTTTTGGTTTTATACTGGAGAATGATTGTGAAATCCGCATAATCATCTTTGAGCACTGGTGCGAGTGTGAGTGCGTGCCATTTGGTGGAGTATGAAATGCATGAATGACAGTTATAATTGTAGGTATTTTAACACATAAGAAATTCATATCATTTAAAACATGTTGTATTGGAACTCTTATGGTTAGAACCTATATTTATACCCAACAGAATCATCATCTATTACAGTTCACTTTTATGCGGAGGCATAAAGTTACTATGAGGTTGTTAGTCCTCTAAGTCAAATAATATTTTTAGAGTCGCAACCTAATTTATAGGTAAATTAGAAAAACCAAGTTGAAATGATTTATTTAAATTGTTAAAATCTCATCTAAACCAGAGTCAAGGTAAGGGTTCTGGTAATCCCTAAGGGAAGGTGTTAGACACCCCAATATTAAGGATTCGTAGAATACGATTGATCTTTGGGTTCTATAGCATGCTTAAATTATGTGATTTGCTTAAAGTGTTTAAAATCCCCGAAAAATCTTGTCATTCATTTATTCAAAACTCGAAGGTATTTTAAAAATAAAAGAGTTAAAACTTTTGCCAAAATGATTTGCACAGAGGTAATTTAGTCAACTTATTTTCGGACTTAGAACCCCCAAGAATTATTTTGAGTAGACTCTAGTTTTAATCTAGTAAGTTGTCCAATATCACTTGCATGTTTTGGAAATCTTTTAAAGTTCAAAATGAGTAACTCATTTGAATGAAAAGTTTTTTTTTTGAAAGTATAGAAAAATAGCTTTTCTTTTATTCATGATATACCCCAGAAGTCATCCCATATTCTAACTTAAATCAAAACCCACAACTTAATTGAAGTCCAAGAGAGGTTTTGGTTCTTTCCCATCGAAATCAATTTGTTTGGGCTTAGCCCACAAAATCAACTCTCATGTCCAATTTTCAGATTTACGTTATCATTAAAATCAGCCCATTTCAATGTATTTCAAAAAATGAAGTCCAGATTTTCAAAGGTAATACTTGGTCCCATTTAAATCGTCTGGTCTATTTAATTAGAGTCCAAAACAGTTCCAATTCAGTCACTTTTTGTTCCAGTTTTCTTTAAAATAACAGAGTCCGACCTTTATTAAAATTCAGAATTTTAACAAGTTTTGGAATTCGTTTATGGCGACTCTTACTAAACGATGTACGTATCGTTTGACTATCCTAAGTTCCTAACTATAAGGGTTCCAGTAATTAAACAAAGTATTTTATAACAAACAATACAATACATATACATATATAAAATGGAAAGAGGGAGTTTAGACTGGTGGGCCTACCGAAGCCCACTAGTTGGCTATTTTCACCCATAACTAGGCCTTCATGCGCATCTACCAGATCAAAAAAATGTATTAGGCTTAGGCTGGGGCTTAGCCCAACCGGCTGAAGAAGAGTAAAGAGGCCCAAAAGGGATCGTCCCGATGCAGATGATGAAGAGGAGGAAAAAAGAAGATCCAAGTTAGAACGTACCTAGAATTATGTATTAATTTAAGTACATACATATCATTAATTAAAAACAACAGCATACACTAGGCAAAGACACAATCAAGGTTTTTTTTGGTCAACCAGCTAGGTATGGCCCATATTTAGTGCAAGCTTTAGAAGAGGGAGTATCGGACTGGGCTTATCCCATTTCAGCAAACAGGGACGATGCACATAGAAAGCAGACAAAAGAATGTGCCTAGCCCAATTACTACAATACAAAGCAAATAGGCAGAAAGAGACAACATAAATAGGCTAGGCCCAAAGCAAGTATGAAAAGTATTTCATTCAACTATACACACATGATGCACTTGGTTTATATACCATATATATGCTGAGTATATACTTGGTATACAATCAGTACACCATGATATATATCAATCATATGTCTATCTCTAACACTCAAAACACTAAATGAGAAAGTATACTAAGGATAATAATCGCACCAAATCATGCATTTTCATGTAGTTGTTGCATTCAGTTCTAACTAGTAGAAGAAACTATGCAAATCAAAATTAGAGGCCATAGTAACATAACTATCTAGAGGCATTGTCCTAGAAATATACACAAACCCAAGATAGATCAAACCAAATCATATTATCCCTTGCCATTCCCTATATTTCTTGTTCTCCAAATGTACCAGAGTTGAGTTCAAAAGCAATGTGCTATCCTAGATGCATCATGCTATCTCTAAGGAGTCATGCATATCATATTTAGACTACTAGCACCATAATGCCTCTCAGTTAAGTTAATTTGTGTGTAAGGCATATACTCTCTAAACTTAGTCCTTTTGAAAGCAGTAACAGACACAAGAAATATTGATGGCATGTTAACATGATTAAGTTAATCCTTACTTACAACATGAATTGTTTGTAAGACAGTGTCTAAGACAAGCAAAGAGAAACTAAGCAGAATAGGTTGAGGGCATCTAAAGTTGGTTGGCATGGTCATTGTTTTAGGCTAATACTTGGGGGATAAACACGGTATCTGGGCAAATTACAAATATGTAGGATAACATGAAGGAAAAAGGAAAATATTTCATATACATGTTCATACGCAAAGAGCAGCAAGCAAAACCTAAGTCAGTGAACCATATGTTCCATTATAATCAGTCATTAGGGCAATATATAGTCCTCTTGACAAACCTAACAAACTACTATGTTAATATTTTTCATTCGGTTCATAATTCAACACATAACATTAGAACATACAATCATATAGCAGATGTCAAATACCCTCTAGAACCTAATCAAGTTGGAAGGAAACTGGTTCATGCCTTGGTGTAGGATAGGAAGCAAGTTATCATAATCAAATTGAGATGCTTCTTATGGGTATTTTAGAGTCATGATGCTCAGTGTGTCACATACCAAGTGAAGGAAGCACAAAATTTCATAAAGTAAGCATGTTTAGCACTTCCAGATCAAAATAGATAGATATACATTTAAGCCTAAATAGAGGGACATAGATACAAATGCCAGCTTACAGGGTACAAGAACCAAACTAAAGAGTTCTAAGGGTCATTTTGACTCACACTGAGTTCAGAAAGTAATGTGCATAAAATAACACAAGATGATCTAAGTGAGCATTTGAACCCTATTACTCAGATACCAAACCCAAAGAACCTAATGTTATCATGGATCAACAAACAGACCCTTTGATGATATCATAACTCACAACTACCCATTTCACATATGCCACAGACTTTAACCAAGATCACACAGAAACATCATACCCTTAAACAAAAGAAATCATGTTTAGGTCTGTATGACAGGATTTAAATATTCAAAAGAGTTTCATATGCAAAACTACATCAAAACATGTTATTTTTAAACCTATTCAACCTTAAATATATCCTAAACAGACCCTGGATGACCTTTTAAAGCATTCACAGTTCAGTTTTCAGGTTCTGCAACCTATTCAACTACCTTAGATCCTATGTGTGTTTCCTAAACCTATATTGAGACCATTACCTTACCATTTTAATCCTAAATATTCATTCAACTACAGCTAATAAACAAACCATCAATCATATTCATTTCAAGGGCTATCAAACACACAAAACTATTAGGACTAGGGCATTTTGTATTACTTTTACTGATTGAATTCTTCTAATATATATTATGACAGTATTTTAATGCTTCCTATTCTTAGCCAAAACAAGTTGATTATACCAAATACTAACATATTTTAGTTTACTTTGAACCTAAACTGGTATTTAGATGAAGTGACAAGCATAGTACTCTACTAAACTAGCTAAACATGACCTTTTCAAACTAACACATCTTTTCCAACCAATATCATAGCTTTACATAGCCTATGTATAATAAAAACACTTCAAACAGCCATAACACATCATGGTATACTATATCAACTTATTACATGCTCTTTTAGATGATTATCAAGTATCAAACAGGGCATAATAACCTATAATTGCCTCACATAAAACTCAATACACCACAATATTCTACATTTAACTGAAATTAATGAAATTAAAGCTAGCAAGTTAAGAGGATTAGGAATTACCTCTTGTAGTGGAAGTCGAATCGAGGTTGAGGCTTGAATCTTCAACTCCTCCACTCAATCACACTCACACACATGAAAACAGAAAGGTTTTAGAACTAGTAGGTCTTAAATCGACACTTAGGGTTCCACCAAAGCCCTTGTAACCCAAATCAATCGAAATAAACCTAAAATTAGACGATATGGTTAAGCTCTTCAGAAATCAAATCTTAGAACTCAAATCACCTCCTATTTTAAACTTGTTTAAACTTATTTCCACTTTTCAAAACTTGTTTGACAATGAGAGGGTGGGGGTTCTATTTACAGAACCCTCAAAACCCTAGAAATAGGATTACCATTGATGTGGGAGAACTGATTTGGGGGGAAAAGTCCCTCTAAAAGCTCTTCGACCAATCATAAGTGAGAATTAAAAAACAATGGGACAAATACCATAAAACCTATCGCAGATTTAGCTAGAGAGATGGGAAACCTCACCGTTGTAGGGGGTGGTGGAACTGTGGAGCGATCGTACGCATGTCTTTGCCATTTTCGATGTTGAGAGGATGAGAGTGAAGTTTAGGTTTGGGCGTGAAAGAGAAATGGCCTAGAGGCGTTGGCTTTGTCTGGTTGTTACGCCCAAAGGTGGGATTGGGCCAAGTTTAGGCCTTTGCGCCTGGGCTTGGCCAGCTTTTAAAGCAACGAGGTGGTCCAAATGCCTATTTCATTAAAAATAAACCTTCCCGATATTTTGCGAATGTGGCTATTTTTTAAATTAAAAGTGGTCAAATAATTTCAGTTATATACTAATTAGGCCATGAGCTTCGTTTTAAGTCCAAATTTGACACTAATCGGGTATTAAAAATATTTAAATCATTCATATATCCTTTTAATTTTAAAACAAGCTTTGAAATTGAAAAGTAGTTTAATTATCATACTCAATTAGTCAACTTCCCGAGTTTGACAGAGGAGAATATTAATTTCTAAAAATTAATTTCACAATCGTACGTTAAGACTCTAAAATCATAATTACTATGGAAAATTAGGACATGATATACAATAAATATACTGGATTATATTTTGTTACCTAAAATGATGAAATATTTCCGGATTAATTTTGTAAAATCGTATTCGTCTTGAAAAGGGCATATTTTACGGAGCTCTATGACTCGGGAACTTTGAATAATTGACTAAGATTATTGTAGAGTAAAAATTAGGTATCAATAGTTACCACAAGGAATAAGATGATCTATGGGTGTCCAGGGGAATTCCCACGTCAAACTTGCGTAATTTATCTTCAAATTTAGGCCTAAGGTGATAGGAGACTTTGAGAGAGTGTCTAGAATGTTTTAGGATTTGGGAGATGAGAGAAATGGAGTCCTTGGTCGATCAAACTATATTTATACTTGAAAAAAATTGCCAAGTGAGCCCATAATGTACGGGTCGTACATGGCACCATACATTTTTGTACGGGACATACATTCCATCGTACTTCTCTAATTTGTGAACTGTGTGTTACATTGGAAATAAGACTCTCTGAACTTGTATTTAGATAGGTTATGAATCCTATAACTCCTTATAGACTAGAAGATATACCTCCCGCAAGTTGGACCAAAATCCTGTCCAGAATTCTACCAAAGTTTTCTTGAGTTTCGACAATTTTAATTTCTTCAATTTTCTTGACCCCAAAACCTTTATATATGCTCTCAATACCTTACATAAGGTCTTACTTACCATCATATGGTCCCACAACTCATTCGAACTTACATTAGTACGCTTACGATGCAATCGACATAACTAGACAGACGGATCCCCTGTATAGAAGTAAGGGATGTAACATAGGGTTTGCTTGGGTCAAAAATGAAATATTTGAAGTAAAGGTTCGAGACTAGGCCGTATATAGGCTTCCCACCGCCTCCCATATGTTAGAGGATATGTGACACATATGGCTATATGCAGCTTCACCCTCCACCACATATGGTTGGAGAAAGGTGACCAAATGGTGCCATCGATATGCGGCCTCATCGGTGAAGCTGAATGGGTTCCAGCCACACCCCAACCTTGGATGGTGTGGATTACACCTAGCACCCGAGGGCCTGAGCGAACCACTGTAGTAACTGGAACCTGTAATACGAAACCTTGGCTGACAAGGCCTCCATATAACCATATAAGACAAGAATTTATGAAAACCTACATAAAGAAGAGTCCCAATATGATATATACAGATAACCAAGGCCGACAAGAAGAGTACACTACTGACAAAAGTGACCGAAAAGGCCTCGACATACATACACACTGTACACAAGTTTGCAAGCCTCTAAGAGTGACATAATACATCAATGATCAGGACAAGGCCCCACCATAGCCAAACTACTAGGAATATGTACGACCATACCTATAGACTTCTGTATATAAACTAAGAGAGAGAGAGGAGTGCGATAATAATAATGGAACATGCAACCTATTGAGAAGGAGCGCCACCCTTGTCTATCCGTATATGAGGGTATAAGCATAGTGTCTCAAAAAGGGGATATCAGTACGAAAGATGTACTAAATATGTAAGGAAAATAACATATAAAATAAACGATATAACATAAGAGATATGGAACCAGAAGTTAACCTGATACTCACAAGAATCCTCTAAAGGCATACCCTGTCACAAGTATGGATATATATATATATATATATATATATATATATATATATATATATATATATATATATGCATGTCTATAAATCAATCCACTCTGTGGGGCTATGTAATATAGTATCAAGCCACTATGTTGAGCAAATCATATCATTGTATATCGTACCCAGCCTCGAAGAGGACTCAGTCATACCCGGCCTTGATAGGACTCAATAGTATCAAAACCAACTGCAGTGGTGTGTATGTATAAGTGTTGTACCCAAATGACTATAGCGCGGCTTAGTAAGAAAATAGATATATATATATATATATATATATATATATATATATATATATATATAAGTGTAATTCAAGACCAACTTCCAAGGACATCACAAGCAGAGTTGGAGTGACCCATTGTCATTATCCCCAGACTATCATTATTGTCGCTACGTTATTTAACCTTAGCTGATCATCAAGAGACATAACAATAATGGAAAGTTCGGTTAACAAGGAATACACATGAGACATGAATAACTTAACAAGAAGGAGCATAATAGCCTTGGATTTCCTTTTAGAGAACCATTTCAATGAAGAGTTTGAATCAAGTCATGCCAAGGAAGGAAAACTAGCCCTACATACCTTATCGATGAAGTTATCTATGTCCCATGAGCTCTCGCACATTCTATGGATGATTATCTACATTATACGAAGAGTTTGTATCAATTTCTGATTCATAACTTGTAAAAAAGTTTATTAAGACATTTTGTCGAGCAACTTACGTGCATAAGTTCATGAGATCGTTTATAGCACAAACTCTATTCATAATGTCACAACAAATCTTCATACTACTTCTACTAATCACCACAATCCCATCCATAACACCACAATCCCATCCATAACTCCAAAACTCCGTATAACACATCCAAATTATATAAAAGAACCCACAACAACAAGATATACTTCAAGACTTCCCAAGAACTTATTCTTTAGGAAACCTTAAACAACCCTATCCTAAGCACTTGTAGAACCTTAAGAAGATCATATAGAAGATGAAACTTACCTTAGGGTGCAATAAACCGTCCAAAATAGACCTTACTTCACGACTAAGAAGTCTCTATGGATCACTATATCGAAGAAGAAAATGATTCTATGATATCTACGAGCTTTCTTACATCGATCTGGTGTAATTTACCTTTAAATTTGGCACCAAGGTGTTAGGAAACCTTTGAGAGGGTGTGAGAGTTTTTATAGGGTATAGTTTGGTCGAGAAATGAGAGAAAAGGATGAAACTATTGCTTAAATAGCTTAAATGGTTGGCCACCGCCTCCATTCTACGGCTTGTTCCGCGGCCCACAGAGCTCTTTTGCGGTCCGCAGAATGGTCCACAGAATGGGCCACAGAATTGTCAGGAAAGTTCAATTTCTCTGTTCATTTTTTCCGCCCCACAGTGTGGTCCGCAGTCCTATTCTGTTGTCTACAGAATACTCCACAAAAATCCTTTTTTTGTCAATTTTTCATTGAAACTTATTTCCTTTTATCCAATGAGTCTTTAAGCTTTCCAAACTTACGTAATACATCTGTAAACTTTCATAGCCCTTATGGAGGGGTCTTACCATCCTTGAGCCTATATTGGCCACGTTATGATAGCAACAACGTATGAAAACATATGGTGTAACATCCTTCCCCCTTTAGGAACATTCGTCCTTGAATGTTGAGAAATATTCTAACTCTTTAAGTTTTCTGAAAATTTTGATAGAGTTTCCTCTATAACAGGACTATCCAAAACTTGTCAAGTAGCTCAAACACATATCCAATTCCATACAAGGCAACAAAATAATATAAAAACATCAAATTAGCCCCACATAATCGTTTATTTACGCAATAATAAAAAGGGGTTAGCCATAACTTACCTTATCTGTCATCTGCTGAAATCTGAGTTGTACCTGCCACATATGCCTCAACAATATCACCTAATTAAGGTATATGAAGTAAGTTCGATAGATAGAGTAGGGATAATAGAATCGTATCACACGAATATCGGTATAAACCTTAAGTTTGAAACAAATTAGGGTATCTGGACCTCATATCCTTCTTGGCTCCCATGTCATGTCCTCTACATTGTCATTCCTCCAAAGTACTTTAACCGAAGCAACTTCTTTGGTCGGCAACTTACGAACTTGGCGATCTAGGATAGCAACATGGACTTTCTCATATATTAGGTCTTTGGTAGCCTGAACATCCTTAATGGGGGTAATGCCGGAGGGATCCCCCAAGCACTTACGAATCATAGATACATGAAATACTAAGTGAACTGCTTCTAATTCCGGGGGAAACTCAAGCTTATAAGCTATTTGGCTGATTCTTTGAATAATTTGATACGGTCCGACGTGCCTAGGGACGAGCTTGCCCTTTTTGACAAATCTCATCAAACCTTTCATAGGCAACACCTTTAAGAACACCCAGTCTCCCACAACAAACTTAAGTCTCGATGCTGGTTATCTGAATATGACTTTTGTCGACTTTGAGCTATCAACAATCGTTCCTAAATTGCTTTCACTTTCTCCACCTTTTGTTGCACCAAGTCAGGTCACAATAACTTTGTCTCGCCAACATCAAACCAACCAATAGGGGACCTACATTTTTTCCCATACAGAGCCTCATACGACGCTATCTGAATACTATAATGATAGATTTTATTGTAAGTGAACTCAACAAGCGGTAGGTGATCTTTCCAGCTTCCCTTGAAGTCTAAAACACAAGCTCGCAACATATTTTTGAGTGTTTGAATAGAGCGTTCGGTTTGTCCATCGTTCTGTGGATGAAAAGTTATACTAAGGCTAATTTGAGTACCCAATCTTTTCTGAAAGGATCTCCAAAAGTTAGATGTAAACTAAACATCTCTAACAGATATAATAGACATTGAAACTCCATGAAGTCGAACTATCTCCTTAATATACAATCGATCATAGTCTTTGGCTGAATAAGTAGTTTTGATAGGTAAGAAATAAGTTGAATTCGTTATTCTATCCACAATGACCCATATAGAATCAAACTTCCGACGAGAATTAGGTAATCGCATAATGAAATCCATATTGATCACCTTTCATTTCCATGTTGGAATGTCTATATTCTACAACAATCCTCCAGGTTTCTGATGCTCAGCCTTAACTTGTTACAATTCAGACACTAAGTGACAAATTCTGCGATATTCTTCTTCATATCATTCCACCAATATAATTGTTAAAGGTCATGATACATCTTCGTGGAACCATAATGAATAGAATATTTGGACTGGTGGATTTCTGCCATAATCTTCCCTCAAAGTCCTACAACATCGGGCACACACAACCGACCCTTATATTTAAGCACTCCATCTTCCTATAGTTCGAAGAATCGCTTCTTTTGAAAGGAAATACCTTCTTTAATTCTTACCAAGGTTGAATTACCAAATTGTCGTGCATTCACTTATGCCATTAAGGAGGATTCAGTGGCATTCTGAACTATGGCACCCCCATCATCTGTATCAATCAATTGCACGCTCAGACTGACCAATCGATATAAATCTTTTGCTATTTCTAACTTATTAACTCCCATATGCTTCAGGTTGCCCATAGACTTCTGACTTAATGCATCGGCTGCAACGTTTGATTTGCTAAGATGGTACAAAATATCGACATCATAGTCTTTTAACAGCTCAAGCCATCTTTGTTGTCTCATATTCAACTCCTTCTACATGAATATATACTGCAAGCTCTTATGATCTATAAATATATCAACATGAACCCGATACAGATTGTGACACCATATCTTTAAAGTAAAGATAATAGCCGCTAACTCCAGATCATGAGTTAGGTAATTCGGCTTGTGTTTCCTTAGTTGCCTCGAATCATACACAATGACCATACCATGCTACATTAGAACACGACCTGACCCTATTCTGGAAGTGTCACAGTACACAACATAGCCTTTTAATCCCTCAAGAAGTGCTAGAATAGGTACTGATGTTGATTTGCTCTTCACCTCATGAAAACTCTTTTCTCAAGCATCTGACCACCAAAACTTAGCTTCCTTATGAGTCAACTTTGTCAGCGATGCGGCAATGGAAGAAAAGTTCTCTACGAATCTTCGATAGTAACCTGCTAAGCCTAAGAAACTACACACCTTAGTAGGAGTTGTGGGCCTTGGCCAATTCTTTACCTCTTCAATCTTCTGACTATCAACTTTAATGCATTCATCTGATACTATATGTCCCGGAAAAGCCACTGAGTTCAGCCAGAACTCACATTTAGAGAATTTAGCATACAACTTATGATCTTGGAGCGTCTGTAATACTGCTCGCAAATGATCCGCGTGCTCTGCTTCTGAGCAAGAATATACTAAACTGTCATCAATAATTACTATCACAAAGATATCCAGAAATGGCTTGAACACCAGATCCATCAGATCCATAAAATTCGTTGGCGCGTTAGTTAAACCAAAAGACAAAACTATAAACTCATAGTGTCCATATCTGGTCCGGAAGGCTGTCTTTAGAATATCCTTCTCCTTAACTCTCAATTAATAGTACCCAGATCGAAGATTGATTTTTGAGAAATACCTGGCGCTTTGCAATTGATCAAACAAATCATTGATCCTGGGAAGCGGGTATTTATTCTTAATAGTCACCTTGTTCAACTGATGGTAATCGATACACATTCTTAATGAACCATCCTTCTCATGAACGAATAACACTGGTGCACCCCACAGGGAAGTACTAGGCCTAATAAAGCCCTTCTCCAGAAGATCTTTTAACTGAGCTTTCAATTCTTTCATCTCAGTAGGAGTCATTCGATACATATGAATAGATATAGGTTGGGCATCTAGGAGCACGTCAATAGCAAAATCGATTTCCCTTTTGGGAGGATTACCAGGAAGTTCATCAGGAAATAAACCTACCCTTAGATGCTGCAACATTGCCCTTCCATTCAATAACGGGCTCTCCGGGAAAATTAAAGTAAATGACTTTCGTCCAACAATCCATACTAGCATAGTAAGAAGCCACCAGCCATGCCCATAATAACATCAAATTCCACCATTTTCAACTTATTCAAATCAACTACAGTATAGAGATCGTATATCTTTAAATCAAGATTCCTATACAATCATCTAACAACTACGGGATCACCCACGAGTGTAGACACTTCAAACGACTTATGTAACAATTCAGGCTCTTTTCCACACTTACCAGCAACAAATGGTGTAATATATGACAAGGTGTAACCCGAATATATCAAAGTATATACATCAAGAAAGAAGATAGATAATATACCTGTAATCTTACTGGTGATGAATCTAGGTCCTGTTGACCCGACAATGCATAAATGCGATTATGGGGACCGCTCGAACTAGATGCTGCTCCCCTGTCTTTGCCTCTACCAGTCGATGTCTGTGTACCTTGAGAAGGACATACTGATGAAGAAAAAGCTGCTACAGACCCTATTGGCTATTCCATACCACCCTCCATTATCGTCGAACAAAACCACATAATATAACCAGGATGCCCACACAAGTAATACACATCCGAACCCTGGCAACATTGCCCAAAATAAGTCCTACCGCATCGACCACAGTACAATATCAGTGGCCTTGCCTGACTAGACTCTCCTATAAACTGGGAGCTTAATGCCCGTGAACTCTGACCCTAACAAGAATAAGTGGTCAGATCATGATGCTGGCCCTAAAACTATGGTGGTGCACTAGTCATCGGATAAGATGGGCATCTAGGAAACTATGGCCTAAATCCATCTTGATGCTCTCCCGTATCACCTATGGACCGGTCCTTCTTATACTGGCCCCTATCATACTCTTGGTTGCCTCGCTGCTACCTCTTACGGTCCTCTAGATTTTGTGCATAAGTTTGAATGTGGGAGATATCCATATTCGGGTTCAGAGAAGATGTAGTGCACTCATTCAAAAAGTGCTGCCCTAAACCATTAATAAACTGATGTACCCGATCGCGTATATCAGCAACAATCGTAGGAGTATACCTTGCCAAGGAGTTGAACTACAAGCTATACTCTCGGACGTTCATATTACCCTGCTCCAAGTGTAAGAACATGTCTCACCTATCTCGTCGAAGCTCAACCGGAAGATACTGCTATAGGAATGCCTTAGAGGACTCCCTCCACCTAGCTGCTAGGGCACAAGGTCCTTGAGTATTCTCTCAATTCTCAAACCACGTCACGATAATATCACGCAACCTATAGGAAGCCATCTCTACTAACTCAGTATTTATAGCATGCATAACTCATAAGGTTTGCTATATCTGATCCAAAAAGTTATATGGGTCAGCATTGGGATCGGTCACTGTAAATACTGGAGGATCCAGGTTAACAAAGCCCTGAACTCTCGTACTCACAACCCTATCAGCAACATCGG
The DNA here is from genome assembly GCA_029783415.1 of Anisodus acutangulus. Taxonomy (NCBI): domain Eukaryota; kingdom Viridiplantae; phylum Streptophyta; class Magnoliopsida; order Solanales; family Solanaceae; genus Anisodus; species Anisodus acutangulus. The sequence continues at coordinate 34,207,434 of CM056497.1, forward strand.
GAGTCTAATGCTTGGCCTGAGAGGCCACAAGTCGAGTCAACAGTTACACTACACTCCACATAACTAGATCCTGATCAGGGGAAATAGGAGAAGGAACTGGAGGTACATCAGCTCCCATATGCCTTTTAGTATGTGGGGGTGGAGTCTTGAAGGCCAGAGATACAACCTCATTCTAGTGCTTCTGTCTCCCTTGGTCAGCGGGTGATACCTGGTTGACACCTTCTCTTCCTCATCATCTAACCTCTGCAGAGCCTCCTGTTATCTAGTAGGAGCAGGCATGGCAGAGAACATAACTAAAAAGAAGATTATGAGTGGACACTTACGATTCAGCGCTATCGCACGATCTAGATCAAGAAGAAAAATAACCATCATAAATATCATGTAGCCTCATGCTTATAAGTGTGGTGCACAACACATCCATAAATAAGACTTTGCTAAATATGGCTTGCGGACTCCTTAGGATACCAAGTTTGGCACACCCCAACCTTGGAGGGTATGTCCGGCAACCAGCCACTAAGGGCCTGAGCGAACCACTGTAGTATCTGGAACCTGTAATATAAAACCTAGGCTGACAAGGCCTCCATATAACCATATAATACAAGAATGTATAACAACCTGCATACAGAAGAGTCTCAATACGATATATATAGATAGCCAAGGCTGACAAGGACACAAGAAGAGTACACTAGTTACAAAAGGGGCCGACAAGGACTCGACATACATACACACATTGTACACAAGTCTCTAAGCCTCTAAGAGTGGAATAATACATCAACAATCGGGACAGGGTTTGCCATACACAAATAACTAGGACTATGTACAACCGTATCTATCAAATCATGTATAGCAACTCCGAGAGAGAGAGGAGTGCGATAATCACAACTGAATAGGAAACCTACTGAGGAGGAGCACCGCCTTGTCTATCTATACCTTCGCACATGAACGCAGTGCCTTAGAAAAGGGGAATCAGTACGAAAAATGTACTGAATATGTAAGGCAAATAACATATAAAAACAAATGATATAACGTAAGATATTTGGAACCAGAAGTCAACCTGAAACTCACAAGAAGCCTGTGAAGGCATACCTTGTCACAAGTATGGATATATATGCATGTCTGTAATTCAAGCCACTCAGCGGGGCTATGTCATATAGTATCAATATGCTCTGTAGGGAAAATAATATCATAGTATATCATACCTGGCCTTAATAGGACTCAATAGTATCAAAACTAGTTGTAGTGGTGTGCACGTATAAGTGTCATACCCAGCTGACTATAGTGCGACTCGGTAAGAAAATAGATACATATATATATAAGTTCAATGCAAGACCGACTTCCAAGTATATCACAAATAGATTTAGAGTGACCTATTATCGTTATCCTCCGACAATCATTATTGTCGCTATGTTATTTAACTTTATCTAACCATTAAGAGACATAACAATTACGGAAAGTACCGTTAACAAGGAATACACAAGACATGAATTACTTAACAAGAAGGAGCATAATAGAATTGGATTTCCTTTTAGAGAATCATTTCAATGAAGAGTTCAAATCAAGTCATGCCAAGGAAGGAAAATTAGTCGTACATACCTTATCGATGAAGTCATATACGCCCCATAAGCTCTCGCACGTTCTATAGATGATTATATACATTTTATGAAGAGTTTATTTCAATTTTGGATTCATAACTCGTAAAAGCATTCGTTAAGACATTTCGTTGAGCAACTTGCGTGCATAAGTTCATGAGATCATATATAGCTCAAACTCTATTCATAATGTCACAACAAAGCTTCATACTACTTCTACTAATCACCATAATCCCATTTGTAACTCCACAACTCCATATAACACCTTCAAATCATATGAAACAACCCACAACAACAAGATATATTTCAAGACTTCACAAGCACTTATTCTTTAGGAAACCTTCTGATGCAAGAAGGGTCCCAGACTTGGTTCCCATATTCAAGTCGATGAGTGAAGCCCCGAAGATACCAATGGCTAGCCATCAACCCACGACTAAAGTTCTAGAAATGTATGGGATTTGGGTCGGTGTAGGAGACAACACTTGATTTTCTTAGAGTATTGAATTTATTCGGCTTTAAGTGTTGGTCTTGGCAGAGACCATGCTTTTAATTTGTTGCCTTTAATTTCTTAGATAATTACTAGTTTACTTAGGACACCATTAAATCCATGTAATAACCCCTAGCTTTCCTCAGGACACATTCAATGCACTATGTAGGAAGGGTAACTAGGCCGAATGGGTTTTCATATGACTTGGCCGAGGATGGAACAAGGTAGTAAAGGCAAATACGTCATCTATAAGGTGTGGTATTCAAGAGGATAATTCGTGCATGAACTTCCCTAATTGGAGGATATCACGATGACCTTGATGAAGCTGAAGAGTTGGTCGAACCAATCCCCCAACCGATCGGCCAAAGATGCATGCCAAGGGGAGATAAATCAAAACACTCTCCAAGAAGTTCATTTAAGAATTAACTAGTTCATATGTGGAAGCCACCGAGAAAGGTTCTAGAGAAGATGGGTGATCAGTATTCATTCCCCTCGGCCGAAGATCCATTCTCCTCCCCCGTTCCCACCTTGGCCGAATGGTTTGTATTTGTGTCCCTTGTATTTCCCTTCTAGAATGGTCCCTTTTTCTACTATAAATAGGACCTTTATGAAATTGTAATCGACAGTTCTTATTGATATATAAAACTTGGGTTTTTACTCACTTTGCTAAGTGTTTCAACCCGGGGTTGTAATTCTTAGTTGGTCCTCCGGGAGGATAATTTATCTTGTTACTTTTTAAGGTTCCGATCATCCTCACTTGGTTAGTATTAAGCATTGTAGTCATCAAAGCTCAATCTTATACTTTTCTAATTGACCATAATATACTTGGTGTTGACATGAGCAATAAATCCCTTGTGTCTCTATCCAAGAGCCTTTTATCGACCGATTGTGACTTGGTTTGTACTCGGACTTTCTCCTCGCATTCTGTGTTCATCCTCATCCAAACCACTTCGTTCCTTTCACCACCACGTCCCAAAATACTTCCCTAATATTCACTACAAGAGTAACTAACCCACACATATCCAACAGTCTCCACCCGACATTCACGAACAATCCACTAAAACCAACCCTACATAGACCTCACTATTTTAGTTTATTTTCGCGACCTCTCCGCAACCAAAACACCAAGTCCCGAACATCATCCTGACCCTCAACATACCCGCAACAACCCAAAATAGCCACCAAACACCCCACTACCCGGCAGTAACACCGCACCCGAGAACCACCTTTTGTGTCCAAATTTGGGTCAACCCGAATATAACCAAGACCCGACCCTGTTACCATCACTTACCCCTCCTTACATATATCAAATTAGTATAAGAGTCAGATAATCCTGTCCCACACTTTGACGCTATGGCACAAGTAAATGATGAACTTAGGAGGGTCTTATCCGAAATGGTTGCGGGACAAATGTAACTGATAAGAAGAGAAATCAAAAATCGTGTAGTCATCAACGATGTTGAATCCAGGGTGGAAGTTGCCCAAAACAACCCCTTACATGTTGAAGATAATGCACAAGAGGGATCGAGGCTTGAAAAGGGGAATGGCCAAACCTTACATTTCGACCATCCGACGTTTGACGAAAACTTGGACCGGAAGGAGTTTCTCAAATGGCTAAGAGCCATTGAGATACTATTTGAGTTCAAGAAAAATGATGACAATCAATGTTTTAAAGTTGCTATATTGAAGCTAAAATCATTTGCTTCCGTACGGTATGAGAATCTAAAGACAAGCCAAAAAATACATGGTAAGACCAAGATTGATTCTTGGGAGAAGTTATACTTGAAAAGAAAGTTCTTGCCGAGAGAGTATGAGCAAGACCTTTACCTTAAACTCACTAACCTTTGGCAAGGTATTCTTAAGGTCGAAGAGTACGTCCAGGAGTTTGAAAGGATCACAATGTTGTGTGACTTAGAAGAAAAAGAGTCGCAACGCATTGCACGGTTCATTAGCGGACTAAGCGCGGAAATAAAAGATAAAGTGGAAGTGTCCACTCACACTACATTTGAAGATGTGTGCCATCTAGCACTTAGGTTCTAGTGGCAACAAAAGAAGGTTGTCACAAGACCTTATACTACCGAGACCTCACTATTTCAGTTCATTTCTGCGGCCTCGCCACCACCAAACCATCAAGTTCTGAATATCATCATGACCCTCAACATACCCGCAACAACCTCATAAAATGTCTTAACCCAATTCCCCATATAACTACCCGAAATAGCCACCAAACACCCTACTGCCCGGTAGTAACACCCCACCCGAGAACCATCTTTTGTGTCCAAATTTGGGTCAACCCGAATATAACCAAGACCCGACCCTCTTACCCTCGATTACCCCTCCTTACATACATCACATTCAACAACCCTATCTTAAACACTTGTAGAACCTTAAGAAGATCATATAGAAGATGAAACTTACATTAGGGTGCAAGAAACCCCCTGAAATAGAGCTTACTTCACAGTTAAGAAGTCTCAAAGGATCTCTATATCGAAGAAGAATATGATTCTATGATATCTACGAGCTTCCTTACGTCGATCTTGTGTAATTTACCCTTGAATTTGGCTCCAAGGTGTTAGTAAACCTTTGAGAGGGTGTGAGAGGTGTTCTAGGGTCTGGTTTGGTCGAGAAATGAGGGAAAAGAACAAAACCATTGCTTAAATAGCTCAAACAGTCGGCCACCACCTCTATTCTATGGCCTGTTCTACGGCATGCGGAACCCTTCTGTGGTCTGTAGAATGGTCCATAGAATGGGCTGTAGAATTGCCCAGAAAGATCGATTTCTCTATTCATTATTTTACTCCCCATAGTACTATCCACAGTCCCATTATATGGTTCTCATAATGCTCCACAGAAATCCTTTTTTGTCAATTTTTTGTCAAAACTTATTTCCTTTGAGCCGATGAGTCATAAACCTTCCCGAAACTTACGTAATACATTTATAAACCTTCATAACCCTTATGGATGGGTCTTACCATACTTGAACCTATATTGTCCATGTTATGATAGCGATGATGTACAAAAACATGAGGTGTAACAATTATGCGATGTGAAATGCTTAGCTTATCGTCCAATCTTTGTCAAACTTCATCGAGATATGATTATTTCAATCCAAATGACTTCTAACCTTTCGTAAACCTTCTTAACATCCTTGTATGTCATATGAGACCTTTAGAAAGGATCTTAAGTCATCAGGGCTCAAGTCAGCTGTCTACGCCCTCACTCACACATGAAATGACGGGGTGTAACACAATAAAACAAACAATAACTGTAACTTCTTCAAGTCATGCATAAATATTAGATTTATGAAGCAAGTTAGAAATGTGTTTGGTTGAGATCAATGACTCAACACAATATGGAAATGTATAGTTTTCCTTTAGAAAAAAAATATATTTCACCATAATTATTTTATTTCATGAGCTTGAAAAGATTAATGAAATAGATGTTAAATAAATTTGCTCGGTAAATAATTTAGCAAATTTGTTCACTAAAGCATTACCAACTTGATTGTTTTGGCTAGTTTTCTTATTTTCTCGTAAATGCCTTTTTTCCTAGATTTATTTTTATGTTTTTATGTATGGGGAAGGGTGGCGTAGTTACTGAGGTAATCAGATGAAAATGATGGAAAAGGACATAAGTTTTGAAAGTTCTAAGTTTGACTAAGAGTTGACTTTTGGGATGATGCCCCAAGAATCAATTTCCAATGGTTTCGTTAGCTCTGGAATGTGATTTTTTTGACTTTGTTGAATGGCTAGAATGAGTCTTGAGTGTGATTTGGGTAAGTTTGTGGAAATTGGAAAGTTATTAAGTTAAGAAAGGAGTTTTAGTTGACTAAAGTCAACATCGAGGGTGTTCGAGTCTTTTTTGAAGTTTTAGGAGTGGTTTGCATATTTTCGGGTAAGTCTGAAATGTCGTTTATGACTTCGTCGACTCATTGGTTTGGTTACCAAGGGACTCGGGTGGATTTCAGACTTTTGGTTGACATTTTAGTTACTTAATAAAATTGGAGTTCACTAGAGTCAGCAAGAGGTCAAGACAACTGTGTATGAGAATTTTGATTGCGCAAGCAAGTCCGTTATATTTTTAGGAGTGATTTGCATATTTAGTTTGTGTCCGGGAAGTCTCGGATGAGTGTCGGGGGTTTATTCAAAGTTTGGAAGATTGCGTATTTTTTGGTGTTTGGAACATCCACTTTTGAGAAGAAAGGCTTGCAGATGCGAGCATCACTTTTGCAAGATGAGGCTCACTTTTGCGAAGTAGGTCTGAGGGTGAATGTTCTCATTTGCAGAGGATGTTCCACATTTGCAATGTCCGCTTCTGCGGATTTTGGACCGCACATGCGAATGTGCTAGGTCTGGGTGAGTCTGCTTTTGTGAGCAGGACCTCGCATTTGCGGAACAGTGTCTGCTTTTGTGAAGATTGTTGAAATAATGAATTAAAACCCAAATTCGACCTAGACATTTCATTCTCCAAATTTGGGACTTGAGAGCTTGGTTTCAGGCAAATTTTGGGGGTTTTGCAAGGATAATCATTTAGGTAAGCTTCTCATCATCCTATTGTGATTATATATTAGATTATTGCAAGATTTCATGCTAGAGATCATGATTTAGGATTGGGTTTTATGGGTTTATGAACCTTAAGTTGGAAAATGGAGGTTTCTAATTAATCATGGATTAATGGATGGATTGAGTTGATATTTGATATTTAGTTCATAGATGATGGGTAAACTAATTTTGGAAGAAATTTTCCATTTTACCCTTTTTGGTTTGGAGTTCAATTTTGGGTCCATAATTTTTATATGGCAATATGGGTATTAATAACATCGTTTGTTGATGTATTATCCATATTTGACTAGATTGACATCTTTCGGAGGCTTTACGAAAAGGCAAGGCTATGTGGTGATTCTAGTATTCCTAATTCCAGACAAGTTGAGATCTTGTACCTTACTTAAGCGTCATGATTGGTTTAATTAACTAAATAAGAGGGGGATAAGCAAACAAACGAGACAAGAGACTACAGAGAAAAGACACACTCACACTCACACTCACAAAGAAGTTCTCAAACTATACATGCTAATACCATATGATTGCCCTTATTTTCAATGCCTTCGACTTCGAACAGTTCGGTTGTTATCACATTAGGACTTTTTCTGGCTTGTAATGTAGGCTTAGGGACATGTAGGATACACATTTAGATAATAGTGACTTACCCTCCTTAAACACTACACTACTTTCACTTTTTATGACCTTTCTTTCCTCCCTTTTTAATTGTTTCCTTGGTGTGGGTTATTCTCTACTCTATTTCTTTTTGTACATATTTTTAGTATTTTTCTTCTTTTTATTTATTTTTCTCTTTTTCTTTTTTCGCTCATTATTTACATAAATCACACCATCTGATTTACTAGGCAACTCACATCTACCCAACTTGTATGCATAAACCTCATTTCCCCATATTTCACAACATCCCTCAACTTATCCTTTTAGCCTCTTTTCAACATTTTGAAGTGTCAAGGAAAGACCAGGTGATAAAATAGGGATATTCTGAATAAAAGGTATAGTCTCATTAGTGGCTAGTCATCGAATAGGCTTATAAGCTCAAAATGTGAAACCATGGATACTTTATGTACACATGTTAGGCTTATGAATGGAAAAATGGGTTCAAAATCAAATTAACAAGGCCTAAGATCATATCACAACTCAACTTATCCTTAAACACAAAACATGACTAACCAGGCAAGTTCTAGATTACACGTATAACAAGAGAACATATACTATTGCCTCACAACAAATTGGCATAAGGATATTTCCTAACACTGACTTCCTCATTAAGCATTCAACACACAAGGTACCGCAATACTCTCAATGTCACGAAAAAAAATCATGCATGTCAATTAAGCAACACATTTTGAGTATACAAAACAAAAAATTTGGAGGGGAGTGATTCAACTACCAAACATTATACATGCCATAAGTTACTTGAACCACAACCAAATTGGGATATTCTGAATAAAAGGTACATGCTCATTAGCATCTAGTCAACGAATAGGCTTATAAGCTCAAAATGCGAAACTATGGATACTTTATGTACACATGTTAGGCTTATGAATGGAAAAATGGATTCAAAATCAAATAAACAAGGCCTAAGATCATATCACAACTCAACATAGGCAAGTTCTAGATTGCACGTATAACAAGAGAACATATACTAATGCCTCACAACAAACTGGCATAAGAATTGTTCCTAACACTGACTTCCCCATTAAGCATTCAACATACAAGGTACCGCAATACTATCAATTTCACGAAAAGAATCATGCATGTTAATTATGCAACACATTTTGAGTATACATAACAAAATTTTTGGAGGGGAGTGATTCAACTACCAAAAATTATACATGCCATAAGTTACTCAAACCACCACCACATAAGTCAAAATTATTCTACTTTATCTAAACACGACCTAAACATTCCAGGTTCAATAGAAATAAACCCTTCGATAAATAGGCACAAATTTATAACAAGATATACACCCTCAACCAAAAAATCATGCAGTGTCCCTAATGCATAAAAAATAAGTACAAGAGTGTAAGAACTACTTGAGGCGTGGGTTGCTCATCTGGAGGCTCTACGACCTCCAATGTAAACCGCTGGCTCTAGCACTAGCTGGGTAAAGGCTAAGACAAGGTCACTCTGGTCGGTACACTACTTGATGAGGCACCTACAACCTCGCTAGGGATTGAAGTAGGGTAACTATTGAAGATGGACTTCTGCAAGGCTAATTGTACATTATGCTCCTCCTCTCGGCGTAGCCTTTCCCTAGTCATATCCAGTGTATTGTGACCCGACTGATCCATCGTATCCCATTTCCTATTGCCCCTATTATCTGTGAGAGTATTAGTAAGAGAATTATCATCATCAATCAAGTTCTCGACACGGACCAAAGCGGCCAAGTCCACCTGTGTCGTCAGAGTATGATCCTCCAAAATGAAATGATCTCAGGCCTACACTGCCTGAACTACGGCCCTCAACTGCTGTAGCTCTGCCCTAAGTGACCCCACATCACCACTCGGGCCCGATCTCTTAAGTGCCGCTAGCCTAATCTCAAAACAATCTAGACGAGCCTATAGAACCTCATGAGACTTCGCTATGGATATTTTCAAATGCTCAAGGGTTGTACTAATCTCATTGGCCACGAATTTATTGATTTGCCCCATGATAATAGTTTTCTGCTTACTAGCCCTTTCAGCTTTGATAGTGACTTGTTTGAAGTTTTCTTTGGTCAGGGCAAAATGATCAACTACTCTCGATGCAATATGTGGTTGTATGGTAGGAGGAGTCTGACTCATCGATAGACTAGGTACAGCTGGAGGTGATGGCATAGTAGTGGAGGTAGGTGTCGTCTCAGAGATAGGATCAGTAGTGGCAAGATATACCTCTATAGTGGTATCATCTGCGGCCCTAAAATTCTAATAAGCTTGAGTCCCCTCATACCTCTCAAGAATCTCTAGAAATGCATCCTCAACATTATGTCCCTCTCTAATAGCCTCATCCTTGCTCTTTCTCAGATCATAATTATGTGCAGTAGGGATATAGTGGTCTCTATGAGGTATGCTTAGAATGTTTGCTCGCTAATAGAGCTCAGTAATAAGGCATGGAAAAATCAAAGAAGTGGCTGGCTAGGATGCTCTCAACTGAATATCTTCCGCCATATACCTGCAAAATTTGACTAGGTACCGGGATATTAATGTTGCGACTGCCACAACTCGATCCATTATGAGTGCATTGTCGGTCTGAGTAGGATGTATTCTAATCTACACAATACTCCACCAAAATTTAGCCTCGAGAGTCAGAGTGTTTTTATAGATCTTCTGCTTCATATCTATTACCTAACTCGGTGTGTTAGCTTTTGTTATCACCGAAGACACCCACTGACGTACACCTAGCGAATTTATCCTGGTATTTTTATCAGTCAATGTATACTCCTATGCTGGTGCAATATAGTCATATCTAAAGTAAACTCTGTTGATGACATTGGTGGATATATCTACTTTCACACCGCGGACCTCAACCTCCTCAAGTGGCGTACCCTGATATGCTTGTTGGTTTAGTTACTTCAGTTTATTTAATGTGGCACTATAAGCAGCATAGAACTCTCAAACCAGAACATGACAATACTCACCAAAAGTGTTGTTTAGAGATGCCAGATTATAGAACTCCAAGGTCTCGATAGTGAGGGGAAGGACTTCTAGCCCAATGAAACTTATCTGCCACTCCTCGTATATACGCCTTTGCAGGTTTTTACACCATCCTTTGACAATTGTATCTCCTGGTCAAATAGTTATTTGGCCCCTTCTATCGTAAACAAAAAATTATCCTCATCCACTAGTTTACTCCTTATCTCACGAGCTCTCCCATCTTCATCACTATCAGCTTCTGAAGAGATGGTAGGAGGTTTAGCAGCCGACTCGGTTGCCTGTTCAGTGTCTCCAGCTACAGACTCTGTTGCTTAGTTAGTGTCCCCATTATAGAGTGAGATGAGGGAGGAACCGGAAGATGATGTAGCCTTTCTAGATACCGGTGTGGATGGACGGTGTACAATTACGGTGGAGGCCCTGTTCTTCTTGGAAAGAATGACCTCTACTTCTTGGTCAGAGGCCTCATCCCATAACCGTGTCTACAACTCTGTTCTGCCTATACCCCTACCTTTTTCCGGTGGTTGGGACTCACCACCTCTTTTTCTCAGAAATTTTGGAAGCATACCTGAAGAGGGATAGTATTAGTTACCAAACATTAAGAAACAAAACAAAACATACATAATTTTCATGTTTGCAGGTTTCCGTACTTTAGCAGTTCTGTAGGCCGTACAATTTTTATATGGATCGTACAAAATATATGGACCATACAAACAATTTATCAAACCGTATAAAAATTGTATGGTTTGTAAAAAATTTGTACGGGCTGTAGAAATTTATACAGTCCCATACTTAGTTATTTTTACAAACTTACTTAGTTATTTTTACAAACCTGCAACAATCACAAATAACACACACATAATATTCCATCTTCCAATTTTGCTTAATTTTGGGTGTCGGGACAAGCCGTACAATTTTTATACGGACCGTACAAATAATTTGACGGACCATACAATAACTGTACGATCTGTAAACAATTTGTACGGGCCATAGAAATTTATATTATTTTTATAGACCTACAACAATCACAAATCACACACACATGATATTTCATCTTTCAATTTTGCTTAATTTTGGGGTGTCAAGGCTTGGGTTACTCAAACTTCACCCCTTTTTCACATGATTACACTCATTGATACGTTATTGGGCTTTTGGCGGGCATAACGATTTCAAACTTCAAGTTTGAAGTTGATGTATATAAGGAGAGGTGAGTGAGGGTATATTGGTCTGAGTTTGGCAGGGAATAAGTTGACGCGAAAGAGGACTTGAAAGTGAGGGCCTCGGGTTCCCGACTTAGCCGACAATGGGATATTAGGTGGTTGTTTCGGGTGGTTTCAGGAAGAATTAGATTTGGGCATTTTGTGGGATGGTCGCGGGTGTGTTGAGGGTTGTAGTGAAGTTTGGGGTTATGTCGTTCGATAGTGTCAAGGTAGTGGTAGCGGACTAGAACAGTGAGGTTCTCAGTAAATGGTGTGTTGTAGACTGTTTGGTATTTTCGAGGTGACACGGGTATTTGTGGACTATTTTGGGTGGTGTCCTTTTATATAGAGGTTAGAAGAGTGTAGTAGTGTATGGTGGTAGAAGGAACCAGGTGGTTTGAACAAGTAATGAACACAAGCGTCTAGGTGCAATCTTGGGCACAAACCAAGTGATAGACGATCGATATAAACAAGGATAATGACACGAGGGTATTAATTCTTGAATGAACACAAGATGTTGGCTGCTCCTCGGAACCATTCATACTCATATTTTATTATTAGTTCGTTGATTGGGGCAGCAAGTGTGCAATAATTCCGCATTACATAATGAGAAGAAGCCGAACCAAAGAAACTTTTTGCCGCAATGACCCCCGTAGAATCGGACCACCTTTGGCTAGATCACACCGTGATTAAATTTTTACATATACCTCAGGTGATGTGGTGTCACCCATGTATTGTTGTATCATTTTGTGCATGCAGCTCATGGTAGGAATTGTAGCATTGCACAATGGCATGATGGAGGTTTTTCCTAGTGGTGGTCTTGGGTAACCGAGACGAAGATCTTTCCATGATTGTTCCGGGACCGACAAAGGATTATATGGTTCTTGGTGGAAGAACCTTCTATCCCTTTGACACATGGAACACTTTCTTACTACGTTTTTGAATTTGGGGTCTCATTCATGGAACCCCTTTAACACTTCAAATCCTATCGACCTTTGTTTAAGCATGGTCAATATTACGTGTCATCGAAGAAGTGTATCTGTCACTCTAATGGACATGTCATCCTCATGTCTTGTGGAGGATATGAGAGTTTGGAAGTATGCTACTACTTAGCATGTTTCGGGTTCAACTCCCTTGGCACCACATAAGATCTGGGTTGTAAGTAGAACAAGGAAGTCGTGTATCACCCTATCTTCCACTAGAGGATGCTATGGATTCTTGGCCTCGACGTAAGACGACTCCATCATCACATTCAACTCCAAGTTCGTAATAGGGGCAGTAAGGGCCCAAGAGTTTTGAGTGAATTGACGAGGGAAGAAAGCCGAAGCACGAAAACCTTTTGCCATATTTCCATTCAACGGCTCGGGCCAACTCTGAAAGGTTAATACCGTGGATGGAACATTATACATGCCATCGGATGGTGCGATGTAGCCCATAGGGGGTTGTATCACCTTGTGTATGGAACTCACGGGAGGATTTGGTGCACAACGTAAATGACATCATAAGCCATTCGGACAAGCCATGCTTGGCGTTGAATTCCATCATCTCTTCACCTTCTTCTCGGGTCTCCATGTATTGGTAGCCACTTCTTAAATCTATCTTGATGAACAATTTGGCTCCACTTAATTCGTCAAGAAGGTCTTTCAATCTCGGCATAGGAAGTTTGTTCCCCATAATGGAGTTGTCGACCTCTCGACTTTCATCACACGTGTGCCAAGATTCATTTTCTTTTGACTCCATCAAGATTGTAGCCTTGTGCGGATGGTGGTTATAGGCTTTATGATGAAGTAATGAACTTCTTGGAAATAAACCAAGAGTAGGTTCAATACTTTCCACAGTTGGTGACCCGGTTGCAAGCTCGTCCGCACACACAACTTCCAAGGGCTCTTTTGAGTCGGCCACTATAGTGCTCATTTTCTTTGGCTCTTCCTCTATCTATTGTGCATCAGGCAAGGGGGTCTTGGTTTCTTCTTGTTCTTCAAGTGGTATGGGTTCCATGACAGCCAAGGAAAACCCACACTCTCGATACTCTTCTTCAAGCATGATCCAGGTATTACGACATTCACTTACAAAGTGTCCTGCTCCTTGGCATTTGTAGCATTTCTTTCTTTTTTTATCTACCCCTTGTTCAATCTCTACTTTGTTCCCTGTATTTCTTTCTTCAAGTTCTTGGTTATACAACAGATTAGTAAAAAGGGTATTACCCTCTTTTACCTTTAAATTCTTCTTTTCACTTTCGGGATGATACAAGAGATTAGCAAAAGAGATACCGCCATTTTCTTTAACATTCATGGCTTTGACATAGGGCCTTTGGGTACTTTTACTTTTATGTCTTGAGCTATTTTCTACAATTATTGACTTGGCATTTTTATTCATGGCAGGCCTTGCCTATTCTTCTCTCAATACTTGCTCACGTTCGGTGACTTGCTCTAATACCAATCTGATGTATATAAGGAGGGGTGAGTGAGGGTATGTTGGTCTGAGTTTTGCAGGGAATAAGTTGACACAAAAGAGGACTTGAAAGTGAGGGTCCTCGGGTTCCCCGCTTAGCCGACAATGGGATATTAGGTGGCTGTTTCGGGTGGATTCAAGGAGAATTGGATTTGGAGGTTTTGTGGGACGGTGGTGAGTGTGTTGAGGGTTGTAGTAAAGTTTGGGGTTAGGTGGTTTGATAGTGGCAAGGTGGTGGTAGCGGATTGGAACAATGAGGTTCTTGGAAAATGGTGTGTTGTAGACTGTTTGGTGTTGTCGAGGTGACACTGGTATATGTGGGCTGTTTCGGGTGGTGACATTTTATATAGAGTTTAGAAGAGTGTAGTGGTGTATGTTGGTAGAAGGAACTAGGTGGTTTGAACAAGAAATGAACACGGGATGCTAGGTGCAATCTTGGGCACAAACCAAGTGATGGACGGTCGATATAAACAACGATAATGACACTAGGGTTTTAATGCTCGAGTCGACACTAAGATGGGTTTGGCCAATTGGACAAGGTCTAGACCAGGGTTGCTAAGTACAAGCCCGTGAACAAGCTAAGTGAGGGTGGTCGGTAACCTTAAGATAGACCCTAGGCTTGGGTTTGGTTGGATCACACAAGTTCCAACGTCCACTTGCACCAAGGGGATTCCTTAAGCTTGGGTTTGATTAGGTCACACAAGTCCTAACCAAGAATTACACCGAAGGGACCTTAGTTTGGGTTTAACTTGGTCACACAAGTAATAGCTTCAACTTACACTAAGGGGTTAGCTCACACAAGAACCAAAGGCCCTTCTGGAGGACCAACTAATGTATACAACCCTAGGTTGAATACCTTTGCTTTTGAGTAAAACTCACTTTTATATATCATCAAACTCTGAATATTTACAATGTCCTAAGGGTCATATTTATAGTTGTAAATGGACCATTCGAGAAGACAAGTTAAAAGACATAAACTACATGTAAACTTTCGGCCAAGTGTGGATAAATGGGAACGAGTTTGGGTTTACTTGGTGACCGAGGGTGATTCGACTAAAACAAGACAATAGGAAAGGTCTTGGCTTTTCTTGGAGACAAAGGATGAATCTTTCACACTCCCTTTGTGGATTCCATGAAGAAGAATACATGAACTTGGACTCTTAATAAATGTCATCTTCTTGGAATAGGTTTGGAGGCTTCCATTCTTTGTATTTTCTTGATGAACCATTCAACCAACTCTTGATCTTCCCCTTGGTCGATTTTGAAGTCTTCA
Source organism: Anisodus acutangulus (assembly GCA_029783415.1). NCBI lineage: Eukaryota > Viridiplantae > Streptophyta > Magnoliopsida > Solanales > Solanaceae > Anisodus > Anisodus acutangulus. Next base: position 34,222,621 of record CM056497.1, read on the forward strand.
AGGTAGCCAAATTCATGAACTAGTTGGTTCATGAATTGTCTTCTTGGAAGTCTTTTCTTCTAGATCATTCTTGCCCCTTGTCCTCTCAGCTTGATCACTTCAAATGGCCTAGTCACCGTGTCTTATTACACGACACATTAATGATGTCTTGAGGGGAACTAGAACTTATTACATGGTTTCCCTATGTCCTAAGGCAATATAATAGTTAATCTAGGAACTAAAAGAAAACAATAAGCTAAAAGAAATACATGGTCTCGGCCAAGACCAACAAGAAGGCCGAATAAAAACATGTTTCTTCTTAAAATCTTCAAGTCTAATTTTCAATCCCACTCCACAATCCATACCATATTAGACACATATTCATAGATCGATTGCTAATTTGTGAAACTCCGAGCATATCACCTCGAGGATTAAATTGGAACTTTCAGTTCATGGGCTTTCTTACATCAGAAGTTATCTATCAGAATGCCCTCCGACCCATAGGAAGTTACTCAAATATCACTCTCTATCATCATAATTCATCTCACAGTGATTTTCACGAACAGTTGGCGGGCATGATGAATCAACAAGAATGTTGACCAAATGCCCTCCGACTCAATGAGGGTACGCCATTCTCATCCCCACGAGCCCTAATTCACACCAAAGATACCAAATTACCACCCCCAACAAAACAATTCAATAATATTCATGTCAAAATAATTATCCCAATTCAATTTGTAAACCCTAGGGGGCAAGTTCAAACTGTTAATACTCAGCAACAACCTAATTCATACCATTCGAATGCATCAAGATAAACGTGGCCAAAAGGTACAAACTGTAGAAGTTGCCATACATTTTTGTATGGTCTATATATTTTCGTCAGCATCCAGGCTACCCAAAACAGTGAGCATCTTAAGTCTCCTCTTCAAGAACGGTGGAAAAATACGGTCCATACAAAATTATACGGTCCATATTTTTCACTAAACACATGAACACTTGTAGACTCTTGTACATTTTCATTTTCGTTAGGACCTTGCAAACCTATCACACTACCAAACATTAAGACGTCCAAAAATAACAAAACAACTAAAATTAACTAACAAAAAGAAAATACTAAAGTAAACTTCGGTTACCTCCCAAGCAGTGCTTGATTTAACATCGCACGTACGATGGTGTTACCCATTTACGTAAGATTGAGATCACGAGTGTATCCATGCTTCAGACGGTGCCTATCCACAATTTTGTCACCGTTAATAAAACCATGGTAGTGATTCACCCTATAGCCATTAATTCTGAAAGTATGAGTCACATCTCCAAACTTCAATTGCATTAAGTCATAAGGTGAAACACTCACCACTTGGAAAGGCCCGGACCACTTCGATTTCAACTTGCCCGGGAAGATCTTTAGCCTTAAATTGAAAAGCATGACATCATCTTTCGGTTGGAAGTCCCGCTTCTGAATCTTTTTATCATGGTAGTGCTTCATACTCTTCTTATATAGGTCTGTACTCTCGTAAGCTTGATATATGAACCCATCTATTTCATTGAGATGAAACAACCGAAGTTTGGCTGATTCATCCTAATCCATATCCAGCTTCTTCAGTGCCCACATGGCTTTGTGTTCAAGCTCAAGAGGCAGGTGGCACACCTTACCAAAGACCAGCCGATAAGGTGAAGTCCCAATGAGCATCTTGAACGCCATTTTATATGCCTAAAGAGCATCATTTAGCTTCCTCGACCAGTCGATCCTATTTGCATTAACTATTTTTGCTAGTATGCTCTTAATTTCTCGATTCAAAACTTAAACATGGCCACTCGTTTGTGGATGATATGGAGTGGCCACTCGGTGCTTAAACCTATACATCTCCAGCAACCCTGCAAATGCCCTATTGTAAAAATGAGTGAAGATATTTTTCTTCAAAAACCTCGTCACACTCTTCGCTTCATTGTTGGGTAAATCCACTGCTTCTACCTATTTTGAGACATTATCAACAATAACCAGGATATATTTCATTCCACAGGAGCTCAAAAAGGGACCCATGATGTTGATCCCCCTCCAACCCATTGTAAGTTACTCAGACTTCACTTCCGATTGTTAATCCTTTTTCTAATAATCAATTTCATGAACAATTGGCCGGCATAATGAATCAACACAACTATGGATCAAAATGCCCGTCGACTCAATGGAGGTATGATATTCTCATCCTCACGAGCTCTAAAATATAACACGCATACCAATTCTCTTACCCCCATCCAATAATGGCAACCAAATTCTGACATAGCAATAATTCAAGTTCAATTCCAACCCTAGGTTCATGAATTTTACCCACAAATATTAATCATTGTACTTCATTTCACTACCATGATACTGCACCCACAAGAGAGTTCAAACACCAACAATCACAAAATAACTCTCACAATGTCAATTATCAATTGAATTGTAAACCCTAGGTGCACTTTTGATCGACCCAGAACTAATAGGCAACACCACACATGGTTATATGCTTAACATTCACCAAGGAATGGAGTTCAACGTCAATATACCTGATAGTATCTGAATTTGCATGAAAATGAGTGGTGTACACTACTCAAATAGATCGATGCTCTATTTGTGTGGGTTAGGGTTTTGTGCAGGGAATGATTGTGAGAATGGTGGTGTGAAGATGATAAAATATGGAGGTGTAGTGGAGGGTTAATAGAGGTTTGTTGAGTATAGGTTGTGGAAGAGGGAAGGGGTGATGCATTTTGATTTTGGAAGAAGTAGGAAAGAAAGAGTATCAGTCTAAGTTTTGATAACTGTTGCGATTATTTGACGGACCATCAAATTTTTACGGTAATGTTAAGTGGTTTTACGGTCCCCAAAGTTCGAAAACTTACCTAATAATTTTAACAAAGTGGCACAAAAGGATGGACCATCAAATGTTTGACTTGGTAAGAGTCGGTGGGGATTGATGGACTGTCAAACATTTTACGGTCCATCAATTTTCTTTGTGGCCTGAATTCTGCAAACTTTTATTTTTCTCTGATACCTGGAATTCCTACAACACCAACATACATTACAGAGCCCAAAAACACTAACACTGCTGAAAACAAAGAAAACAAACAAAAATACATAAATTTAAACTTGGGTTGCCTTCTAAGAAATTCTTGATTTAACGTCGCGGCACGACGGTGATACCCGTTTATTTAAGACCGAGTTCTGGAGTGTATCGATGCTTCAGACGGTGTCTATCCATGAACTTGTCACCATCAATACAGCCATGGTAGTGTTTAACCCTGTGGCCATTTACTCTAAAAGTTCGAGTACCATATCTAGATTTTAATTCCATCGAGCCATTGGGTGAAATACTCAGCACTTGGAACGGCCCAGACTATTTCGATTTCAGCTTGCCCGGGAAGAGTTTCAGCATTTAATTGACCATCAGGGCATCATCTTTCGGCTGAAAGTCCCACTTCAGAATCTTTTTATGATGGTAATGCTTTATTATCTCCTAGTATAGGGCTGCACTCTTATATGCTTGATACCTGAACTAATCTATCTCATTGAGTTGAAACAATTGAAGCTTGGTTGCTTCATCCCAATCCATATTCATATTTTTCAGAGCTCGTATGGTTTTATGTTCGAGCTAACAGGAAAGTGGCATGCCTTACCAAAAAACCAGCCGGTAAGGTGCAGTCCCAATGGGCGTCTTGAATGTCGTTCTAGATTCTCAAAGAGCATCATCTAGCTTCCTCGACCAGTTGGTCCTATTTGCATTAACTATTTTAGCTAGAATGCTCTTAATTTTGCGGTTTGAAATTTCAACTTGGACACTCGTTTGAGGATGATACGGAGTGGCCATTTGATGCTTAACCCCATAATTCTCTAGCAACCTAGAAAATGCTCTATTACAAAAATATGAACCCCCAGCACTGATGATCGCCCTCGGTGTGCCGAAATGGGTGAAATTATTCGTCTTCAAAAACCTCATCACACTATTGGATTCATTGTTTGGTAAATCCACTACTTCTACCCACTTCGAGACATAATCAACAACAATGAATATGTATTTCATTCCACATGAGCTCACAAAGGGACCTATGAAGTCAATCCCCCAGACATAAAAATTTCCACCTCCATAACAAAATTTAGAGGCCTATCGTGTTTCCTTACATTTCTTCCCTACCATTGGCATTGGTCACATGACCTAGCCATCATATTTGCATCCTGATACATGGTGGGCTAATAATACCCACATTCAAGAACTTTAGCAGTTGTCCTATTTCCACTATGATGACCCCCAATCGGAGAGTCATGGCATGCCTTCAGAATAGACATCACCTCATCTTCAGAAACACATCTCTGAATCATATAATTAGCATAAGTCCGGAACAAATATGGCTCATCCCAGTGATACTAGCGAGTCGTGTCACAAGACAAGTAACCAGAAAATTAGCAATATCAGCATACCAGGGAGTCATGTCACAAGACAAGTCCAAAAGCCTCTCATCAGGAAAATCATCATTTATATATAGCTCTTCCTTAGAACCTCCAACCTCCAACCTCTTCAAGTCGTGAAAGATGATCAACAACCTAATTTTCAGACCATTTTCAATCTTTAGCCTCAAAGTCAAACTCCTGTAGCAGTAACACCTAGTGAACCAACCTCAGTTTTTCCTCTTTCGTCTCCATCAGATACCTCAATGCAGCATGGTCTATTAACACAACCACTTTCAAACCCAACAAGTAGGCTCTCAATTTCTTGAATGCATAGACAATTGCCAGAAGTTCATGCTCAGTCACTGTATAATTCTTCTAAGTTGCATTCAGAGTTTTGCTAACATAATAAATTGGATGCATGATCTTATTGTGCCTTTTACCAAGAACAACACCAATCGCAAAACGGCTAGCATCACACATCAACTCAAAAGGCAAAGAATAGTATAGCGAAATAATAATGGGAGTTGAAGTGAGTAGATCCTTCAATCTGGTGCTCCACACTTGGTGTACTATCTTTTTGTCAAGATGGATCTTGTGTTCTGGAGATCCCATGAATATCAACTATTTTCCAACCATTAGCTCTCATGTACTTTCTCAACACATCTAGAACCCTCTTCAACTGCTCCTCAGTCTTCAACTGCTCCTCAGTCAACAATGCAGATATAAATATAGGCAAATATTATTTGGACCCAAGAACTCATACCTCAAGTGGGAAGGAAGTTGTTTCAGCTCCAAGACATTGATATGGCTCTGATATGTTCATCTTGTTTAACTTATGATAAAATCTGGATAAATGCCCTTTTTGTAGTTCGGTTTATTCTAGAATACATGAACAAAAATGTCTCTGACATTGGCCCTTCTTGAGGTTCTTAGATCATAGTTCAAATACTTATGAGATCATCTATATACTGCCTCTAGACATTCCTATATGTGTATCTGTGAGTTTGGTTTAATCCTTATTGTCTAAGAATCGTGCATTTGTCTTTTCTTGTATAAACCAAAGTTTGTTAGGTGATCTGATTGTGCCATGCCTTTTACTCATATGTATTTTGATCTATGTTAAGTTTCCTGCTGGTGTTCTAGCCTAAGTTGGTATGCATGCAAAGTATGCTGAGCCTACATGAGTCTGTGACTGCCTGTTTAGAATCCTTGATTGTTAGACAACAACCTGATTACTCTGTATGACCATTAGGACCTTGTCTTGACTCTCTAATCATGATATGCTCTAAGGTCTCCTATTTAGTCCATGCTAGTTCATAATCATGTAGTGTCTTTGCTAGTATAACTAATGTCTGTTAAGTGATCTGATTGCGCCATGCCTCAATATCTAAAAAGGTTTAGGGTCTAGAGTAATATTTGTGATGATGTGTTTGTGTGAAATCTTGTCATGTGATCCTATCTCATGTTCATTCATATGTCTTAGCTCTACTATTATGAATACACAATATAGTTTATTTGCATCTGCTCATTCAATCCATGTCGCTACTCCCGGTCTATATATCTACATCCATCCAAATTCAGAAGCATATTTCGGTAAAAAATGAAAGGTGCAAAATTTATTTCTTAGTTCCCATGGCAGGTTTCTTAAAGTAAAACTAAACCAGTACTAGCTTGATAGTTTGAGAAGCTGATTTATCAAGCCCTGTTATATGCCTACATATTGATTGAATCAAAGTGTTGTGTATTTATCTACTTTTTGTCCAATTGAAACCTTAGAGCCCCCTGGGCAATTAGAATTGGATTGTTAACATGTTGCTGGTGTGCTCCTATATTATAATGTGATTTAGAGACATATCATTTAGTTTGACATTTTTTAGGATATGTCATATGCTTTTCTGGTGTTCTTAAAATTAATGGTGCTAAGTGTATACTTGCAGCATGGCATTTTCCTCTCTTTGTATAAACCTGGAAGTAGACATAAGTTCAATATGACCTCTGTATGAACCATATTTCTAAGCTATTGCTTGAAATGTTGAATACCTGAATAATTATTTAGTTAGATGTCTTCTTATCTTCATTGTTTTCTGCCTACTTGAGCTACGTTGCTAGTTGAGTTCAATTGAGGATGTTATTTATGAATAAATGTTTCATTGTACTGTGTTTGTTTACTTAACCTGAATATTGCTCCCGTCATGCCTATGTATGGAAGATTGATATACATATCCTATATCATTTGTATATGTGGTATACATAAGTATATCAGATGTATAATTATGTATATCCAGTATATCAATCACACATTTGTCATCTTATGAACATCTGTGGGGCCTAGTCCATTTTCTACTGTTTGTTCCCGTCTATTTTACACGACTAGAATAATGGGTCTGGCCCATTAATCCTGTCATTTGCTTGTTTCTCTCGTCTAACTCTGTGATATAAATTGTGCTAGGTCCAGCTGATTGCTTCTTCTTACTTTCATTATTTGTTGATATTATCATGAATTAAGTTTCCTTTATCATTGGTTGTCTCTGCATTTTTAATTTTTATCTATATATGATGGGTACTTTCTAACTGGGCATTCCTTTTTCCCTCCTTCCACTATCGAGGTACACCGAGATAGCTCCTTTGGGCCTGACACTTCCTTCTTCAGCCAATTGGACTAAGGTCTAACTAAAGACATTCTTGATCGAGTCCGATAGCTTGTAGCCCGCATTAAAGGCCCAACTATGGGACTGGTGGGATTAGGTACGCCCACCAGCCTAAACTCAACCTTTTTCAATTCTTGTATATTATATGTATGTATATTTGTAATAAAATGCACTTTGTATAAATATTAAAACCCTTATTATGGATATAAATTTAGGATAGGCAAATGATACGTTCATCATTTAGTTTAGATCGCCAGAAAATGATTTTAAAATTTGTTTAAATATGAAATTGAGTAAAATGGGTTGTTGTTGAACATAGTAAGATCTAGGAACAAAACTGATTTTCATGTTAGGTTTAAAACTAATTTAGGACTTTAAATTCATGACTTGGGATTTTAAAATTGAGTTTAGACTCACTTTAGCTTAAATTGGACAGACTGTTTGTGTTATTGAAAGGATTCGAAATCGGGCCTTAGTGACAACAAATGATAAATGGGTTGCTGATTTTAAATTGGACTGAAATCAACATTTAGGTTTGAGTTGCGGGCTAAGCCCAATAAGTGATTTTAGACTTTAAACCTATCTCGGACTTGAATTGAATGAATGGGTTTTGGGTGTTAGAATATGAATTGACTTTGAGGATATGTAGCATGCAAAAGAATAAAAAGAAACCACTTTTTAAATCACTTTTGTCAAAAACTAAAAGCTTGTCGCTTCAAATAAATTATACTCATTTTAAAACCTTGAAAATATTTTCAAAGATGTAAGTTTGAATTGGACAATATTATTGGACTAGAAGTAGAGTTCTACTCAAGTTAACATTCGGGTGTTCCTAGTCCGAAAATAAATTGATCCCCGTGCATACTATTTTGGCGAAAGCCTAACTCTTTTATTTTTTAATTTTTTTTTGAGTTTTGGATAAATGAATGACAAGTATTTTGCAGATATTTTAAACACTTTGGGCAATTTTAATCATTTTAAGCATGCTATAGAACCCGTGAACCGTATTCTACAGATCCTTAATACCTTGCTGTCTAACACCTTCCATGGGGGATCACTAGAACCTTTACCCCGACTCTGATTTTGATAGGATTTTTTAATTGATTTTGAATAAATCCTTTCACACTGGTTTTTCTAATTTACCTATAAATTAGGTGACGACTCAAAAAATATTATCCGACTTAGAACACCATCCAAATTCATAGTAGCTTTTATGCATTTTCCGCGTAAAAAAAGAACCATAACAGATGGCGACTCTGCTAGGGTGTAACCTAGGTTCTAACTATAAGGGTTCCAATACAACATGCTTTTAAATGATATGAATTGCTTATGTGTTTAAATACCTAGTTATAATTATCATTCATACATTCATCTTCTGCCAACTGGCATGCACACACACTTGCATTAGTGCACAAAGATGGGTAAGCGAATATCACAACCATCCTCCAGTATAAACCAAAAACCTTTTCTTGGAGCACGTTGAAGATGGATTTGGTACGCGGTCATTCCAATAGTCGACAACGGTTCACCTGGGTTGCCCGCTCAGGTTCCTAAGTCATCTGCTAACCACTCTAGTACAACTAAGATAGAGCGAAGCCAAATCTCTACTGAAATAGTGCATGCCGACTTAGGCAGGTTTGGGTATCTCAGACCTACCTGGACCTAGTAGGTTGACTCCCTTGTGTCTTGGCGGTCTATAACCTGAAGACACCATATCCAACTATGTGAAATACTAAAGGATGTACATGTCGTTATACGAATCGTTTGCTCTTGGGTATGGGAAATTTTTGCTTTTTATACTTCATCCAAAAGGAGTTTGGAAGTCCGAGGGACAATTGAGGGGTCTCCCACAGTGGTTTAGTCTAGGATTTGTACCCCTGTGCGGGACTGACATTCTGTATACCCCATTCCCCTATTATGTATCCCAGTTCAATATTCATAAATTTTGTATAAATCTGGGGCAAACGAAACTTCTTAATGGCATATGTATCCTTCAAATGATTAGGCTTACCTTTGATTAAAAAAAGGTCACATAGATGCTAGAACGCGGTATATATTGTTTACGTGCTACGTTCTATATAATCTGCTCTCCATGCCTATTTTTATTTATGCATATAAAGACATCTGTTTTTCTTCGAACACGAATGGTCCATTATTCGATTCCAAAATCATAGATTGCCATTAAGCACATCCCGAAGTAAGCCTTGAAACCTTATGTCGAAGTCCAAAATTCCAAGTATTCCAAAAATACCATCCTGTCATAATCCAATTATCGTTGACCATGTCTCATCCCGATGGCTGCTAGAGTCGCACCTCTTAGGTCTTTAAAACCTTGCATCAAAATTTGAACGTTCTAGGTTTTCCAGAAAAACCGTCAGGTCATTGTCCAATCCACGCAGACCACATCATTCCTAAAAAGAACTATTTCGGTCTCAATTGTGCTAGAGTCACACCCCTCGGGTCTTTGAAAACTCCAAAGTTTTTAGGACAATAGCCCGGTCATCGCCAATTATCATCGACCACTTCGTTCCTAAAACTCATCTTGCCACATCCAAATGGCTGCTAGGGTTGCACCCTACCCTCTCAAAGTCAAGACATTCCAAGTTGTCTAGAAATAAAAAAAGAGTCAGGTCATAGTCCAATGCTCGTTGACCACATCGTCCTTAAAATTCATTTTTCACACCCGATGATTGCCAAAGTCGCACCTGTCATCGATAATGTTAGTAATACTCAATTAGTTTAGAGTTAATGACAATTCTGTAATCAAAGTTCCAAAGTCAGTCGGATGGTCAAAATCCCATCCAAAGTCAGTCGAATTTTGGACTATTCTGTTTCAAGAAAAACAACTGTTATATGTCCTAATTATTTTGATTAATGGACTAATACGTTTACCTTTTGAGTTTTGATTTTTCTATTGATTGACTCGTGGGGACCGCCAAAGGGTTTCTGTTATGAAACTTATGTCATGATCCTTTCTAGCCCATCCATGCGCTACACTATCATGATCTTACAAAATTCAAGTCATGATCATTTTTAGCACATCCATGCGCTACGCTATCATGATCTTCCAAAAACTCAAGTCATGACCTTTTTTAGCCCAACCAAGCGCTATGCTAAAATGTTTGACATCCAAAAAATGGTAGTCGTCATTTATTCAGATGCTATCACCCTCCCCTTTAAAAATGGATGGGCTAATACGTCAGTTTCGGTTCCGAACTACGTCAGACCTGATTCTTGTTCTAGCAAGATATGTAGGCAATCCTATATAAGGGTACGGTCTTCCCACTATTTTAGAATACGGAACCCTAGTGAGGAACTGGGGCACGTTTTGAGTCACTCTTCAAATCTTTTGTCTTCCTACTATTTCAAACTACGAACCCCCAGTGAGGAACTGGGCACGTTATAAACCAATCTTAAAATCTTCTCACTGTTTCAAAATACGGAACCCCAGTGAGGAATTGGGGTACGTTTGAATCATTCTTCAAATATTCAGTCTTCCCAATGTTTTAAACTATGAACTCCCAGTGAGGAACTGGGGAACGTTTTGAATCAGTATTGACATCTTCAATCTTCCCACAGTTTCAAACTACGAACTCCCAGTGAAGAACTTGGGCACATTTTGAATCAATATTCAAATCTTTGTTCTTTCCACTGTTCCAAACTACAGACCCTCAGTGAGGAATTGGGTCATGTTTTGAATCAGTCAAACTATTTAGACCTTCAAATCTTTAATCGTGAACATTTTGAATTAAGTACTCTAAGACTGGAAACTGGGGCGACTTGTTCAAAAAAGATCGACAACTGTTCAATCCTTGTTCAAACCCCAAAGTTACTCGATCAAAAAAATAACTCCTCATTTTTACGGGAATCCAAATCAATGTGCAAGCCAGCTACCCGATCAAGCAAATAACTTATCCCTTTTATGAGAATCCAAACAAATGGGAATGCATCCTATGTGACGTCCCTAAATCGGCTATTTAGCCCTCGACCCAATCAACACCTATCCCAGGGTTTATATTCTCGTTACCATCAGTCTATCTATACACATTCGGTGGGATCAACACGAGTCGATCACTTTTATCCTAAAGAAATTTTCTTTGAGTGTATGGAAAAAAAAACTACAAGGCGACGATCCCCGAGCTAACGTCAAGTCCATCAATCTTGACCAGAGGCGTTATTAGGCCCACAACGACCTTAGCATTATAAGCCAAAATGGCTTTACCTCTAACTCCATCTTCAAATTATATTCCTTTCATATCATTATGTCTACTAACACATGTTCTTAAAATATGACAGGTGACGACATTATGTGAAATTGCGATCAGGAATCAAGACTATAAGGCGCCAACTGGATTTTCACACCGTAAGATCCACATAAGCCAAAGCGGCTTCATCACTAACTCCTGCATTATCTTATCCATTATTTTTATCATAACAATGTTATGATTTTACTGACAATCATAGTCGAATATCGCAGGAATTGTGCGTCAACAGGGTGATTGCCGTAAGATCGAAAGGCATCGGGGTAATGACCTTCCTTAACATCCAAAGAAAACAAGTCCATCAAGCCAAAAGAGCCATATAAATGGAGTAAGCTCCACAAGGGTGGCAAAATTAAGCTAAGATGGCTATATATGAACAAAGCTCCACAAGAGCGGCATAATCAAGCCGGGATGGCTATATACGAACAGAGCGCCAAAAGGTAACACTATCAATCCAAAAGGGCTACAAAACAAACAAGAGTGCCAAAAGGTAGCACTATCAAGCCAAAAGGGCTACAAAATAGCAAAAGCGACATGAGGGTGGCACAATCGAGCCAAAAGGACTACAAAATGAACATAGCACCAAAAGGTAGCACTATCGAGCCAAAAGGGATACAAAATAGATAAAGCACCATGAGAGAGGCACAACCGAGCCAAAAGGGTTACAAAACGAATAAAGCACCAAAAGGGAGCACCATGAAGCCCAAAGGGCTACAAAATAGGCAAAGCGCCACAAGGGTGGCACTATCGATCCAAAAGGGCTACAAAATAGACAGAGCCAAGGGGGTCGTATCCAACAAAAGGATGAAATAACTAACTGACCAAGAAGGTTACAACCGATAAAGAGGCAAAAGAATCACAATTCGACTGAGAGGATCACAACCAACAAAGAGACGAAAGAAACAACAATCGGACCGAGAGGGTCACAACCTACACAAACAATGAGAAGAAACAATCCATCCATGAGAGCTGCGTAAAGTATCCGAATGATGTAAACCCGGTCGGAAGGCTGCAGTCATCGACTTCAAAATCAGAGTGATGTAATTTGAGTCGAAAAAGATGCAGTATTCAAAATCAGAGTGATGTAATTTCAATAAAAAAAATACAGTATGCATTCTAAGGTCAGAATAATGTAAATCCAGTCAGAAGGCCACAATCTTCATTCCAAAATTTAGAGTGATGTATTTCCAGTCAAAATGACTGCAGTATTCACTACAAGGTCAGAACGATGTACATCTGGTCAGAAGGCCACAATCTTTGTTCCAAAAATTCTGAGTGATGTAATTCATGTAAAAAAGGCTATAATATTTACTGTAAGGTCAGAATGATGTAAGTCTTATCGGAAGGCCACAATTCCCAAAACTTAGAATAATGTTATTCCAATCGAAAAGGCTGTAGTATTCACTCCAGTGTTAGAATGATGTAAATTCGGTCGGAAGGACACAATTTTCATTCCCAAAGTCATAGTGATGTAATTCTGGTCAAAGAGGTTGCAATATTCACTCCCAAAGTCAAAACGATGTAAATTTGGTCAGAAAAGTCACAGTATTCAATGACATCTAAGGAATCTACTCAGCAAAGCATTCATACAAATATTGTAGAGAGGGTCATTCATACAAATGATGCTAAGAAGGTCACACATAAGATCAAACCGAGAGGTTATGATTTCAGAACCACGAAGGAGTGGTGAAGCAGAAATGAACCTACCTTTATTTCCAACATGGCTGTCCACCCTAAAATTGTGACAAACAAGGTCGTCCACCCTAAAATTATGACAAGCCATGTCGCCCACCATAAAATTGTGTCAAACAGGGTCGTCCACCCTAAAATTGTGACACTTACCTTTATTTTCTAATCAGGGTCGTCCACACTAAAATTACGACATTTCCCATTATTTCTAACTAGGTCATCCACCCTAAAACTGTGACACTTACCTCTATTTTCTAACCAGGGCCGTCCTCTCTAAAATTGCAACAAACAGGGTCGTCCACCCTAAAACTGTGACACTTACCTTTATTTTCTAACCAGGGTCATCTGCCATCTAAGTGTGACACACATTAGGCTGACCATATCGAAGTGGAGCACTGCCTATTTCTAAAGTGGATATTTGAGATGACGTCGTAAAAATGTTGCTACCAATTATGTTTATAATGTATTTTCTGCTAACGATGATATCTTAGATTTTGTAGTGTAAACAACTCATGACATAAACTATGCGATGACCTAATTTCCCGAGAAGGGATACATAGACAATGTATCTATGACTCGGTCACACTACTAGAAAAAATCTCAAATAACCCCTAGGTAGAAACTGGGGCAGAATATTTGTGAGGATCTCAAAAATTCCTTCATAACAGCACGAGAGGTCTCCGATACAAATTCAATCGGGGCAAATTTTTTTAGAAGGTATTAAAAATTCCTTCGCAAGACTCGGCATGAGAGGTCACCGATACAATTTCAACCGAGGCAGAAGTTTTGAGAAGGCTTCACAAGACTCAACATGAGAGGTTGCCGACACAATTTCAACTGGGGCAAAACATTTGAGAAGGTCTAAAAAATTCATTCACAAGACTCGCACGAGAGGTCACCGACACAACTTCAACTGGGCAGAATTTTTGAGAAGGTCTCAAAAATTACTTCACAAGACTCGGCACGAGAGGTCGCCGACACAACTTTACCTGGAGCAAAATTTTGGGAGGGTCTCAAAATTTCAATTCAGGCTCAGAATGACGCCGCTGCCAAATCAACATGACGCTATCAAAGGCATCAACTAAATGAGGATTGCCGCATCGAATGGTTCCATATCCAACTTTATCTGCCATACCTTACTAACTTATGTATAAGGATTTTGCAGGTAGCACCGTCAAGCATCGTGTCTATCGATCAATCTGAAGAGACATTCGACATGCCAGATAAAGTGGACATCAAGTCTCCAACAATGACCAAAAACATCAAACAAAGCCTATCTAATAGCAAAAGTCGAACGACTACACTTTGAACTTTCTTCTCTGTTATAAATACTTAGTCAATCATGTTGAATACTTTAACGACTTTGCTCTAAAATTTTGTAGAAGTCATCATCAAGTCGTCAATAACCTACCTTGACCACAAGCTGGGACAACTTGAGAATCATAAACCATGCAAACACATGGTTCTCAGTATCTCAATTTATTTTTGCCCTAAAGTGGAATTTGCTATTTATTTACCCGCAAGTGGGATATTTGTTCTTGACATATTTTCTCGTCCACCTTAGAAAGGGGCGTACAACTGTTTATCCACCTTAGAAAGGGACATATTTGCTCGTCCACCATAGAAAGGGACGTATAAATGTTTATCCGCCTTAGAAAGGGACATATTTGCTTGTCCACCTTAGAAAGGGATGTATAACTGTTTGTCCATGTTAGAAATGGACATATTTGCTCGTCCACTTTATAAAGGGACGTATAACTGTTTGTCCATCTTAGAAAATGACATACTTGCTTGTCCACCTTAGAAATGGACGCATAATTACTTGTCCATCTCAAAAAGGGACATACTTGTTCATCTACCTTAGGTGCCATTTATACCATATTATCTACTAATAAGGTTTCTTAGATTTTGCAGTTTAAACATGCTAAGGAGATGAAATTTGCATGCCGAGAGGGTCATTCACACAAACACTACTAAGAGGGTTATTCCTATAAACACTGCTGAGAGGGAAATTCATACAAATTGCATGCTGAGAGGGCCATTGATATAAACTGCCGAGAGGGTCATTCATACAAATTACATGCCGAGAGGGCCATTCATATAAATTGCTGAGAGGGCCATTCATATAAATGCTACCGAGAGTGCCATTCATAAAAACATGCCAACAAGGACATTTAAACAAACACTTCCAAGAAAATTAACAGAGCAGACAATTTAGAAAGTGGCATCCGCTCAAACAACATTCAAGTCAACAATGTCAACAAAGCTAGACGGTATCGGAGGTGGCATCTGCTCAAATAATGAAGTCAGCAGAGGTAGACGGTGTCGCAAGTGGAATCTACTAAAAAAATATTCAAGTCAACAGAGCTAGATAGTATTATAGGTGGCATTTTCTCAAATAACGAAGTTGACAGAGCCAGATAGTGTCAGAAGTGTCACCCGCTCAAAAGAAGTCACCCATGAGGGTGCGATAAACAAATCCATATAGGTATGGGAAATTCAAATAATCAACTCGTAAGTTTTAACACATGGAAACTGGTCAAAGCTACCGAAGGTGGAAAGAAAAAAGACCAGATCAAGACACATGCGGAGAAAATGTGGAACTTATTCTTGGGCATCCGGTTGAAAACATGTGATAACGAGAGTCAAGCTCTCTGCACATGAGCTTGAACATCACTCTATGCTGACCTCGCTCACAAAACACAAAGATTTTTATTTTTAAAACCTTTAACTGGTCGAGCATATACCGAAAAGGTCAAAGGGATTCCCCCATAAGAGATACTCTTTTCAGGAAATCGAATCAAACTACAAGTGACCTGATTCTAAAAACACAGGGATATGTAGGCCACTCAATCTCTGAGGACCGGTCACATTCCAACAAAATCATACAGAATTTTTCTGGTTTGATACTTTGTTTTATTGGTTTATTAGTAGTCTAATTGAGACGAACTACAAGTGGCCAGAATACTCATGCAACCTAAGATATGTAGGAAACTCAAAAACTAGAGTTCGGTCACAATTTTCATCATTGCATAAAAACGAGAAGTAATTTCCTACTGATCGGCTAAAAACTAGGTCAGTCAAATTTCGCTGCTCAGGAATGGTCTACCCATCCCCGAACAATGAAGGGGCAGTTGTTGACACCTAATTTTTACACTTCAATAATTTTATTTAATTATTCAAAATTCTCGAGTCACAGATGGAGTGAAATATACTTTTTACAAGGCAAATATGATTTTACAAAATTATTTCAGGAGTATTTTGTCATTTCATTTGACAAAATATCATTTGGTATATATATTGTATATCATGTCTCAATTTTACATAATTTTGACCATTAATCATAATTTCGGGATTTTAACCGATAAATATAAATGTGATTATTTTAAAAGAATTCTCAAAATTAATGAATTAATTTTCCACTCTATCAAAATCAGAAAATTGTCTAATTAAATAGGATAAAGGAATTACATCTCAATTTCAAGTCCTTTTAAGTTAAAAGGAATTTGGCATAATTTAAATTTTGTAAATCCGGATTAGTGTCAAATTTTGAATTAAAACGAAGTCTTTAATTCAACGAGGTTATTTACGAAACTATTAAGCTATTTCTTGATTTAAAATGTGACCACAATTGATTGAGGTGGTTTAAAAAGGGAAGTGGGCCTTTTTATTTTCAAATTCAACTGAGCTCAGGTCAATTGACCCGAGCCTTTCCTACAACATAAAACATTAAGGAGAAATGCCTAAATTTTCTTGACCCTTCACGATAAGGATTCAAGAGAATCCTAGGCTCTTCATTTTCTCTCTCAATGCCAAAAATGGCGAGTTCAGCAGTACCTCGCCCCTTTTGCTTCAGACTGGCTCAACTATTTTGGGCAAGATAATTAATTTCTCTTTCCCTTATCCCGACAGATTTCAAGACATGCCCCCATACCCCCCCCCCCCAACGAGGTGAGGCTACTCCTCTGCGTCTACTTTATCTGTCCGATTTTTATGACCCCACCCCCACCCCTAAAAAAACAAGTTCTCCAATATTGATCCATTAGTCTGCTAGGGTTTCATGTCTTGCCCTATAAATACAGACCCATTTCCTTCAATTGAGGGGTTCGAACTTGATTTTCTGGCTTTTACATTATTAAGAGCCATTTTCAAGTTATATTCGACTTGTTTTGGCTTAAGTTGGGATCCATCCCTTTGCCGGAACCCAGACCTAGCCTAATTAGTCCTTTCACTACTAAAACCTTTCATTTTTGTGTGATTTGCGAGCTCGAGGTCCTCGGAGTGAAGAACATGCTCACATTTGGCCTTTCGGCTGCCTCCATACAAGGTAAACCCCATTTCTTTTATTTTTTTTGTTAAAATTCATATTTTTGTAATTTGTATTATGTGTATTCTGATCATGTAAGCATGTTGTGTGGATTTTGAGTTAGTTATAAAGTTGTTCTAGTTGTATACAAACTGCTTTAAGGCATGATACTGGTTTGAAAACATGTGTTAATGTTCAGGAACCATGTTTATCTAGCTTAATAACATGTCATGATTATTTATGTCACTTAGTGTTGATTAAGTCCTAAAATAAGGCTGAAAATGTGGTTGTTCAATCATGAGAGTTGTGTGTAGTTAATTTAATGGTGGAATCTGTTAGTTTAGGAATTATTTAACCATGTATGAATTGTTTAGGTGGTTTTTAATAGATTAATATGCTAATATAGGTCCTGTTTTAATCAAACATAGGCTGATTAAGTTATATGATGTTCCAATGATATTAGTTTAAGCTAGTTGGTCAAGATGATGAAATTATGAACTCTTGCACTGACGGCTCTATCAGAAGGGTCGGTAGGGCTTGAGAGGCCACTAGTTGAGTCAATAGCTGTATAATACTCTGCTAATTAATATCCTAATTAGGAGCAATTTGGGGAGGGACTGGGGGTATGTCATCTCCCCTATGCTCCTCTGGGGTCGGTGGGAGTGGTGTCTTGGAGGCCCAAGACATAGACTCATCTTGATGCTCTTGCTATCCTGGATTAGCGAGTGGTACCTGACTGGCACCCTCTCCCACCTCAATATCTAACCCATGAATAGTCGTCTGTTATCTAGTCATAGGCATCACAGAAAATGTAAACAAGATGAAGATTAGGATTTGAAAACATACGACTCGACTCTATTGTATGATCTAGATCAATAAAGAAAGGTAACCATCCTAAATGCCCTGTAGCCTCCTATTTATAAGTATGGTGCAAAACACACCCATAAATAAGACTCTACTAGATATGGCTTGTAGACTATCGCGCCCCGAACCATGACCTGGGTGTAACACGACACTCGGTGCCTAACTGCATGTGATCGAGTAAACCAAATAGCTAACTGAGTCAACATGTGATATCAAAACATACTGAAAGTGGAATTAAAACTAACACATGCTAATCTACTAAAAAGTCTATTGAGATATCATAAATGCAGATATACTGAATAAGCCTGAATGCATAAGTAAGCAGCTGACAAGGCTAACACAAAAGCCTGCTAAACATCTGACTGACTGCGACTATAGTCAACGAAGCCTCTAAAGAGTACTATAATACTTACTATTCACCAGGACAAGGCCCCTGGCATACCTCACTGACTAAAATACTGTAAAGACTAAAAATATGATAATGCCCCGAATGAATTGGGGCTCACCAAGTAGCTGACACTGGAACCTAGCGTGCTAAGTCATCAACATGTAAAGTGTTACCTGCATCATGAGATGCAGGCCCTGGGCAAAGGGATATTAGTACATTTAAATTGCACTAGTATGTAAAGCAACTGAAAGAAAGAATTATAAATGTTGAATTGAAACTAAATTGATAACTAATAACTGAAGTGAACAAAGAAGTAAAGAATATGAATACTTCCTGCTCTGAAATAGAGAATCACATGTTTTGCTGTAATAATAAATTGTGGCCTCAGGACAAATATATGTGCACAAATCTGTGGCCTTGGGCCCAAGTATATTTGTGCCTAAGTATATTTGTGGCCTTGGGCCCAATTATATCTGTGGCATCAGGCCCAGTTATATTTATGGCCTTAGGCCTAATTATATTTATGGCCTCGGGCCCAATTATACAAGTGTTTAATAAAAAACAATTTACATAAAAGAACTGATAATCATGCTGAAAGGTACGACACTGACATACTGAGCAATGATTCGTTGAGACATGTATTCATGAAACTGATTATGAGGACTGAAGCTTTAACTAGTTTACAAACATGTTGATTATTCTATATTGAGACTCATAGGTATCAAACACAAGTCTATATTGATTACGTACTGAGCTCACAACCTCTTATTTCTAGGTGATTCTATATTGCGGTCACTTAGTCATTTTATCAAATACCTTATGGGCATAAAGCTTCATATCCCTTATTAATGGTGTTTCTACACCAAATTTCCCATCCTCTTATTTCTAGGTGATTCTACAATCTCATATTGCTACAATCAATATCATTCATTATCATCCATAAGATAAATAACACTCTTAATCAACAATCAACAACCCAAACATATAATTGTTCATGATTTTCTATCATACCCATCATATTCCCAACTATAATTTAAGAACTTATAGATTCTAAACACCAATTACATAACTATATTCGAGTGCAAGATGAAGATCTTACCTATATCCAAATCTTGAATTTCTAATTCTAGGGTTCTCTTGTACAAGATAAAGATTGAATAAAAATGTATGAATTTCCAATGTTTATTATTGGGGATCAACTTAGGATTATTATTAGAACTTACCTTGAAGTGTTCTTGAGGCTTGGGAAGAGTTCTACCTATCTCTAGAATATTTTCAGACTTAGGGAAGTTGGGGAAATAAGGCCCGACTCTCAATATATGTTAAAAATGAAAATTTGACTTTTGCCCCGAAAACATGACCGATGTGCAATGGGCCCGCGAAGTAGGTGCATCGCGGGACCTCTGCAGGTCAAGACTTTAAAAAGCATGATTTCCTGCACTCTGCCTGTGATGTGGAGCTATCACACGCGCCCCCACACACAATGCATGTCCATCGCGGATCGCCCATGTTGGCTTTTGCGTAGTGTTTTTGTAATGTGCATAATTGTTTGTACATAGTTTTATTTGGGCTCCACTATATATCGTTTGAAAGGTATTTCAAATATCTGTAACTTTAATACTTTACGTTTTCTCAAATGCACAACTAATGAGGTGGTTATTCTAGCGTGAAGTGAGGCCTTGTACAAACTCACTCGAAAACAAGCTCCGTAGAGTAGCTTCCAACTCTAATTTTTTTCAAAGACTCTGTTATGCCTTGATTAGTGTTCAAAACACTTACTACACTACTCATCTTGGTTCCATTATGTTCCCATCATACGAGTTAAACCTTAACCCAAAGGTACGAGGTGTTTCACAGACTCCTTAGGACTGACCTGCTCTGATACCAAGTTTGTCACACCCCAACCTTGGGTGGGTGGCCGGCACCCGGCACCCTAAGGACCTGATGTAAGTATGGAGGGATTTGAGTTGGTAAGTGGTTCATGTCTTGGGGATATTCGGGTTGACCCAAAATTAGGCAAGGAAAATGGGGTTTCTCGGGTTCTTAGTAAGCCGAGATGTGGGGTATTTGGCGACGGTGTCGGGTAAATGGAGAAGGAGTCGACAAGGCACTTTGTGTGGTGGTTGCGGGTGATGTGAGGGTTGGTGTAATGGTCAGGTTTTGGCAGTTTAGTGGTGGTAGGATCACATCACCAAGACGAAATAGTGAGGTGCTCGGTTTATCGGGTAAGGTAGGTAGTGTGGTGTTAGGATGGGGATTCCCTAAAACTACGGGTGAAAGTGGGCTTAGGCACTTTATGGGGTGGTTCACGAAATGTTATGGGAGATTGTGGTAGTGGGGCTATGGTGTTTTAATGACGGTAAATACTCAGAAGTTGACCGAGACAGTGACGGTATGCGAGAAAGGCGTTTGGATGAGGTATTGATATGTTTGGTGGCGTATGTGTGTGTTTGGTGGCGTATGCGTGGGGTTATGGTTGGATTCAGATGGAGGTATTTTGAGAGGATGTTAATGAGGTGTGGTGGAAGATAGTAGAGTGGAGAAACAATTAATTGGAACAAGGAATGCTTATGGATTGGTGGAAACAATCTGAGACACAAACCAAGTCTCAATTCGGTCGATATGTGGTTCTTGGATGGTAACACGAGGAATTAATTGCTCGTGTGATCTCCAAGGATGTTGTTGTCAATTTCACAAGGATTAGGTTGAGGTTTGCTGACCGCGAGGCTCAACACTAACCATGTAAGGGTGACCGAAACCTTATAAATGATGGGTGATTCTCCCGGAGAACCGAGCGACCCTCCTAGAGGATCAACTAAGAAGTTCAATCCCGGATTGAAAGACTTAGCAAAATGAGTAATCACTCAAGTTTTATATCAAACAACTCTTACTTAATACAATATCCTAAGTGATCCTTTTATAGTAGAACAAGGAACCTTCTAGAAAGAAAACATAAAGACATAGACTAAGACTTAGTCGACTAGGTGGGAAAGGGGGAGGGGATGGGTCCTCAGCCAAGGGAAGCTTCACGTCCAAATAAAATGTTTAGAACCTTCTTTGATGGTTTCCATACACGGTTAGTTAGCACTTAAATGAGCTTCTTGGAGCGTGTTGAGATGCATGCCCCTTGGTTGATTGGTAAGGTGAACAACTCGGCCAACCCCTCAGCTTAACCAAAATGCGTCCTTGATGAACTACGCACACACGGTTTGTCCATTTTGAAGATCACATCTTCTAGATGGTGCATGATCCTATTGTGGCCATGTACACGCTTGTCCATGTCATCCCGGGATGAGGCTTCACTTGGCTTATTTATCTACCCCTCATTGAATGTGTCCTAGTAGCTACGGGATATTACATTACTTTAATATGTCCTAAGTAAGTTAATCTAAGAACTTAAAGACAATAATTTAAAGGCGAGGTCTCGGCCAAGACCAACACATAAGGCCGAATAAAATATAACTCTTTGAAACAATCATGTATTGTTTCCTACGCCATTTCATACTCCATACACTTTCAAACTTCTAGCCGTGTGTTCATGATTCACCATTGGAATTCTTGGAGCTTTACTTCGTGTCTTGAATTGAGGAATTATATGCGGGCTTTGATTTACATCAGTACCGAGCGTACCAACTGTAGTAGCTAAACCATACTACACGATACTTGGCCGACAAGGCCTCCCAACAACAATGATAAGATAGAAAGTAACAATATACTGCACACAGAAGAAGCCCAACAACAAAATACACCTACATAAATTGAGGCCAACAAGGCCGTAACAAGAGTATCAATCGGTCGTGAAGCCTCTAAGACTACTAGAACACATCAATCGGTCGGGACAAGGCTAAGCAAAATGAATATACACTAACTACCAGTCTGCAAGCCTCTAAGACTACTACAACATATCAATCGGTCGGGACAAGGCCCCGCCATACCCAAGATATCACAAATATATGAAACAGTGCCTACAGAATCCATACAGCAACTCTGGAGAAGTGAAGTGCAACTATCAATAGCTGAGAACATGTACCATACTATGGAGGTAAGTCGGTCTGTCTACCTGTACCTGCGGTCATGAACACAGCGCCCTAGCAAGGGACATCAGTACGAAAGATTGTACTGAATATGTAAGGCATGTAAACCATATAAATAATAATGTAATACAAGTCAAGGGTACAAAAGTCCACCTGAAACTCAGAAAAGGCCAAGAGGGCATATAACTGACTTAATCATGAATATATGCATGAGAGTAAAATTGGGCCACTCTATGGGCCACATAATATAGTTTTAAGCCTCTTTGTTGGGCAAATCATACCATAACATACCTGGCCTTAAAAGGACTAGGTAATATCATACCCAACTGTAGTGGTATGCACATGTAAGTGTCGTACCCGATCAACTATAGTGGGGCTCGGCAAGAAAACAGATACATATATATACAATGCATGAAAGACCTCATAAACCAATATGAATAGGGCAGAGTGACCTAATATCATTATCCCCCGTCTATCGTTATGGAATCCTGCTCAACGACTGTTTCAATCCAACCTAAAGCTCTAAATCATTCATGTAGCAAGGACTATTAAGAAGAACGATAAGCGATCTGACAAGGGTTGAATCAAGAGATCTCAATAGAATACAAGAAGTACTTTCTACAACCTTTCACCATAGGGGGAAACATATTTCTACATTCAAGAAGGGAATTTGGATATGGCTACTATTTCTATAACGTTGCTTTAAGATCATGCCAATTAGATGAAAGAAGGGAAGCCTTACATACCTTGTCATTGTGGCTATACGAATCCCTTGAGCCCTTTACGTCCTATGAACAAAATCATCTACAATAAATGAATCATTCATATCAATGACGGACTCTTAATTCATAAGAAAATTTATTGAGACATTTTGTCGAACGTCTTATGTGCATAACATTGTAAGATCGTTTGTAGCTTAGTCTGTACACATATCAACACCACAACCCTCACTACTACTCCTACTCATCAATATAACTCAATCAACAACTCCACAAGTTCATATAGTACATTTAAGTCACACAAAATAGCCTATAACAACATAACGTAGTCTCAAAGTTGATAAACACTGTTCTTTAGAATTTCCTTCGACAATCAATCCTTAAACGTTTGTATAATCTCAAAGATAAGAAGATAGAGATGAAATGTTACACGTCGTACTTCATATGTCATTAATCATAAGTTATCTAATGCAAGCTCGGAGAGAGTAAAATCTCTCTACATTGGTTAAGGTGAATGAGACTTGGAAAAATATGTAACATCTAGTATTTTCGTTCAATATATGTGGAGTTGTCCTAAGTCTCCATTACGAGATCGGAATTGATGGATGTCAACAAAAGTATATCAATCAGGTGATTTAGTTCCTTGAATCAGGAAGTATCCATATTGAAAAGTATCCTAAGCCAAATTGAATATGAGTCAAAAACTCGAAGGATTATTATACCAGCAGGTATGGTGAAAATCGCAAAGTAAGCAACTAGTCAGTAAGGGATTACACTACAGAAGAGCAATCTTTGAAGGCTATAAAGAAAGGAACCCCCCTAAGACTAACATCTTGAGTATCAGATGAAATTTATTAAGATCGAGCACGTCAGTTATTAATGTAAGCGATTCATTTGTCTCTGGTAAGAGAGATTGTTCGAAGGCGAGTTATAAGTTATTAAAAAATTCGTAGAGATATAAAAGGTGTTAAGGTAATAATATGACTTCTCAAGAATGGAATCCTTAGGCGCAAGGTGTGGCCATCCTCCCATAAGGGAAGGTAAACAGAATCACATGTCTGATCGGTGATTGAATAAGTAAGAAGGGTTACAACATAGAGTTTTAAGGCGATTAGGATTGTGCTGTCCAGATTCTATGGATGAGTGATGACTATGGAATGATGTGTAATGATAAATGCTAAGAGAATAATAGTAGCAATCTCCCAGTTTGAGAAGTTATGAAACAGTAAGAGCAGTCAAATATATGAGGCTCAGAAAAGAATAGCTCGAAGTATAAATAAAAATAGAAATGTATACGACCAAGAGGGATTACTCAAAAGTAACGAATAAAAAAAAGATGAATCAACATCGAGAGATAATTTATGTAGAGCCCAAAAAGAGGTTGGTCAAGAGGTCAGACGAGCCTTCAGGTGATACCAAATTATACATTATAGAAAGGTTTTAGAGCCGAAAGCCTCAGTCTCGCAAGTAAATGATCGCAACTCTTAGAAGATATTTCTGAAAAGGACTACCGACAAATAAGATCTAGTTTACTACAGTTCAGAAGTAAAAAGAAGCATGACGCCTAGGATTAATGCAAATATTTAAAGAGTGCGTACAAGATTGATACTACTTATTGTTGATAGTTACATATATTGATGTTAGTAAACTAAGGTATGTCATAGGCATTGGACTAATAAGACTTTCAGATTCATTATGTGGCATGTTATGATTCCAAGTACCAACTAAATGAGAATAGCTTATTGGCGACAAGCGACGATGAGAACTTCGGAACATCAAAGAATGGTTGTAAGAAACATGAAAATGGTTAGTACGTATGAATCAAATGGTATGAAGATGTATTGAGGCAAAATGTGTTTTGCTTCATGACGGACAGGCAGAAGCATTGTGAAAGAACGATAAAAGTGAATGATATTGAAGTTTATTCAGGTTCCACCAATTGTGATTGCTTTAGAATAGTGTGCAAGAACCCATATAAAGAAAATAAAGTAAGGACTCCTCGATTAAAGGTGCCATACCTCTGATGTTCAAGAAAGTAGTATGAGAAGTACATTGAGACAAGAGCCCCCCCCTAGGTAACTCAAAATGAGATGTAGAGGTAAGATGACTGAGTAATCGGTTGATGGGAGACCTAATTATGGCCAGACAAGGAAACTCAGATGAGTAATTAGATCATATAAAGCTACAAATTGGATCTAAATGTGCGAAGCATCGGTTCCGCAACACATGCGGTTATGACACTTAGAAAGTATGTAAACAAAAGTGACAGTGAGTAAAGCTCGGTATAAGCATATAAAATATTGAAAAGGGGCTAATAAACCTAAGGAGACAAGGTAGGTATTAAAGAGATGTTTTAAGAGATAATGATATTAGAATGAAGATGAGGTTACGTGCAAATGAATATGTTTACGAGCATTTTGAATTAACCCAAGGTTCTACGAGATAGATAATGTAATGGCTTACAGCTTAACGAGAATAAGAAAATATTTTCCCTAAAGTTCCATTGGCGGAAAGTCTTAGCCATGAGGCAAGTAAAGAAGATTTGGTCTAAGTATAGTGATCAAATTGGATATAGTAGAACAATGTCTTGTAACGTCAAATCCTTCAGAATTTTATACGTACCCAATGAGGGAATAACTTAACAACTCATCATCTACAGGATATTATCATGAAGGATTGGAATTGGGAGCAATGTTTGAGATTACATATGTATATCACAACGTTTCTGAATGAATAAGAATACGATAAGTGAGCAAATGAATGATCAAGTATCAAAGAGGAGCAAGGAAAGGAATTGTTTATGATCATTAGTAATGAGGAAGAACGAAAAGGGTTTTTCTTTTAGACCATGAATAAGAGATAGCCGCACTGATACACGTACTCCAAATTTGATGATATGATTCATAGTGTTTATGCTGAGACACTACACACCATAAAGGTTTCCAACACACTGTTAGGTAAATAAAGCTAAGTTGATATAAAAAGTGATGGCTTAAGTATTTTAAAGGATTTCACGTATCGATAATCTGATACCATTTTGATAAGGTTAACATCATAGCCAGTACAACCAGTCGTATGTCCAGAAGTGGCTTGACTGATTTGGAAGCTAAGGACAGAAGTTCATCTGAGAAAATGTATCAATTAGCTAAGTGGGAGTCTGATTGATGAATTCAGATAACGGTAACCTTATGATTCATATTACAACAAATTTATCTCTTATATTGGGAAATAAGGAACGTTAGGGTAAAGATCCCATTTTTAGGGAGAATCAAAGATGATATTCAGCAAAAGAAAACCACAGCCTTCGAGAATAATGGAAGTGGAGTCCTCAGGTACCAGGGCCATTTATGTGTTCCAAATGTAGCAAACTACGAGGTTCCTTACGACAGAGGTCTATTATTAGCAATATCATATGCACCCAGGATCTACTAAAATGTATCGATGAGACAGTATGCCAGGAAATATTATAGAGTTATAGGTCAGTATCCTCATTATCAACATGTAAAAATAGAGCACCATAAGTCGGTGGGTTGACTCAGAAACATTGAGACCCCGATGTGGAAATGTAAGATGGTCAATATGGATTTCAGTACGAAACTGCCTATATAGTTGAGGATTATGTGAAGTTGTATATTAAGGAGATCGTTCATAAGAGTCTGGGCACCCAGGTTAAATCTGAGCACATTTTCCCACTCTCAAACAAATAGACAAATCGAACATATGATTCAGGCGCTTGAGAACATGTTATGAATTTGTGTATTAGACTCCAAGGGAAATTGGGATGACCACCTACCACTTATGAGTTTGCATACAATGATAACTATCATGCTAGCATCAAAATGATACCATGCAAGGCTCTATATGAGCGGATATGTAGAACTTCTATAAGATTGTTTGAGGTAAGTAAACAGAAGTTAATGTGATTTGATTAGGTAACACCAAGTCTTAGAGAAGGTGAAGCTATTTCTGGAGCGACTATTGACCTCTCAGAGTCGTCAGAAGTTACATTCAGATGTGTGACGATGGGATTTAGAGTTCTAGGATGATGATTTATATTCATAAAGGTTTTGCCTATGAAAGACGTGATGAGACTTGGAAAAAAAGTGGGGGAGCTTAGTTTGTGGTACATTAGAAAGTATCACATGATTTGAAGAATAGGTCAAATGGCTTATGAATTGGACATACCTCCAAAAGTTAGAACTCGTCCATCCAATTTTCCATCTTTTAATGTTAAGAAAGTATATTGGGAATCCATCTCGGATTATACCCACTAATGATATACAAATTACAGAGAACTTACCATATGAATAAGTTTCTACCGCTATTCTATGATCGACAAGTCCGCAAGTAAGGACTAAAGAAGTAGCCTCCTTAGAATATTTGTAGCAGAATAAGGATATGAAAGAAATGATGTAGGAAGTGGAAGAGGAGATGAAATATAAGTACCCTAGATTTTTTCAAGCCAAAGGCTCTACACGATTACGATTTGATTCTCCTTATCATAATGTGAAATTTGATACTAACCCTTCAATTTTATTATTAGCCGATACTCCGAGTGAATAATAGCATGACCAAGAGCTGATATATTGGGTTATGATATATATATATATATATATATATATATATATATATATATATATATATATATATATATATGTTTACGGCCTTACGAGGAAAGTTTGGATATCTTTTGCTTGTTCACAAGGAAGCGGATAGACCCATTTATAGGGGAGACTATGTCAAAATTATCAGAAAGTCATAAGGATTGTTTGTATACTTGTGTACGCCCCCACATTCAAGGAAGAATGTTCCTAATGAGAGAAGGGTGTTACACCCCGTACTTCATATGTCATTGTTATCATAAGTTATCTAACGTAAGCTCGGATAGAGTGAAATCCCTCTACATTGATTAAGGTGAATGAGACTTGGAAAAAGATGTAACATCCTATATTTTCATTCAATATATGCATGACTAAGTTGATACTGCCGAATGCACCTAAACGTGAGGAATGGGATTTTGAGAAAATAAAATTGAGTAGCTTGCTTATCCAAAATGAGCTGCTTGTTTACTCATCATACTTGTTTGACCTACTCGACACATGTCTTAATTATTTAACGAGGATGCAACACGTGTAAATATGGGATAAGAACCAACATGTATCACCTACTAACCAAGTAGGTGACAAGTAGGTGCATCACCTACTTTCTTAAAAGGAAAGGTTCATATTTTTCCCAATTTTAAAAGGGAAAAGCCACCCCTTTAAGGATCAGATTTATATCTCCCTCTCCAACACTTTACATCCACGACCATAGCCTCAAATTTATCCATGGAAGCTCCTCCTAGGCTGGCCACTCCAAGCTCCCTCAAGCCCTAAGTGATTTCTTTTTCTTTTCAAGTTCTAGTTGGAGGAAAACCTAATGGTTGAGGAACCCAAATCAGGAGTTGAGCTCTTCACCAAGTATGGTAAGTATACTGCCCTTTCAAACTCTTTTTATATTGAAAAAATGGATAAATTCAATCCATAATGGTAAGAACTAATGAGACGGTGATTGGAAGCCGTGAATTCGAATTATAAAACTTGTAGTGAACTGTTTTGGATTATTTTGTGGGTTGTCTTGACCTGTGATTAGATTGTATCTTATGATACTGTTTTTATGAAGTTTTGAAGGAGAAAGGGCATGAATAAATGCCACATAATGGTAGGGTAGTGGGCTGCTCACTCGTCTTTACATTTTCATGTTGTTTGATACTAGTATGTTTATCGTTTTGGGCAGAGTAGATAGTAGGAGCTGCTCTCCTTGTAATTTATTGAAGGGCTGCTAATAAAGGTAAGGTTTTCCTTCCTATTTATGTATATGAGCTTGCTGAAGCACTAAGTACGTTGGTTTGTTAAGAACTTGTGAAACAACGACTAGAAGTCGTAAGCTAGTGTTGAATATTGTTCTAATGGATTGTGAAGGTTGTTCTTGTGTTGTTTAACGGATGAACATGTGGTTGTTGGTTGTTGTTTTTGGTGGTGGTGGTGTTATTCTGAATTTTGAAAAGTAAGGAAAATGGGGGAGATGCTGCCCAATTTTTCATAAGAGAGCTACTAGCTTAGAAATGTATTTTAAGTTCTTCCATGGCAATAACCATATGTTCTATTGTATTTTATGTATATGGAAGTGCTACAGGAAGTTATACGTTGAGTCGTTAAGTAAACGACAAAGGTATGCAAGGCTATCCCTTTCTTCTTAATGCATGAATTCAAAATGAAAATCATTTTCCAAATGAATTATCACAAGAAGTATTTTAAGTCACATGTTGTTTGTCCCTTGTCTGGAGCAATTTCTTGTATTGTTGTCATGTTCTATATAGCTTGGTTGTAAGTTGTATAAATGAGTTTCATAAACCTTCAAAAGGAGCATTCCAATGAGTTAATCGTCGAGTCGACCAAGAATTGTTCCAAATTAAACTAAAAGAGTTAAAAGTTACAAAAGGGAAAAATGTGCCAATAATACTATTACAGTCTATTATGAACACCACCGAGCTAATAGCATTGAACAGTTGTACACATGAATGCCCCGGGCTATAACTGGAGGGCAAAGATATATACACATATACAAACCTCATGTCATTATCTGAGGGCAGTACCATATGTAAACACCTTGAGCTGTAAGCCGAGGGTGGTTATATAATAGAACCCATGTATAGAAGTTTCAGTATAGTTTCATTGTTCGCCCTGAGTGGCACATAGGTTATCAGAGTATCAGGTTGCTTCTTATATCCTATTTTACAGCTTATGCTGTCGTATTGCTATTCATGCTTTACATACCAGTGCATTTCATTCATACTGACATCATTTTTGTTTGTGGACGCTGCATTTCATGATGCATGTTCAAGTAGAGGTGCAAATAGACCTACCCAATAGGATCCTATTGATTTCAGTTGTTGATTGGTAACCTTTGCTTCTTTCGGAGCTACCGAGTCAGAGGTTTTGATCTAAGTTATGTATATGTGTACAACTGATGGGTATGTCGGGGTCCTGTCCCAGATATATGACAGTTACACTTCTTAGAGGCTTGTAGATTTGTATATTTGGTCAGTTGTTTTGTTATGGCCTTATCGGCCAAAGTTTCTATCAGTTCACAGGTTATGTTTTAGAGTGGTATGCTCGGACTAGGGTGGCACCGAGTGCCGGTCATACACCCTCATTTGGGGTGTGACATGAAACTTACCTTAAACCTCAAGAATCACTACAAAACAGAGCTTACTTCATGACCAAGTATTCTCCAAAGTCTATACAACACGAAAGAAAATGATCTAGTGATGATCACGGGATTCCCTACGTCGAATTTATGTAATTTCTTTTTGGTTTCATCTTAATCACTTGGAATCTCTTAGAGAGGATTAGAGAGTTGTTTAGGGTTGTAAATATGAGGGGAAATGAGTTTAAATCGAGTTGGGATCTATATATAGGAGAAAGAAAAGTTGGCACCAACCTGTCCATAAGTCTTGCGACTCACAGGACCTTCCTACGTCTCGTATATGTCCTATGCCCCTAAAATGTTTGTCAGCTCCTGTAGTTCCCCTGCATCTCGTAGACACCTCCTGCGAATTGCAAATTGTGATATGTGATACGCAGAGTGCTTAAGGAGGTGATGCATTGTCGAACTTCCGTCAAAACTTATTTCTGTTGGTTTGATAAGTCTCAAACCTACCCGGAACTTACTCAATACATTCACGAACCTTTATAAACCTCTTGGATAGGTCCTACCATCTATGGGCCCGTGTTATGATGACAATGAATTACGAAAACATGAAGTGTAATATGGAGCTTGGACATGGTGCAGGTTTGAGGTAGATGGATTGTGGGTGAATGAAGCAGTCCCTTCAGAGTAGTTGGGGAAATAATCCGACAATGGAGAGGATAGATATGGAAAAGGCGGCAGAGGCCTTCTTTCCTTAGTGTGCTCTTCTTTTGTAGCCTAGGCCTTCTCCATTTGTACGGTCTTTTCTTGAAGGTCTCTGACCTTCTCGAACAAGATTTTGATCACGTCTTCGTGATGCGTTGTGTTCCGTGGTTCAGGAGATTCTGAGTTCCTAATGTTACATTCACCATCTGAAGTACCAGTTGGACTTGCTTCATACGATAACCCCGACGATTGGTCCACCAGTTGGACTCAACTGCCTCGAAGAAAAGAAAAAATAGGGGAATATATTTATATAATATAGGGACCGAGTCTTCTGTAGACTGCCTACGTATCCCGTCCTGGGAAGTTACGCCCTTCCATAGTTCTATAAAATATATACCCTTCCTCTGTGTAACACCCCGCATTTCTACGATAAGATGTGTCGTTATAAGATCCCGTAGGTTTGACAACCTTGAAACCATTAGATATTATTTTGGATATTGTAATTTCTTTTAAGTGAAATACTCTTGTAAAAAGTTTTATAAAAATAATTTTATATAGTTATTAAAATTAGTTCTTTTTTGATACACTTTAAATCATATAAATGGCACGAGGAAGTTTATAAATATAATTTTATTTAATAGAAATTATCTTCTCATAAGAAGAGTTATTTTCTCCAATTTTGATAATTAATAGTACAAAAATTTATACTCTTGATATTGAGGTGAAAATTTAGAATTTGATAAGATGTAAATTTTATCAATGCTTAATCTTTACGAAATATTAGCATATGTTTAATTTGTAAAGTACTTACAATATATTTATAATAGAAATTTTATGGGCTAGTTATTAAAGAAATCAACTAAAGTAGTTTTTTTGGATAAGTGATATTTGGATAAACATCCACAAAAGTGAACCATGTGGCCTCTTAATTTACACGTATCTAACCAAGCCAACACCACTTGCTCTTCATTATTTTTACATTTTGTAGTACTACTACCTTGCAAAGAAAACGTACTCTTTCTTGAATGACACAAAGAGGCATTCACTCTCTTTTTCCTTCCATTATAAGCAAATATAGTTGTTGATCCTTTAATTTAAAACCACTAAATGCTGTAACATTTCAAAAATTCTATCGTACATAGATCTTAGTTCAAAAATTATTTCGTAGTGAGGTAAAGTGACGGAATGTTCGAAAGAAGGTAATTAAGGCGCAATTATTGAAAGGATTGACTCGTTGTAGTCACTCGAAGGTTAAATTGAGGTACATAAGGCTATTTCTTGACTCGCCGCTATGACATGAAGTGTGTTGTTTGTTTTTTATATAAACCATGAATGTCTAGAGCTTATGAATGTATTGCTTCTATGTTGTAAGTCTTAAAAGTCTCTTAAGAAATGGTATACGTCCAGGATCAGTTGTGCTCAAGCGTTTTACTCATAGAGTCGTGTTCTAAATTATTATGGTGGGATTAGAGTTTCCCTTAAATATGATGACATTGATAGCCTACAAGTATATATAAGGAAATTATAGAGCGTCGTAAAAAAATGAATGGCGCTTAAGATAAATGATTTCATATGGCTAATTTCTAAGAAGTTGTCACGAGATATAAGGCATAAGATAAGGTGAACAGATTAGCAGAACTGATATTACCCCTATTGAGTCATAGATCATCCTTTAGGATGAGTTAAGCTAATACAGAGTTATACGAGCCCTTGTGAGAGTCTAGTAGTCCAAGAGATCAGAATGTAAGTAAAGAGGAACCAAGGTGAATAGTAAGCATGGTCCTCCACGAGGGTGAGGTGATTTAGAGAGTTAGAATATGAGGTTGTAGAGTACTAAATAAGAATCATAGAACGTAAGCATGTAAGTAATTATCGTATCCCTCGATATGTAGTCGAGTCATGGGTCATTCCTTATCATGAGTCGCACAGAAGATAGAAAAGATAATTTCATGGATGATCAGTTTATAAAGAGTAAGTTACATGCTCCCAAAAACTAAAGAGTAAGATTTCCAGAATGCTTAACGTATATATATATAATGTATGTCATATAAGAACTTATTGCATCGCATTTCATCACGAATCATTGCATATACATATACAGTGCCTTCGGGGCTATATTGAGTGCTTTTGGGGCTATATTGAGTGCCTTTGGGGCTATACACTTGCATTTGGGGCTATTGATTATATAGTTGCCTTCGGGACTATACAGATGCTTGCTTGCCTTCGGGGCTATACATATTCAGTTGCCTTCGGGGCTAGTCATTATCACAACGAGCATTTCATATGTATATCATTGCATTGATATTGTGTTTCTCTCAGTTAGTAAGTATGAATTACATATTCTACAGTAAGTGAAGAAATAATCAAATGAACAGTGATTCAAAGTATTACAACAAACTATTCCAGAACGTCACTCTACATAACGACCCAAATAATATCATCAGAAAGACTCCAAGAAGATTCAAAAAGATAGAAGTACAGTAAGATCTATGATATCTTTTCATAGAAGGTTACAGAGTCCTCAGTTATAGTTTGCATTGATTTCCTTTTAATTTCTCTTTCTCATATTCTATTTTATTGTATATATTTCATGTCTGCCTTACGTACTCAGAACAATATTTCTGTATTGGCGTCCCTTGGTCGGGGGCACTGCATTTGTTACGTTTCATATTGTAGGTTAAGGATTACTAAGTGGTAGATGTGCATTCTAGATAGTACAGATGTCCAGTGAGATGGTGTAATCTCCATTTATTCCTGGAGCTGAGTCAAGTCTTGTACTTTTATGTATAGAGATTATGGGTAGGTCGAAGCCTTGTCCTGACAGCATGTTAGTTGTACCACTTCAGTTATCCTAGAGGCTTCACAGATGTCTATGGTCAGGTTCAGTCATGTACACGTTTTACATTCAATTATAAAGAAAAATCATCATATAGTTTATGTTTACATATTTTCAAACTTTATTACGTCATGTACATCCATACAGGTGCACAAGAGTTGCATATAGAGTATGGTCCATCCCAGTCAAGAATGGGGTGCGAAACTCTATCGATTTCTTACCCAAAATTCCCAGATCAGGCCCGATAAGGGCTTCCTAGGTATCTCTCCTTGGGACATCAGGTCGAACGTAGTTTCTTTTACATTAAAAAAAAGGGATAGCATTTGATTCATGGGGGGTGCCTAAGTCTACCCAAAAGATGACTTCTCCTCAAGTCATGGCCGGTTATCACCCTCACAATCGTGGATTCACCCTTGAACCTAGATTTTTAGTAGCAGGGAGGAAGAACCACTCATATCTCCTCGTTGTTGACAAAATGCCTGAGCTCAAACTTGAAAGCTTTGCATTCTTTAATATTATGACCCGGTGCTCCCGAGTGATACAAGAAGTCTCCTTCCTTGTTAGGATTGCAGAATGATGGTCTCCACATGGTCCTTATGGGGTGGATCTTATTAGTGCTAACAAATTTCTAGAAGATGACGGTGTATCTTCGAAAACGGTGAGGTCATACCGCCAGAGTCAGACGTTGAGGTTGATGCCCTCCATTGGAGTTATTGGGTCATGCACTAGCAGTGAGTCTAGTCCACAGATGTGATAGATTGCTATGTTATCAATCATTAGTACTATCCTTCTCCTAAGGACTATGCATTCATCGGCAGTGCGTCCAGACTGATTCATATGGAACACACATCTCTTATGCACGTTGTGTAATGACCTGTTCAGTCGTTATGTGCGATTTGACTATTTTTCCCCAGTTGACTCAATTCCCGAAGTTACCGGATGATCGTAGTAAAGTTGAAGGAATTAGAACCTTTGAGTGAGAACGTTTGACCTATAGTTGACATTTAGGTAAACAAACCTTTTTTTGGAATTCTGTCAATTCTGTGAGGTCCGGAGGATCATTTATGACTTGGTAGGAGGGATGGTTCAATTCCCGAGGCTCTCGAGAGTTTTTTGACTAGTGGTTGGAGAATTGGTTTTAGGCTGTTGGGGGTTGACTTGATTAAATAGACATCCGATGAGAATTTCGAGACCTTGAGTGAGTCCATAACATGTTTTTATGTGTTTGTGCATAACTAGTTTGTGTTAGGGAGGTCTCAGGTGATTGTCAAATTTCAGAGTTGAAATTTCGAAATATAAAATATGTTGGTGTCTGATAACTCTTGTTAGGACGAGAGTATGCTCAATGGTGCGGTGGTGGTTATTGCTAGAATCGTCGTAGAGGACAAGTTGACCTCTACAGCGGAATGTTGGTCTTTGTGGTGAACTGTTGTTGCGAACGGTTATTGCTAGGGTGAGTTCTGCTACAACGGACCTTGACTGCTGCAACAGGTGACGGGAAAATTAGAAACTCTTTTAAGTGTTAAATTAAACCCTTCATTCCCTATTCCCAAAATATTCCCATAAAGCATCTCTAGGCCGATTTGAAGAGCTTCTTGGTGATTTCTTCTTGGGGTAAGCTTCTTTAACCTTGTTTCCATTTTATTTACCTTTCTTAAGTTGAATCCATGGTGGGAAAAACCTAGAACACTAGTTAAAGAGGATGAGTTCTACTTAAATAGGGTTAATTGATTCTTTAGCCTTAAATGTGAGATTAATTGTTTGGGTTTGACTAATCTAAGCATGGATTCCCTTAATTAGTAACTATTAGGCTTGAATCTTTCATTTTTGTTCAAAAATTGAACTTGGAAAATCTAGGGTTTATACTTAATTTGGGGGTTTTGCATTGAATGAGGAAATTGATTCTAATTTAGCAATTGGAGAGTAGAATTGAACTTTTAGAACGTTGGTTTACCGATTTCATCCTATAATTATTGTTTTACCCTTGTGGGCCAGTTTTCTCCTTTTCCTATAGTTGGTTTGGATTCAACGAATAGTCTAGTGTTATAAGTATTGTTAGTTTCCATTTCTAACTTAGATTTTAATAATGAATAGACTTTGAGTACTACCGCGATCCTCAGAAAGGCAAGGCTCAAGTATGATCATTTATAGCTCCCGCTCGACATCTAGGTAGGTTACGGCTTACCTTCTGGTTAGACTTTGGTTAGAGAAGCATACATAATATTAGTTACTATTGGAGAAAGCATGTTACGCCTTCGAGTGTGAAGTTGGGATGGATTACTTAGGTTGCTATTGTTGACTGATTTGTGGGCTTGTTGCCAAGTGTTTGATATTAGATTTGCTCTTAGCTGCCATATCATCCTTATGATATAGTTGTCTCTCACTTATCTTAGTATTATCATGGATAAAGGAAAGGACTTGACTTGATACTAGTACTGTGATACGTGTCCATGTGTGGCACGAATGGTATTGATATGATACACTTGCTATTGTCATTTTGCATTGTATTCATCCTCATTTTCCATGATACATTGATATTATATGTGATAGGTGTAACAGTGATAAGTGAGAAGGAAACATCAGTGATTCTTGTAACATATTTTGATAGCATAGCCATCTCTAGCTGTGTACGGAATGTCTAGCGGTGTAGTTGGTGTTGTAGAGTCATCTCTAGGTTGTGTACGGAGTAAATGGTACATGGACTCCGCAGGTTCCCCATGGGTCATGACTGTCGGGACATAGAGATACTCCTCTCAGATCATGTGTGTACTCTATACTTGGGTTGTTTATTTTTGGACTGTGATAGTGTTTGTACTTGATTGCGAGCATGTCGATTCTTCATTTTATTCCTTTATATATGTTAGCTAACTGTTGTCAGCTTATGATACCTACCAGTACATAGTGTTTGTACTGATACTACTTTGTTGCATTCTTTTTTAGTGCAGAGTACGTGACAGGCTCCACACTGATCCCGAGGCTTGCTGTTGAGTTTCTAGGGTAAGCATGCTTGATGGATCTGTAGACCGGAGACTCCTTCCTTTTTACTTGTCTTTTCTTCCATTCTGAGACAGTATTCATATTTTGGAGACTTATATTATTCCAGACTTGTAGTTGATTAGTAGTGGCTCTTGTACTGCATCCAGACCAGTTCTTTGGGGTTGTATTAGTATTGCATTCCGTACTTATTTATATTTACACTTGAGATTTATATTTCTATTATCTTATTTACCTTATTGTCATTGAATTAATGATTAAGGGTCGGGTTCGCCTATTGAGGTGGGATATGGTAGGTGTCCGCACAACTAGGTGATTTGGGTCGTGATACGTAGGCTAGAGCGCACGGAGGGAGTCTTGCTTTACTGGGGTGTGTGGTCCGGGTGTGTGGTCCCCATAGCCCTCATGGTCTCATAGATTTCTAAACACAGTACGGGTACCGGGGTGACCCAAAAAGGACAAGCATAGGCTTTGAGAGCGACCACCCATCATATTGGGGAAGATGCTTGGCCTGATGTCAATGGAGTCTCGTCGCTTTCAAGAGCAGCGGCAAATGCTGCAGTAGTGGCCTTTCTGGATGGCTAGCTTTCAGATTCTTCCTTCAGTGTCTTAGTCCTTGAAGTTCCTGAATCTCTACGTAACTCTTCACCATTTCTTTCACCTCCTCCGGGAGGTTGTTGTTGTAGTACTCAGCAGGGGTGATTCCTCAATGGGGATTCCCCACCAAACCCAGAATGTAGTAAGCTTTTTTGATCTTGGACTTGACCAAATTAATCTTCTTCTCCAAACTGTTAATCCTTTCCCTGAGCGAATCATCTCTCTCTCTTCTCCACTGCTCAAGCTGACGACGGGCATGTTGGTGCTTGAATTGCGTCGGGCATCCAACTCACCAAGTCAACCCTTTGGGAGAAACAACTGGGTTAGATGAGCGGGATATATTTTGTGAGAGGTGGAGATTTAGTGGTCTGAGGTATTTATGTATTTTGTTTCCGGAGTAGTTCCCGAAACACCGAATCAATCACCTTTGAAACAAATTCATGAAAACACATAAGCATATATTTTGCATAGAATCACACAATTACAATATATAAGGCTAAACATGTTGTTGCACCTTTTTACACCAAGGTCTTTCTAACGTTTGCACATGATTGCGCCAATTTGTTAAGTGAAACCATTACCCCCATAATCATAAATTTTATTAATAATAATATTTCCCTAAAGGGTTAAAAATAATAATTTAAAAGCATAAATCAACATAGACGACGATCCTCTGTCCGTCCTAGCTCTCTTGTCCCTTCGAAAGGCGGTCTAGATCCAGAGGTGTGTCAATATCAGCAAAGCACTAAGCATGTACCCACTCTCTCTGAATGGCAATTGTGTTGTCTCATCCATCACATATCTCATCCCCTCATCGAGGTCATCCAAACACTCGTGTGTGATCTCCATCTCTTAGTCCATACTAGCTATGACGACCTTGTCATGCTCTATCTTCTCCAAATATTTGGCATCTTTGTCATCAGCTCACCTTTGAATCATATGGGCTTTAACCTCAGCCTTAGACTATCGATCCTGGACATGATAGTAGCGGTTAATCCCTGGAGTGATAGTACCCTGCAAATATGCTCTTAACCAATCCTTGTAATCCTCATAACACCTTAGGCGAAGTCTATCCTATGCAACAGTACCCAGCCCCCATATCAAATGGTTGTTCCACTCTCGGATGTTCTCCCAGCATCTCGGATTTTTTTTTTACATAGTCAATAGCGTACCAACCCATATTCCCTACTTGGGGTACCTTTTATTTTCTCACGAACTGTCTCAAGACCCGAGCTGGTGCATAAGGGCGAACCCCTCGAATACCCACGAGTTGTAAAAATTGACATTTTCTTCCCTGAACCAAAACCCATTCTAAGATGAAGTCTGCAAACCTCCATTTTATGTTTTCTTCTTTGAGCCCCGAGAAAAAGATAGACCACTCTTTCTTGGTTCTTTGATCGAAATCCGGACGGTGACCCTTAAGTACTTGGTTTCTCCATCTACGGTTATGCCGTGAAAAATGGCATGGGTGACTGAAATGACTCAGCTATATATGGAAATATGTATATTTTGGGGGAATGCCATGAGTCCCAACATCCAAATAGGGAAAGCTAGGGGTCGGGTAGCTTCCCAATCTTTAAAAGTATGGAATTCTAAGGAATGCTCTATGAATCCCCCTTTGGTTCCAAAGTGACGATGTAAATTCCGAAATACTATTGTGGGCCCAGAAATCCAAGAAGCTTGGGCTAAGGAAAGCATTTTTGTAATTTTGGATGGAGTGGGTTTGTTTGGGACAAGAAGGTTGTGGTCGGATTTTTTCCTCATTCTCATACAGGTCCCATTGCTATCTACGCAATCTCAGATTTCTTCTAAGGTTGGGGTCATCTCTATCTCCCCGAATCTAAACACCATCCTATTATTATCTAGTATTCGGTTAACACCTCGATGAGTGCTTTATAACCCTTCGCAAACATAAGGGAGGGTAAATGACCTAAACAACTAGTGACTCTTTCGTTGCTCGACATCTAGTCGACCCACCATATCTTCAACATTTTGGGTACGTCGAGGACCATATCAAACCGGAGGTTGGTAGCCATTTACACAGAAAAGCACGGTTAATTTCTGCCCACCGAA
Source organism: Anisodus acutangulus (assembly GCA_029783415.1). Classification (NCBI taxonomy): domain Eukaryota; kingdom Viridiplantae; phylum Streptophyta; class Magnoliopsida; order Solanales; family Solanaceae; genus Anisodus; species Anisodus acutangulus. The sequence goes on from CM056497.1 coordinate 34,262,326, forward strand.
TAATAGCGAAAATGCATGTTCGCAATTATCACGTAGTTGGATACGGTATCCTCGGGTAAAAGACCGTATGGACACGAAAGGGTAGTCTTCTAATGGGCTTCAAACACGTCTCAAATGTTCAAAGCCCTTCCTGGGTCAATATGCACTAAGTAATCGAGATTTGGCTTCGCTCTACCCTAAATTGATTAGATTGGACTTTTTAAATGACTTGGAAACCCGAGTGGACCGCTTGAGGTGAAGCATTATTGACTGTTGGACGACAACAAACTTATTACGTCTTCAACAATTTCCAAGAAAATATTTGGTTCTTTATTGGAGGACGGTTATGAAACTGCATAATTGTCTTTGTGCACTGATGCAAGTGTGTGTGTCATTTGGCGGAAGATGATATGCATAAATTTATATATACAATAAAATAAACAATAAAGCACATTCATTATTGGAACCCTTATGGTTAGAACCTATTTGAAACCTCCCCAGCAGAGTCGCCATCTATTACGGTTTACCTTTACATGGGGTATAAAGGCTAATTCATAACTCATGGACTCTTGGATTTATTTTATTTTTTACAGTCGCCTCCTAAATTATAAGGGAAATTAGGAAAACCAAGTAGAAAAGGATTTTTTTAATTTTAAAAGAAAAATTCTTAAATAACCAGAGTTCGAGGTAAGGGTTCAGGTGATTCCCCAGGGAAGATCTTAAGCACCCCGGTATTAAAAATCCTTAGAATGCGGTTGCCCTTCGGATTTTAAAATAATAACTTGTTTTTGTTTGCTTAAGTGTCTGAAAATATTGTATATATATTATGACATTCAAAATCATATTCTGCCAAAGTAAAACTCTTTCACACACATTTTTTCTTGTAAACTAATTTGAAAAACCTTTTCTTTTGAAATATAATTCCTTTATTTCTTTATTCAAAGAGGGATAGTAAGAATATCTTTGATCTTTTGTAAATATCTAACTTTATGTAAACAACAAACTTAGCAAAATTTACAACTTAGTGCTCAAATTCCAATTATAAAGATTTTTGCCAAATTATTTAAAGAAATATTTAAAACTTGTTCATAATTTAAAACATTTGTCCAAAAGCCTTTTTACATTTAAACCTTTTTCTCATTCCTTCTTAAAAGTAAAAGTTGAACAATTTTTTTTTTTAGAAAAATGCAAATTATTCCTTAATTAAAATGACCATTTGCAATTTTAATTTTTAAAAATTGATTTAATAGTGAAACGGAATGGTAGCCGAAAGGAAAAACCATGATTTTTAATAAACAATTTTATTTGTTAATCTCGGATGCAAATTTTACAAAGATGGGTAATCCTATTCGTTCTAACGACATAAGTATCGCATCTAAAACTATTTCAACTAGTTTCTAACCTAGGTTCCAATCAATGTTTAAATTACAAGATACAAATTAAATGCACAAAAACACAAGTAAATAAAAGAGAGTTGGGCCGGTGGGCATACTTGCCAACCAGTTTGAAAAATTAAATTCTATTGTCTATGTCATTTTCACCCATGACTGGGCCTTCGGCAACATCCGGACTCGATGAATAACATGAAGTTGGGCCTCAGGCCAAACGACTCAAAGCAGTCGTGCAATGGAAGAGAAATGGGCCCACCCGGCCCAATGGTATGCGAAGGAAAGAGGAAAAAACAAAAAAAGGGAGTTAGAACGCACCCCAAATTTATCAAATGTAAAGATAAATAACGCAAACACTAATAAAATTGAAACACAAAAATACACAATTTATATCTAATTAACAGTTTAAACACAAACAAAGCTAACGGGCCCAGATATGAAGCAACACACACACTATTAATTCAAACTGGGATTTGGTAAAGCAAACAGTACACAGATAAAAGAAAGCCCAATATAAATAAGAGTCCAAATATATTTAAATGATATGATGGGCTTCAGGGACTCAATTAACATGCAGAAATAGAAGAACAGGCACAAACGCATAATCTTCTAGACTTAAGATCGGCCAAATATACGATGAACACAGTTTAACAAGTATTCACATTTGCACATATGCAAGCCCGTATTTAACACATTCAGGCACATAGAGGGACCAATATACACAAACTATATGAAGGTATACATGATATACTTGGGGGAATTCAAGGGTATACAACCTTGATATACACCTAGTGTACCCATTTATGGCAACAATCTACCTCGGTCCATCAACATCCTCGGACTGGGCCAGTCCAATTAAGGGAGCCAACTGCTCCCTTTTCCGTGCCATCAGCCCAGTTTGCCTCACCACCCCTCTTGGTCCAAATAAGGGAGCCCTCAAACACTACATAAATCCAACTAGTGAGCCCATCAAACTAAGCCCAAACAGTTAATTTTTCTCGGCCCAACACCATTTTCGAAACTCTACTACCCCCGTCCCAAGTTTTAGCCCATCCTCGGTCCATTGAAACATATGCAATGCACGGGAGTTTTTGGCCCAAATGTCATTTTAATTTAACATCCTCAGTCCAACCATCACCTATTTTGAAAAATTCGAAAGATGCTCTAACCGGCCCGAATTGGAAAGCTGTCATATTAGATGAAATTTATGCTTTTATTAAAAATAAGATGTGGGAGTTAGTGCCCCGTCTATATAAAGTGAACATAATACGTTCTATGTGGGTTTTCTGTCATACAAAAAATTCTGATGGTTCTTTTGCGAGGCACAAAGCTCGTCTTGTTGGTGATGGCAGGTCTCAACAGGTTGGCATGGATTGTGGTAAGACTTTCAACCCAGTGGTTAAACCAGCGACTATCAGGATTGTTCTCAGCCTGACATTGTCAAAATTCATGTTCCATTCATCAGTTGCACGTAAAGAATGCATTTCTACATGGTCACCTACATGAAACAGTTTACATGCACCAGCCTTTGAGTTTCCGGGATCCAACTCATCCAGATTATGTATTCTTGTTGAAAAAATCATTATATGGTTTAAAACAAGCACCCACGGCATGGTATAACATATGTGCAGGGTTTGTCTCAACACTTGGGTTCTCACATAGCAAGTCCGATCAGTCCTTATTCATTTATAAATAGGGGACTGACATGTCATATATTCTTCTCTATGTGGATGACATCATTCTCACAACATCATCTGAGTCACTTTGCAAGTCAATTATGTCCTTTCTTGCTTCAAAATTTTCTATGAAAGATTTGAGCCCTTTAAACTATTTTTTAGGCATTGCTGTAACTCGATACGACTGTGGTATGTTTCTTTGTCAAAAGAAATACGCTGAGGAGATCATTGACAAAGTGGGAATGACCTCTTGCAAACCGTCACACACACCGGTCGATACCAAAGCAAAATTGAGTAACTCTACGGGTTCTCCCTACAGTGATCCAACACATTACTGTAGCTTAGCAGGGGCGAGACCGGATATCTCCTATGCAGTTCAACAAGTTTGTTTACATTTGCATGACCCAAATGATGAGCATATGGGGGCCTCAAAAGAATTATGTGGTATGTTAAGGGTACTCTTGATTTTGGATTGTACTTGTATAAATCCACCAGTTCCGGACTCACATCGTATACAGATGCTGATTGGGGTGGCTTCCCAGACACGCGGCGTTCCACCTCTGGATATTGTGTGTTTCTAGGCGACAACCTAATTCCATGGTCGTCGAAACAACAGCCGGCACTATCTCGGTTGAGTGCTGAAGCAGAATACCGAGGGGTAGCTAATGTGGTCTCTGAATCGTGTTGGCTTCATACTCTTCTTTTATAACTTCATTGTACGATCAGAAAGCAACAGTGGTTTATTGTGATAATGTGAATGCGATATACTTATCGGGTAATCATGTCCAGCATCAACGCACAAAACACATAGAAATGGATATCTTGTTCGTCTGTGAAAAGGTTACACATGGACAAGTCCGGGTTTTCCATGTACCGTCCCGTTATCAAATTGTCGATATTTTCACGAAAGGTCTTCCGCGCGTACTTTTTGATGATTTCAGTGACAGTCTCATCATACGAGAACCTCCCGCTAAGACTGTGGGGGACTGCCAATCATATCACATCAACAATCATATCAATGTAATTATATTCATTATTATAGAATTAGGATTGTCAAAGATAATTAGGATATGATTAGGATATAATTAGGATAAGTCTTCCTTAATAGTTGCCATGTATACTTGTATATAAATTATACTATTGGAATGAAATAAACCATGAAATCAAATTCCTTCATTTACTGTACAACTAATTAACCCCACTTGTTCTTTAAAGAGTAAAATTCTTTTCTTTTTGGTGAAATTTGTTACAACTTCTTTCACACCCTTTGTCCCTTTTTTGTTCTTTTAACTTGTCCTTTAATCAAACATCTACTGAAGAATGAGCTTATAACACTTTGAAATTCAGTTCTTAATTAATAATATTATAAGATCTGCATTCTTGTCAAATATTAATTAATTCAAGATGTGTAGAAAAATGAACGTATTGCATCACAATTACTAAACTAGAGTACTAGAATTTAGCTGCAGTTGGTGTGTGAATCCAACTGAAGTTAATTACTTCTTTAAAGATCGGCAAAGAGAAACTAATACAACCGTAATTTGGTATTGAAACTGTCTGAAGTACCCAACTTCTTTAATGCGTAACCATTTGGACATGACATTTAATCTGTAAATTATTTTACCGAAGGGGTTATTTTATTATATCCAGATGCTATGCTTCTTATTGAAGTAAACAGAGCTAAACTTAACAAAGAAAGGGCATGCAGTTCAAGGCACATATAAATTAGTTACTAGTAATAGTTAAAAAGTCGGCATCTGATGGAATCTTGTGGAAATTTGAGGTATGATTGGTGCACCTCTTATTTTAATACGAAAAAAGAATTTACTTTGCCACATTGGAGGATTACCAGAGACTTGATTTACAAGTTAAGAACCACTACTAGTAATAGTCCACTTTTTAGTCACTGTTTAAAAATTGTTTAAACCTCAAGTATTCCAAGTATGATCATGCCTTTTGAAATAGCTAGTGTTGGGTCCGGGGCTATGGATAAGTAAGAATATGTAAGAATAAAACAGTAACAGCTAAAACAATTAAAACAGTTTCTGGATGTTGCCTTCAATGTTGTGTCAACATCTGAGGCAACATTGTGATAAAACAGTTATAAACCTTTATAGAGTAAATGCAGCGAAAAAGTAAAGAGACACAAAGTTTATATTTTCAGGGGTATATATTAATATATCCCTTGATGGTCAATGACCAAAGAATTGTATAAATTATATACAATTACAAATGAATTTCTTTTTACAAGATTGAACAATAAATGCGAAAAAGAAATTACAAACAAAAATGAAGTCGCAGATGACTTCAGCCTAAAGTTAAAAGATCTAAAAAGATAAATACAACATCTTCATTACTATTGCTTGAAATATAAGCTTGATCTAGAATCTGAGCAGCAGTAGTAATGTGAGACTAGATGTTGTTATACAACTTTAGGCTAAGTGTGTTGATCCAGTTTCTAAGGTGAATATCCGAGAGCTCTCTTGGTAATTCTTCTCGTTCAATTCTGGATATCGATACTCTGAAGTTCCCTTCTATTTATAGTGTGGAACTTCCCTTGAAATCCTCACTGGTTGGTTGCGGAGGCTGAGTAAAAGAAGGCTTCAGCTTGGACCGGTTCTTGCTCCTTCAAAAGCTCAACGTTCTGGACTTGTTCTTCACGCTGCTTCCTCTCCAAGCTTTGACTGTTTCTTTTACCACGTTTTAAACACAACATCATTGTTAGTTTGCCTAGGTTATTTTTTACTCACAGTAACACAACCTGTTTTGGCCGAAAAAATAGGCAAAATCGTTACAGGGATGTTGTCAGGAATGTTGTCACAACATCGCAGGCAACATTCTTATTTTCATAAGATGTTGTCCTGAGCATTTACAGATGTTGTCACAACATCCATCCAACATCAACAATCTCCCCATTTTTGCCTTTCTTCACAAAACTCCATACGAAGCGAAAATGACTAGGATACTGATTCCCGATGTAGTCCTTACATTCCAAGAATCAGTAGGATCAGTGTTATGCTCCCCCTTAACCTGCAGTAGCAAATTTCAAGCAGTGTTGTATCGATGATTTGATCAGATAGGAGTTATGTTCTGTTAGTCGTGACTTACTTACGACAACTGCGTAATCAGTCTACAGTAACCATTCATAACAATCCACATCAGGCAAACATATATAAACAGCTTTTGAAAGCAGTCACAATGTCTGCAAGAACAAACCAAATGTCTCAAAGTAAAAAAATACAACCACAAATAATATTCCAAATGTCAGTAATGTCAGTATAGTCCACTATTCAAATAAACATTCATCATTGAATCAACACTCCATCAGCATAATCATTCTTGACTAGAGTAATCAAGTCACAATAGCTTCCAGCCGCTTTTTGTGATCAATCACTCTGTGTAGCACCATCTTCATCTCCATGGCTTCAGAAGTAGTTAGCAATCAATCATCTCACCTCCTTTCCCCTGCATCATTGCCTGCACCCTTATCAGTAGCAGTTCCCCCTGTCTGTCTGCTTCCAGCAGTGACATCAACATTATCATCATCTCCTCCCTTTTTGTGAAGAAAGTAAGTCCATGTAATAGTTGTTGGCTCGCACTAGTTCTTGAATTTGTCTGTCAAGTTCAGCAATGTGCTGTCGTAGCCAGTCTTTGGACATTGGGACCTGTCCTTGAGCAATGTTGCCAGGAATGTCGGCAACATCCTTTGATGTGTTAGTGTCCCATTCATCTTTCTTCCAGGGCATGTCAATAACCTTGTCCCTGTTGTTAACAACTGCTCGTTGTACTGAGTAAACCTCTAAGGCTGGACTCAGCTTTTCTCCTTTTGGAGCCTTAAAACCTTGGTTGAGCAGAATTTGAAAAATCAAGGAGGGGTATGGAAGGGCAGAGTTGCTTTATTTTTCTGCCAAGTTGACAGCATGGTTGAATATAAGTGTTCCTAAGTCAACTTTCTGATTCCTTCCAATCTTAAAAAGCAGTGATGCTTGATCAAGGGTCACTACTGTCTCATTGAGAGAAGGTAGCCAGTTGTATATAACAAGTTTGTGCAAAGTGGCAAACAAGGCAGTGAGTTTCGACACAGGGCTGCGAGGAGCCCAAACAGTGATCAAATTTTCTGTAAGGTACTTGATCATTGAAAACCTTGTTGTTATTTTCTGGACTAGTCGACATTGGAGAATAATCTTTGGTGTTTGTGGATTTTGGGGACACGGACATGGGAGAGGGTTTTGAAGGATTAGGCGTGTTGGAGAAGCTTTGGGTTTTGAGAAATGACGGTGTTGTTTGGGCTGCCATGGTTTGATGGATTGGTAGTCGGCTGATGTGACAATTCCAAGACAAAAATGGGAGGTTTTATTATGGTAAAATATACTTACACTTAAACTCTTTTTCCTTAAATTTAGATTGTATAGAAGAATAAAAACTCTTTACACACCTAAAATAAGATTGTCATAGCACATATCATCATAAAAAAAATGGTCATCCAGAATTTTTGGACTTCCAGTTAAAAACAGAGACGTTTTAAATACCAAAAACATGAATAAAATAAGATAAACCAGATTGATCAATGTACTGGAGCACGATGTTGTTGATCATGTTGGCAACATTTCAAAGTTAAACAAGCATTATGAGACTCCAAGGATTTTCTGATTTGGCAGATGATATTTCCGTATATGTTCCCCATGAGACTGATCGCTGGACTAATATAATATTTTACCATTGTCCTTAATCAACTTAGTTGAACACAGACAGATAAAAAAATATTGAGGAATTTTCAACCTTTTTGAACACGTGGTACTCCTATAGAATAGGAACGATACCAATCTTAGAGCTTTGCTCTTTTTGTATACATTCAAATCTTTTAGTAGTGGCTTCGCCTTCACATCTTGTCCTTTTAGAGTCATGCTTGAATCTTTTAAAAAAAGTACAACATCACTACTACACTTATCCTGTATATTGACTCAACAGTAAATGTTACCCAGAATGTTAGGACAATATTTCGGACAACATCTACCTAGTCTGTCTTATTTTCAAAGAAAATAGAGACCAAGAGATTTTTTCAAGCTAGAAAATCTTTCATGATTTAAAGGTTTGGTAAAAATGCCAGTCAGTTGAAAAAGAGTATCAATATGTCTGATTTGAACTAGCTGTTTTTCCACTAAGTCTCTTAAAAATGATGTCTTATGTCTATGTGCTTTGTACATGAATGCTGAACTGGATTTTTGGAAATATTAATAGCACTCAGATTATCACAGTACAAAATCATGGAGTTATTAGATATGCCATAGTCATCTAGAATATGTCGTAACCAAATCAGTTGAGCACAACAACTTTCGGCTGCCACATATTCAGATTCAGCAGTCGAGAGTGATACACAATTTTGTTTACAATTGTACCATGAGACTAGATTATTGCCAAGATAGAAATACCCACCACTAGTGCTTTTTCTATTGTCTACATCACCGGCCCAATCCGAGTCACTATATCCTATTAGATTAGGATTAGAGTCCTTGGAGTACCAAATTCCCAAGACACTTGTACCGGCAATGTATCGAATGATACGTTTCATATCATTAAAATGAGATACCTTGGGACTGGCTTCGAACCTGGCGCAAACACATACTCTAAAAATAATATCAGGGCGACTGGCAGTAAGGTATAGAAGGCTACCTATCATAGATCGGTATAATGTTGGGTCAACATCTTGTCCAATATCGTATTTACATACATGTTGCGCAGAGCCCATTGGAGTCTTCATGTGTTTAGCATTTTCCAGACCAAATCTCCTAACAAGATTCTTGGCGTATTTTCTTTGAGATACAAAGATCCCATCTTCATTCTGTTTAATCTGCAAGCCTAAGAAAAATGTTAGTTCTCCAATCATGCTCATCTCAAATGTTGTCGACATTACTTTGACAAAAGACTTTACTAGTGATTCTGTAGTCGAACCAAAAACAATATCATCAATATAGATTTAAGCTATTATTACATCTACACCGTGTCTTTTAATGAATAATGTTCTGTCAGCTTCTCCACGGGTAAAACCAAACTCAACAAGGAAGTTAGTTAGACGACCATACCATGCACGTGGTGCTTGTTTTAGTCCATACAAGGCTTTCTTGAGCTTGTACACATGATGTGGATGGTGAGGATCCTCAAATCCCTTTGGTTGTTCAACATAAACTTCTTTGTCCAAGTATCCATTGAGAAATACACCTTTAACGTCTATTTGGTGCAAGGTAATATTTAGATAGCAAGCAATAGCGAGAAGTAACCGTATTGACTCAATTCTAGCCACAGGAGCGAAGGTCTCGTCATAGTCGATACCTTCTACTTGTGTATATCCTTGAGCAACAAGTCGAGCTTTGTTCTTGACAATCTTTCCTAACTCATCTGATTTGTTTTTGAATATCCCCTTGGTCTCAATAATATTTGTGTTGTTGGGTCGTGGTACCAAGTCCCAAACCTCATTTCAGGCAAATTGTTCAAGCTCCTCTTGCATGGCTTGAATCCAAAAATTATCTTTTAATGCTTCCCCAATATTTTTAGGTTTCAAAGTAGATGTAAGACAAGAGAGACTTACCTGTTGATATATGGTGGACATACACACATACCTTACCATTTCACGGTAATTTACTGGCTCTTTCCATCTTGTACGCCTCTCCTCAAAAACTCCCCCTATCACCTGGTCGGGTGGATAGTTCCTTCTAATCCTCGATTGAGGGTCTCTTCTCACTTGATCATTCAGTTCAGTAGCAAATTCCTCCTCGATTTCGTCCCATGTGTTCTCTTTTTGAGGTTCAGATGTTTCTTCTGATGTTGGGACAACATGTGGGACTACATCTGTTTCTTCAGTGGGTTGCTCCTATTCAACTGTAACCACAATGTTATTTTCTGAAGATCTACCAGATATATCCAGCAAGTCATCGAAAATAACATTTACTGATTCTTGTATGGTCTTTGTCCGAAGATTGTATATTCGATAAGCATGACTATTCTGAGAGTAGCCAACGAATATTCCCTTGTCACTCTTAGAGTCAAATTTGGCCAGTTTATCCCTGTCATTAAGAATATAGCACACACACCCAAAGACATGAAAGTACCGCACTGTAGATTTCTTTCTATTTAACAGTTCATAGGGTGTCATCTTGGTCCTTGGCCTTAAATAAATTCTATTAGTTATGTGACATTCCATGTTCAAGGCTTCTGCCCAAAACCTTTTTGACAATTGCTTAGAACTTAACATAACTCTAGCCATTTCTTGTAGAGTTCTGTTCTTTCTCTCGGCAACCCCATTTTGTTGTGGTATTTTTGGTGCCGAAAATTCATGGAATATGCCTTTCTTTTCGCAGAATTTTGCAAAGATTTGATTTTCAAACTCCTTTCCATGGTCAGATCTAATTCTGAAAATCGAAGAACAAAACAGATTTTTAATCCTAGAGTAAAGTGTTCTAAACATCTCAAAGGTTTGTGATTTTTCTTTTAAAAAATAGATCCAAGTGAATCTGGAAATATCATCTTCTATCACATAAGAATATCTCATTCCTCCTAGGCTATCTACCTCGATTGGACCCATAAGATCCATATGCAATAATTGGAAACAATGAGACGTACCTGAATATTGTCCGTCACGTTGGACAACATTATGAGAGACTCGGGTCTGCTTTCCTTTCAAATAATCTTCACACAGTGTTTTATCTTTTGGATCCAGTCTGGGAATGCCTCTGACAGCTTCAAATGAGATCAGCTTTTCCAAGGTGCCGTAGTTGACATGTCCAAACTTTTGATGCCAAAGTGTCAGGTCACCTACCTTTGCGGAGTTACAAAACTCTTGTCTACCGACTAGATAACAATTATCTCCCGTTCGGGTTCCTGACATGACACATTTATCTGCAGAATCTGTAACCTTGCATCCAAGCTTGTTGAATTTCACCTCGAGATCATCATCACATAGTTGGCTTATGCTAAGAAGATTAGCAACCAAACCTTCTACATGAAGAACATTTTTCAAGGCTGGTACATCCGGAACATTAAAAATTTCTTTACCAATTATCTTACTCTTACTTCCTTCTCCAAAGGTCACGTATCCTCCATTGAATGCTCCATACTCCTTCAATAGACTTTTGGTACCTGTCATATGACGTGAGCAGCCACTATTGAAATACCAAGACCCTGTAATGTTAGTACGCAAAGCTGTTATGCACACATTACATTTCAGATTCAATTTGAGTACCCATTCCTTTTTCTTCCTTCTGCTTTCAGGCTGGTTGCTTTGAATGTTGTCAGTGATGTTGGGCAACATTGCTGACGATATTTTAGGAAATATTATGAGTGCAGAGTTTTGAAGTTTGTAGCAGTAGGGCATAAAATATCCTAACTTTTTACAGAAGCTACATACAAACTTCGATCCAATTTCAGTGATCTGAGAGCTGCTCATATTTTCTTTGACAAATTTTATCCTCTCAGTTTGACGATGGATTCTGGAAGTATTTGTTTTTCTAGGAGATTGGTACCCAAGCCCAGCCCTTGTAGAATTATTGAAGTTTAATATTTCATCCAGTTTGGAGGTTCCCATGTTGAGCCTTTGAAAGGTGGTCTCAGCTACGTTCAATCGTGCACGAATCTTACCAAGCTCTAGGTCCTTCTTGGTAACTACCACCTCTAATCGGTTGATTGTGCCTCTCAGATTGCTATTCTCAAGAGCCAATAATTTTGCTTTTGAGTCTAGTTGCTCAGATTCAGTGATTAAGGCTTTACAAAAATTTTGTAATTCCTTTATTACGTCGTCTTTGGAGTCAACTAGATCCAAATTTATAGCCTCAGATGAAGAAATAAATTCACTAAAACAATTTACATCAGAATAGTCAAAGTATACATACATCTCTGATGTTGAAGACATTCCATATGTTGAGTCTGATGTTGTCGCAACATTGTCAATAACATCTTCATCGTCGGACAGTGAATGTTCGAACATGGCTGCCAGCATTGCCTGTGGTTCTTCTTCTTAATCTCCTTCCTCCTCTTCGTTCTCATCATCACTAAGAGTTACCCATATAACCTTACCAATTTTTCTAAGGGCGTTTGCACACTCATTAGCATAGTGTCCCTAACCCGAGCATGCATGACACTGCACTCCCTCGAGTTGCTTGGGATTGAAATTGGTATTGTCGGAGTTAAATTTCCTCAGTGGATTGTGATTTCTTTGCTTAGAAGGTGACCTATTCGGCTGTTTATTGAAGAGTGGGTTTTGATGTTGTTTGTATTTGGCTTTATTGCGATCAATGTTGATCTTTCTCACCATCGAATTGAATCGACGAGTAAGTAAGGCAACAGTTGCACCATTTTCCAGTTCCTCCAAGTTTTCTTCCTCGTTTTCCAATTCAGTTTTCGAGGTTTGTCCTTGTAGTGCCAAAGTCTTGTCTTTATACAGATCTATTTGGCTCTTCTTGTTCATCTCATATGTTTGAAAGATGCTCATCAAGGCATGTAGATCCATAGTAGCAAGATTATAGGCCTCTTCAATAGCACAAATCTTAGTATTAAACCTTTCAGGAAGAGATCTGAGAGCTTTATCCACAAGTTGTGTGTTGGTTAAAGGAGAACCAAACACTTGACACTGATTAGCAATGTCAATTAACTTTTCAAAATAGGATTTTATGTCTTCAGATTCTTCCATCCTTAAGCGTTCGTATTGGCTCAAAATCATGCGAAGCTTTGTACGTCGTACACTTGAGGTACCTTCACAATGAGTTTGTAAGGTCTCCCAAGCGTCCTTGGTCGTAGTACAATTCTGGATTAGTTTGAACATATAGATATCTACCCATCCAAATATCGCATTTAGGGCCTTTTCATTGAAGCTCGCACTATTGATATCTTCCGCGGTCCATTTAGATTCGGGTTTGATAAGTACATCACCATCCTCGTCTGTTGGGTACTTGGGAATCACATAGCCTTCGTAAACTGATCTCCAAGCTCGAACATCAATAGATTTGATGTGCGAACGTAGTCGGATTTTCCAATAGGCATAGTTAATTCCGACAAGAATTGGAAGTCTACCAACGTTTTGTATAGCTGAGTCCATAGCCGTAATATTCAGAATCAAACACTTATTATATCAAGTGTTGGCTCTGATACCACTTGTTGGGTCCGGGGCTACGGATAAGAAAGAATATGTAAGAATAAAACAGTAACAATTAAAGCAATTAAAACAGTTTCTGGATGTTGCCTTCAATGTTGTGTCAACATCTGAGGCAACATTGTGATAAAACAGTTATAAACCTTTATAGAGTAAATGCAGCGAAAAAGTAAAGAGACACAAGATTTATATTTGCAGGGGTATATATTAATATATCCCTTGATGGTCAATGACCAAAGAATTGTATAAATTATATACAATTACAAATGAATTTCTTTTTACAAGATTGAACAATAAATGCGAAAAAGAAATTACAAACAAAAATGAAGTCGCAGATGACTTCAACCTAAAGTTAAAAGATCTAAAAAGATAAATACAACATCTTCATTACTATTGCTTGAAATATAAGCTTGATCTAGAATCTGAGCAGCAGTAGTAATGTGGGACTAGATGTTGTTATACAACTTTAGGCTAAGTGTGTTGATCCAGTTTCTAAGGTGAATATCCGAGAGCTCTCTTGGTAATTCTTCTCGTTCAATTCTGGATATCGATACTCTGAAGTTCCCTTCTATTTATAGTGTGGAACTTCCCTTGAAATCCTCACTGGTTGGTTGCGGAGGCTGAGTAAAAGAAAGCTTCAGCTTGGACCGGTTCTTGCTCCTTCAAAAGCTCAACGTTCTGGACTTGGTCTTCACGCTGCTTCCTCTCCAAGCTTTGACTGTTTCTTTTACCACGTTTTAAACACAACATCATTGTTAGTTTGCCTAGGTTATTTTTTACTCACAGTAACGCAACCTGTTTTGGCCGGAAGAATAGGCAAAATCGTTACAGGGATGTTGTCAGGAATGTTGTCACAACATCGCAGGCAACATTCTTATTTTCATAAGATGTTGTCCTGAACATTTACAGATGTTGTCACAACATCCATCCAACATCAACAACTAGCTTACTCTTATATTAAAGGTAATTATCATGTCATTATCAAAACTTAACCCCCTTTACTCGAATTCCTTCATTGTCTTCATTCAACTACTTTGCCATTAATCCATTTTTCCCCTTTCAATTAATCTGCGTCTTGTAGAAAGATTAAACTATCTCCGAGATATTTTATTTTGATTACCTTATACTTGTCCGCTTCTAAGATGTTTAAAATCTATGGTACTGTTTTGGATAAAATCCATATGAATTCATTGCCTATCAAAAAAGGAAATATCCAAAGAATTCGATAGCATCCATTTTGTTACTCTCACGACAACATACGTAACAAACAACAAACTCCAAACTCTCAAAGGATCCCTATCCAATCCAATCTACCCCATCCAACTTCTTTCCTAAAAGATAAACTAAACAATTAAGTTGACCATAGCTTGCCACATGGCAACAGCCCAGTTGGCCAAGTAATTTTACTCCTCCAGCCTACTCAAACTGCCGTATAGCCACAAGCATTTTGCCACATTGTAAATTCCCAATAAAGCAATCTCCAAACATTCAAACAGAAAAAGTGTGGCCACCTAAGGTCCACCAACTAATTTGGAGACCATATTATATATATACATCTGTTGCAGCTTCTAACAAACCAAAAACATAATACTTTCTAAAATTCTTACACTACCTAACAAATAACCAATCTTCTTCTTGTTCTCAATGGATTGGACCAGAGGCCAAACCATAGGCCACGGCTCTTCCGCCACTGTCTCGGTTGCCAAGTCACATTGGTCCAACGAGAATTTTGCGGTCAAGTCTGTGGAGCTATCGAAGTCACAGTTGTTGCAAAATGAGCAGAAAATTCTGTCTGAATTGAGCTCACCTTACATAGTTAGCTACAAGGGGTACGATGTTACAAAAGAGAACGACAAACTCATGTATAATCTTATGATGGAGTACATGTCGGATGGTACACTTACCGATGAAATCCGGAAACAGGGTGGTCGGATAAAGGAGCCCTTGACTGTGTATTATACAAAGCAAATTTTGCAAGGACTAGAATACCTACATTCAAGGGGTATAGCACATTGTGACATTAAGGGACAGAACATTTTGGTCGGTAAAACCGGTGCCAAAATTGCCGACTTTGGTTGTGCTAAGTGGGTTGATCCGGCAGATAGGGCCGAGCCAATTGGTGGAACGCCGATATTCATGGCACCTGAGGTGGCACGTGGGGAAGAACAAGGGTGTCCTGCTGATATTTGGGCATTGGGATGTACAATTATTGAAATGGCCACGGGTGGATCACCATGGACTAATGTGACAAATGCAGCTTCATTGCTTTACGGAATTGCATTTTGTGGGCAATCACCAGAAATTCCAAAGTTGCTCTCTTTACAAGCAAAGGATTTATTAAGAAAATGCTTGAGAAGAGATCCAAGAGATAGATGGACGGCTAAAGAACTCCTCAAACATCCATTTCTTGAGGAATATTCTGATTTTGTGACAAGCTCCCCAACAAGCATTCTAGATCAAGACATTTGGAATTCAGTAGAGGAATCAGAAACTATGGATTATTCAATACAAACAGTAAGCTCAATGGACTCTTCTCTGCAAAGGATAAGGAAATTGAGTTTAAATTCAGGAGAATCGAGTTGGAGATGGGACGATGAGAGATGGGTCATAGTTAGAAGTAGCAGTGAATAATTCATGGAACAATGACAGCTAACACTCTTGCTGTAGATTTTGTACTATACAGCAGAACACTGTAAAAACCAATATCCAGCGATCAAGAAAGTGACACATTGAGGAAAAATTGGACCTCTTGAAAACCTTCTCATCATCCGAGAAGAAAATGGTTCGGATCCATTAATAAGGATCGATCCGAATTCAGTGTAGGATCAAGCAAGAGCGAGAAAAATCTAACCATTCTCTCCTCTGTTTGCTCCCTCTTGACTATGCAAAAAGCGAGGCAAATTCTGCTAGATATATTCAAATGTGACCTTAGTAGCTTTCAGCAAATATTTACAATCTTCCTAAATCTTAGAAGAGTGATACTGTATGTCCTATTTGATAAGATTGACAGTTCCAATTCTTTATATTCCAACTTTTTTTATACTCCAATATACTTAAATAACGGAAGGTGAAAACAAACAGTTGGTCACTATTGTAACGCACAAAACGTTAAGAAAGTTATCCTCAACCTCACAGAAACAAAAAACAATTTTATTGAATAGAGATAGATTTGGTGGTCCAACTCTCCCAAGCCCACCTTCCTAAGAAAAATAAAAGATGGTCCCATAAAGATTTTCTATAAGATTAAATTTTATTACCATGAAATTAATTAAACTGCCTTGCAAGATGTTATCACACCCAAGTTCCATTGAGAGTTTAGGTTTGTGTATTTAAGGTCCCTTAGCCCGGGGGGGGGGGGGGAATCAAATAAGTGAGTGTTTACAAGCTGGTCGACTTTCAGAAAAAAGTTGATGCAAATATTGAATTCTTAAGGATATCCTACCTCTCAAGAAATCAATACTATGATTATTGCTTCAACTTGGAAAAGTAGCTGCATCTTTTTATAAATGTGAGCTAAAAGAGATAAGAATAATGTGAGGCTCAAATATATCATTTTCTAGATAGCTGATATATTTTCAAATGATTACTCCTATTTCGTAAAGGATAATCTCTTCCCATATATGACGTTTAGCAATTAATCGACCGCTTTTCATCATAAACTCTTTCTTTAAATTCCAAATAGCAAAGCTTACTTCTATAAAAACTACTATAGTTAAAACTCCAAAGCAAACTTCTAGTGGAAACATGTTAGATAGTTCACATATGCAAAAAAGATAGTGGATAAGTATGTCAAACGACGACCAAATTCAAAGTCCTATCAAAAGAGAAAAACCTAATAAAAGTACTATTAAGAAAGCAACATGTATATACAATACCCCAAGATAAGTCCTAATATAACCGTCAACATTTTTTGTACAAAAATTACGATTTTTATCCAATCCAAATAGCAGTGCTGTTACAGTCATAACCACACTGATAATGGCCCCAAAAATCATCTCCGCGTATTAGATAATTGTCAACCACAAAGGGGTAAAGCTAAAGACAACACCATGTTATCATATTACAAGAGGAAAGGGGTTTTAAACCTTTCCAAGTGATAAGAAAAAAATGAATGGCTAAACCTACTCCTTACAGATAATTTGAAGAAATGAGATGGCTAAACCTACTCCTTACAGATAATTTGAAGAGAGGAGTTTTTTTGTTTGTTTTTTCATTCGTATTCAATATCTATTTTAGGACTCGACTAATTCGTCAGAAGGGTAAAATACTTTTTTTAAAGATGATTTTATTCGTAGAGCTCGAAGGCCGAAAACTTTATTTAAGAATGAAAGAATACTTATCACTCCACCAATCACGTTTAATGATAGTAGTTTGAAAGAAATGAAAAATGAAAACATGTGCTAGACATGATACAAGGGCCAAATATATGGTTGGCAAGTGCAAGTACAAATGTGGGTACATGCCCAACTTACTTGGATGATTAAGTTGGCAGGACCCCAAAAGTTTTTTTTGTAAGTGGCAGGGTCCTCATTTTTTTCATTTATTTTTGTCCAAGAAATTACTAATGAGCTGATTAGCAAACACGCGGAGTTAAGTTTGGAGTTAAGTTTTAAACTAACAAAAAAAATAAGAATTTAGGCTCCAACTGATCGATTATCTTCACCGTCATCTTCACTTTCCGCAAATCCCATCGTTTGATCTTCCCGTTTCGGATAATACAAAAAAAACTTGAGTAAAACATAGCCGTTATTTGAAGTTCTTCAATATCCCCTTCTTCAACTTCCTTTGAAAGATGCGATTTCAAGATTTACATTTCAAGATTTATAGGTATGGAACCCTAAGTCGATCCTTCTTTTTTATTTTTCCGATACTTATTTGTAATATTTCCTTTTTTGTTCACAATTTTGATTATATTCATGGCTAGGATAAAAAATGTGAAAAAATACGAGGAGAGTAAAAATTCTACTAAGAAAATAAATCAAATAGTAACAGATCTGTTAAGAAGGGTAAATCATCGGTGGAGTCCGCTAAAAATAACAGGAAAGATCGGAAAAGATTGAAAGTGGAGGAGGAATGAGAAGACTTGTTGCGTAATTTCATTACTAAACGACTTACCAAACGGTGTACCAAATGACATAGCTCTAGCACCCCGGGGTATGTAGAACGAATGATAAGCCGCTTGTTATGGAATTTTGCATGTCTAAAAACTGACATAAGGGATGTAAATGATGAGATCAACAGCTGCAACCCTGGAGATTGGGGTTATGAGTGACGGTTGAAAGAACTCAACAAGGCCGCCAGAAGAATAGAGATGATACTCACTATACTTTTTGAGGAAAGAGGACAGACTCTTGCAGAATTCAACAACCCTCCGGAATCTCCCCCTCTTAATGCAGATTTCAACAACCCTACTGATTCTCCCCTTCATGTCTAATTAATTTTTTAGTATATAGCATACTTACAGTTCTTCCCCGGATGTAATCATTCACAGTATATTAATGCTAATGATAATATTGTCTATTACTATTTCATATTACTTTCAATTTTCAGTTTATTTTGCCCATGCTAGTGGTCAGTTTGCATATCGTCCTGTTTGAAATCTAAATATTGAATATTTGCAGTTATAATAAACGTAAAAGTGATGTGGTGATAAGTTTGTCAATTAGTCCAGTTTGAAATCTAATTATTGAATATCTACAGTTATAATAAATTTAAAAGCGGTGTAGTGATAAGTTTGTCAATTGGTCCAGTTTGAAATTTAAATAATAAATATATGCAGTTCTAATATCCGTAAAGACGGTCTAGTGACAATATTGTATATTACAATTTCGTATTACTTTCAATTTTTAGCATAAATTTATTCCACTCATGTTCAAGTCCTAAATTAGACTATTCTATTCGTCAATTTGTCCAATTTCAATTCTTAATATTGAATATCTTCAGTTCTAATAACTGTAAAGGCATTTAGTGGTCAGTTTGCATATCGTCCAGTTTGAAATCTAATTATTGTATATCTGCAGTTATAATAAACGTAAACGCGGTATAGTGATAAGTTTGACGATTAGTCCAGTTTGAAATCTAATTATTAAATAACAACAATTTTAATATCTGTAAAGGCGGTCTAGTGATCAGTTTGCCTATCGTCGATTCTAAATATGTAACATAACAGGAACACTAAATAGTTCGGTTAATGCAATACAATAGAAGTTCCAAGTTCACAACACAACACAACAAATTCAAGAAGTTCAAATTAAAACATCAGAACACAACATAGAAGATTATAAAACAAATCAGTCTCTATTGCGTGACAAAGCTTTTGGGCAGGTGGTCTTCTTGTGGCCATATTGTTTGCATATTGAGCATTTATATCTCCTCTTCCTGGATATAGATGCTTCTCCGGTATTCATAATGACTTCGACATCTTTTACGCGATCGATGATTTATTTTCATGAAATCTAGCATGAATTCATTTACAAATGTCTTTGTGACTATTGATGTTTGTCCACTGAAAAAATATGTGTCATTGATAAGGCTTTGATTGCGTTGTGTTGTAGCATACTCTGATGAGCTCTATTTGTTGAAACCAATGGAAAAATCGTCGTTATTTTCTTGATAAGAATTATTCTTGGATTCATTAATAAATAAAGATGGTGGGGGTAGGGTGGGGGTGATGTTGTCGCCGTGTCATTTGAACCTACAATAGAACTCTTAGCCGCATTTATTCGTAGAATGAGTCTAGAACCATCACAAACAATATCAAGAAGATACATACGGACATGATAATCCGTCTTTATGAATGCAAGAGCAATTTGTTTTCTAGTAGACACAACACTAATTGTATAACTAATCGTCATGTCGTTGGGCGAGCATTTTAGCTGAACACTTTCAATTAACTACTTATATGTACATGACCTTTGAATTTCAATTAGTAGTGTCACAGTTGTTTTAGAATACCAAATCCATCAATCTGAAGTCTCCACTCATTCACCATAATATTCTTCGCCTACTATAATATCATCCTCCATAACAAGTAAACTAGACTAATAAAAGAACAGCTCGTCTAAAATAATTTCAACTAGACTAATAAACTAACAACTCTTCTAAAATAACTTCAATTAAATAAATCTTTTGCAATTTAGTTGAATAAACAGGAAATAACTGGAAAAAATTGATTGTTGATTAATTTTTTTTACAGATCTGCAGAACCACAAAATCAAATCCTCACAAATGCACAAGCAATTGAACTAATAAGTTGGTGATCAATTTCGATGACTTGAATGAAAATTATCAGAACAAAAATGGAGATATCTGAGATGGATAGATGGAGCTGAGGGCGATGAATCCGAGAAAGACGAAGGTGCGGCGCCGAATATGAGCAATTTTGCAGTAAGAAACGAGCTTGGGGAAGAGAATTAATGGCGGCAGACTTGAAGAAGAAGTAGTAGTTGGACAGCTGGATTTTTTTGCCATTTTGAAAAAATTATCAATAATTAAATAAAAAAAGTGTATTATTTAAAGTGGGTTTTTATTATTTTATTTTTAAAATCGTTGAACTAAAATGTAATTTTTAAAACTTGAGAACTTATTTTGACACTCCAATAACCCCTCTCATCTTAATTAGCCTTAATCCAAAAAGACTCATATAGCCTAATAATTAGCAAGTTTTATCCAAACTCCTAAAAAAAACTAACTTGAGTTCCTGCCAACAAACTTCCCCAACTTACTTAATTGATGTCTAGCTGGCCCTGTGACGTAAAGCTAGCAAATTTAGTTACTCACTTAATAAATGCATTCTATAAAAGGGGATCATTAATACCACACACAAAATCTCCAACCAATCATCCACACTTGGCATAAGATTGTAAATCTTTTTTTGTCTCTTCGAATAAAGATCCTAACCTCTGTTTCGACTATTCGACTATTCGACTATTCGACTATTCGACTATTACTCCCTCCATTTCATAATAATTGATTTTTTAGCTTGTGCACATCTTTTTAAAAAATATTTATTCTTAGAAATTAAGAATTTTTTTATTAATTTACTTTTAATTAATATCTAAAAAAAATATAATTAATAAATGTTAATTATTTAAATACGAGCAATTTTGAAAAAATATACTCAAAATATTCTTCAAATTCTAAAAAATCACTAATTTTGAAAAAAATTAAAAGGCCTAAATAATTATTTATTATGAAATGGAAAAAGTAAGTATATAGTGGAGTATTAAAGGACTACGTGAAAGCCAACAATTAAACAACATAACACCCCACTTGTCCTGGAGCTGCTTCATTTACAATTACCTACAGCCAACCAACTCCTGCCTATCATCTTTCCATGTCGCATTTGATTTCATTTCTATATACTATTAAATTACTTAAAAATAAGTATAAATACTTTCATCTCAATTTATGTAATTTGTTTTTAGTCAGTCTAAAACAAAATAATATATTCTTATATTTAATAATAATTTAATTTTAAAATTCTAATTTTATCTTTAATGAAATGATTTATAGCCATAAATATTTTTTTGACTTATTTTAGATCATAAAATTTTAATTTTTTTCTTTATTTTATTAAATTACTTGTCCATCAAACACCCTCATATAAATTGGGACTCCTTTGCGCCCTCATATAAATTGGGACAGAGAAAGTAATTATTTTAAACATTGAAATAAATATTTGTTTGTTTTTAAAAAACTTCAGTATACTATAAATAAATAAAAAATTATTACTTGTTCACTTTAGCAAATTAAAAAATAATTAATTATTTTTTCTCAATTTTATTCTTATCATGTTAACTAAGCATTTCTCAAACTAATTGTAGTAGTAGTCAAATTAGATTTTCAACGCTGGGTAAACATGTGTAATTTAGTAAACACTTACTAGTAATACTTTTTAATGGAGAGCGCTAAATGCACACTGAACAAGTAAAAGGAAATGACTGGAGTATTTTCTTATTTAAAAATACTTTAATTTTAGATATCTTATTTTATTTTTAATGCATGAAATGATTTATATCTACACAAATATATGTAATTATTTTAGATCTCAAATTTTAAAAGTTTTTATTTTCAAAAAAGACTCTATGTCCCGTCAATATCACCACATAAATTAGGAGAAGAAAGTAATTCTTTCCCGAGAGAAACTCAAATTCAGCAAAGAAAAAAATGAATGATTTTGTAAGTTTATTCAAGAAGTAAGCAATTGCCCCTTATCTATTCAACCATTTTTAATCTCAAGTTGACTCTTCTATTCCAAATTCGAGTCATTAGATGAGGTTTAAAGCCTCAAATCATTGCTAACTATCATTTTCCTAATTCTTATTTTCTTTTTCAAGCAAAACAAAAATACTTAGGCACAATTAAAGTTGGTCACCATTAAAAGACGTTAAAAATGAAGGATAGTTAAAGAACATTCATGACAGACAAATAAAACTAAAAACTCAAGACTCAATCACATAACCCACACATTTTTGGTCCCACAACCCTAGTTAAGAAGTTTAGCTATTCATAATAAAATAAATGCAATCACTTTAAATATTATATCAATCATAGAAACTTACAATACTGTAGATGAAAAAGCCAAAAGATGAAATATTCTCTATTAAAAGCTTCAACAACCACTAGGTATTGTCTTCAATAAAAGGGAACAAAAACGGAATGAAAAGTAGTCATTACAAAACCCTAGAAGAATATTTATAACATCCCAAAAATGTGCACACAGTTTGAATAAAAATACTCCCGCGTCATAAGCTGCAAACCGCAGACCATGTCGCAGACACAACATGTGATTCGCAGATCATGCGAATCTATCGTAGGTTATGCTAAATCGGTTCTTCAGTTGCAAGGTCTGCGATGCATATGTGGTTCACAGACCATGATTTTCAATGCTGCTCATCTTCAATATCATCGTTCTGCTCTGTGTTCCACCTGTGATTCGCAGGCATGACCTACGATTCGCAGGTCATGTTTTCATGTGTCTTTAGCTCATTTTTCTTATTTTTCATCTTCACACTTCTTATCCTGAAAAAACAATACAAATACGTAAGAAACAACATAAAATGCACTTCAAGAGCTTCAAAAGCTTAAGTAATTGGTACCAAATGAACCGTAATTTTACGGTACATCGACACCCCCAAACTTAAACTCTTGCTTGTCCTCAAGCAACTAAAATGACAACACAATCTGACACGGCCCAAATTACTAAGCCGTGCGTGCACTTATCATTTCCCACCTCGGTAGGCGAATGCATCCCTTAAAGATTCACCCAAAAACATAAACACCTAAGAAGAACAATAGAAGTCAAAAAAACATAAATATGTAAAAATGCGTAACACAACAACTACCCAAATGATCTGGTCTAAATAGTACAAAGAGCTTCTAAGTATATAACTTGAATGAAAGTTACAACTACAACCTTAATATACCTCTATTTAGAAAGATGATTAAATGGAGAAATCTAGATGAACACCTATGAGATCCTTGAAGGCTAATTTAACCTCACATCAAGTTCATGCAACAACTCTACACCCCAAAAAGGGTGTAGCAAGAGTAGTATCATTACAAACACTATGCACTGGTAGGTTTCAGAGGCCGACAACAGTTAGCTCACATATATAAAGGAAGAAAATGAAGAATAGACATGCTCACAATCAAGTACAAACCCTAGCACAATCTAAAAGTAAACAATCAAGTATCCCATCAGAATCCAAGGAATATGAAAATGAGGTAATCACTAAGTGCACCCACATAAGACTTATAATAAGGTGAATTACACTAGATCTCAGTAGTCTACAGTCATAGCCTAGGCGGAATCTCTAGTCCTAGAATCCATCAAGTGCCTAAGTAAGACATTAACAAGCCATCAACATCTCAAATGAATTAATAATTAAGGAATCAAGGCTGAACCGCATCACGCAATACCATGAAAACAATAATCAGAATCAGAGATATGAGTGGATGTAATGTGAATGTATCTGTTATGCAATTCAATGCAATGTAATGCACTGGATAACTGTCTCCTATCGTACATACATGCTCCGGGAGGAATATATCATCGTCCCAGCAGTCATGACCCATGGGGGACCCGCAAAGTCCATGTACTAGTCACTTTGTATCACACAACCTAGAGTGACTCTTCCACCCACTACACTGCTAGCAATTCCATATCACTCAGCATAGAATGGCTACGTAATCAATATGTCATAAGAATCAATGTTGTTTCTTTTTCACTTATCACCATCATGCCAATCACAGGTAATATCAATGTATCGCAGCATCACCATCACACCAATCACATGTAACGTCAATGTATCATGAAAATGAGGATGAATGCATGTATGAATGTCAAATTCATAACTAATCATGAGATGAATAAACATAACATCGTCTGTAAAATAATTACCAATTTGACCTTATTCCCAAATCTGTGCAATGCCCCTTCCGGAACACTTTCCCTTCGGACCACCTCAGTAACAACAATTGTACATGCAAGAAAGGCCATACATAATAAGCACATACCAAACACTATAATAAGAAGCCTCATGTATTTCACTTTCCTTATTACCATTATTAATGTCAGGTCATAGTTCACAATAATAATTCATGTATAATGTGTATGAATGATATGGATGTATCAATCTCAAATGTAAATTATAATCAAATCTCAATCGTGTCACGCATGGACACATATCACAATATCAGTATCAAGTCAAGTCTGTTTCTCTATCCATGATAATACCAAGATGAATGATAGACAAATATATCACAAGTACGGTATGACAACTACGTATAAGTCCAGCAATCACAAAGAGGCAACAAGTCACAAACAGTCAACAATATCCAATCTAACTAATCCATTTCAACTTCATACATGAAGTCTTATATGCTTTCTCCAACAATATCTAACTATACATACGCTTCGCTAACCGAAGTCTTATCAAAAGGTAAACCGCAACCTACCTGGAATGCCGAGCGGGAGTCACAATGAATCACACTTGTGCCTTGCCCTTCCGAAGATCACAGTCGTATTCGAAGTCTAATATTATGAAAATCTAAGTTAGAGCATGAAATTAACAACAACCATAACATTAAACTATTCTTCGAACCTAACCCAACTATGGGAGAAAGGGGGGAAATGGGCTTATAAGGGTAAAATGGTCATTTCGAAAGTAGAATATGAAATTCAAGGTTCTAGGTGTTCAATACTACTTATCAATCGCTAAATTAACTCAAGATTAGGCCAATTTCATTATACAAGAAAAACTCCCATATTTGGGTATGAACCCTAGTTTTCTAACCTCAATTTCATCACATAAATAGAAGATTCAAGCTTAACAATTACTAATTAGTGAAATTCATACTTAGATTAACAAAACCCATCAATTTATTCTCACTTTCAAGCTTAAAAATCAAGAAAACCCTAACTAGGTTGAACTCATCTTCTCCAACTAGATTCTAGGTTAATTCCATCATTAAATCGACAAAAGGAAGCCAAGTGAGGGTAATCCAAGGTTAAGAAAGCATACCAGAAGAAGAAATCACTTAAAGATGATTGGGATCGCCTCAATGGTGCTTTGGAGAAGAGTTTTTGAAATGGAGAAAGTGTAGGGTTTTGAACTCACTTAAAAACATTCGGGAATCCCGTCGTCTGCTGCAGCGGCCAAGGCCCGCTGTAGCGAACCCGCATCGTTTTCAACCCGTCCGCACCCGCAAAGACTGCCTAAAATCCCAACCTTTCATTGAAGCGTATTGCCGTCCTGTAAGGCGTACTAAGGCTCGCCCCATCATAAACACTAGAAACAAGAAATTCCTATACTTATACAATTTCAACTCAAAATTTGATAATTACTCGAAACCTCCCCGACATAAACCAGATATGTACACATATGTAAAAACACGGTACAGACTCACTCACAGTCTTAAAATTTTTATCGGAGGTTTAATTCTTTTGGTCAACCCCCAACGGCCTAAACTAACTTTCCAATCAATAGCCAAAAACACTCTCGAGGGCCTCGGAAACTGAACTAACTATCCCACAAAGTCATAAACAACCCTCCAGACCTCATGGAATAGACATAATTCTGAGAAAGGTCCGTTTATACAAAAGTCAACTATTGGTCAACACTTTCACTACTTAAGGTTATAATTTCCCACTTCTACTAAATCGTCCGATAACTTCAGAAATTAAGTCAACGGGGGTAAAATAGTTAAAAAATATATAACGACAGAATAGGTCATTACATCAGATACTAATTAAACAATCGCTCGTCCTCAAGCTATAAGAGAGAATGAAAGCTGGCTGTAACCAAATAATCTTTAATATAACAGTACAAAAGACTCCATAACACGAAATATGTCAAATAACTACTCTTTCACCTTAGTAGTCAAAACTTCTCTAACTCAGCTAAAAGGCATAATTTTCATATTTCCATACTCGAAGTTCTCTCACCACCGATTCCTGAATATAAGAACCGCTTTTGCTGGAATTTCTGATTTGATGTAACCATACATCTTAATGTGATTTATAGGTCCTACAATCATTCCTCAAAACAACACAACCTTTAGATATAGACACAATCCTATCCCACTATGAGCTGGTAAAATATTATGATTCTGCTAACCTTTCTTTCACCCTTCTATAGTTGCCCTTCGCACCATGGTTTCTTAAAAAACACATACAAGCCCGAAACTCTGACTTACTCTTATCGGAAAAAAAATCCTTCTTTATCAGAGAAACTCTAAGCAATTCCATCAACTGATCTTACTTATAACTGACTTCGCTAGTTCTAAGTCTTCTTAAACCTTCAAATGACCATACATGAAGCATACCACCGAATACCCCATCGAGCCAAGTCCGTAGGACACCATCTGATCAATCTAAAGAACTCTCGCAACCATAGTACCTTCTAAAATCATTACCAAGTACCGACATAATCCATTACACCCGTCCGAGTAGTTTCTCTCGATAAGATATCATCAGTCCACTCGTAAACCCTGATAAAACTAGGTAATCCTGTCATACCTCAAATATGAACTAAAGCCCATCAAATCCATGAAGGTGATTTACTTTGAACCTATAAGTCCTCCTAGAAATTTAAACATAGTACATCAAGCTCTAATCAAACAATTCTTACCCGGAATGAATGCACAACCCCTGAGTACTTCCGATAGCCACTTAAACTGACTCAAACTTTTCGAAACCAATCATAGCCCCGCCACACATCTGTGGTGGCCAATTCTAATAACTTTCTCATGCGTATCAATTATGTCTGTCACCATCGACTCCAAAAGCTTAGTCTTATCCAAATTGTCAACTTAGTACAAAAGAACTATGCCTTATGATTACAATCTTTATGTTTCTCAACCTTTGCCCGATACTCAACTTTGATACACCATGAACTTTTTGACGCAAAACCTGTAGCCTCATAATATACCCCTTTAATCATCGAATCTCCCATTGTAACACCTCAATATGCCCATAACAATTCCGAAAGTATCAATTCTTGCAACTACCACTCTAAATCTCACGCAACTATTCCCAAGTCCTTAACATCCAAGAGTGCTCACCCAAGCTGTCTAGTCAATATTACTTGCAACATAATGCACCACCACAAACACGATCTCATTTAAAAAATATCACTCTAGTCTCCATATGATAGGAATTTCCACAATTCCTTTCCCTTAAACCACACTAATTCGTCCACTGAAGAGTGTTATGACACTTCCTAATAGTGCACCACGCAAGCCACTTCTATAAGCCTTAACATGTCGGTTACCTAAAATTTGCTTCTCACTAGTCGTTGATCACGAAACGCCACTGGACTTTGTCATATCACTTACTCTATTTATGTGGACTCCCTTCTTTAAGCATACTCAACAAATCACACCTCGTCTGAAATACACAACACAATAACACCATAATCCAAAATGACTAAAGTAATCCCGAAGATGTACCTTAGTTTACCGATTCTCAATCGTACTATACTTTTCTTGACTATTTAATTTTCTGATACCAATCAAATCACAATCATCATCACCGTCTAACAATTTCTTGAACCCACTCAACTCTAAAACTGAATATTTTCTAAATCCATCATATCACGTACACAATCCTACTAACGTCCTCATGTATCTCCTCCAAGGTGCCTTTACTCAAATTCCCTTAACTCAAATTTTGAAATGTTCTCTACAACTCGAATTAATTCAACCCTCATCATTGATTTACCACTTCAAACATCCCAGTTGTCGAACTAGAACACCACTAACCATTCACGTGATTATCCCTTTCATCTGATCAACCCAACTGAGTAGTACACTAGTAGTAGCAAAAACTAGCCAAAACTTACACACTGGGTACAAGGCTCTCAACACAAATCTAATATTAGATGCAACCCCCGATATCTCTTTGAGTACTAAAACTTCGCACTTGTCCAACACTAGATTCATTCTTACTAATCAACCATTGTCCCACGACATAACCAAACATACCAACTCAACACTGAACCCTTATATCTATTCTACCATATATGACCGCAAAATAACTCTCAAATCAACTAGCTATTGATCCCACGATATCCTTATCATTCCTCTAAACACGAAGACCCGATGAACATACCCTTTACTGAATGACCAGGACCACAACTGCCTAACATCTTAAGTCTGCACTCGTCACAGTAGTATTGCTTTTCGATCTTGAACCGATAACCACTTTCCTGAAAGAACCCGACAAATCTCTACAATATAGTCACATCGAAGTCCAACATGACCCTTCATGACTGAAGACGAAATCCACTCTCGTACGACTTGCAACCTTATCCTGACAAACACGTCAGATACCAAATTTTCCCTTTCTAATAACGGATTAGTCTATCCAAATCATCTTCCTTACGCCTCCATCCCATTAACATGAATAGTGCTCCAACCAAAATACCCTAAGAAATATTACTCTGCTACACGTTTTCCACAGAAGTCGTCATTCTTGTCCTTATTCTCAACTTCTCTTCTTTATTACATGCAGTCACTATACTTTTGCCAAATCCGATAATCATTACCGAACTTATACTCGTCCCCACATGCCGACATCTAATACCATGCCTTTGATGAATCATTGACCTCGAACAAATCATTCTTGTTAAGCCATAATTGCACTTTTGCGACTTTCTAGCAACCCAACGCTGAAAATATGAAGATCATGTGACCCTATGTACTATCTCTCCCATAAATCAAGAACACCCCCACAATTGAATCCTCAGGCTAAAGCTAGAACTGAACTTGGTCACGCATCTGAATCAAGATAACACATCTCGTACCATACCACAACACGTCATAGATAACCGTTCGCTTAAGAATTTAAGGACGAGCTACCATCTTCCGTGGGTGATTAAGACAAGAAAATTGGGATAACAATTGAAATCGACTAGATACCAATTTGAATAAAGTAGCACGAAGGAATGAAAGAATTCAAAGTTTCCTAAATGCCCTATAGCTCCCAATTATATGTGTGGCGTACAACACACCCATAAATAGGACTCTAGTAGACATTACTCTTGTAGTTATATACCAGGTAACCTAGAGCTCTAATACTAAATTTTCATGACCTAAATTACTAAGTCGTGCGAGCACCTACCATTTCCCACATGGATAGGCAAAACCCATCCCTTAAAGTTCACCCAAAAACATAAATACCTAAGAAGAATAGTAGAAGTCCAAAAAACATAAATATGTAAAAATGTGAAACACAACAACTACCCAAGGGATCTAGTCTGAATAGTACAAGAGCTTCTAAGTATACAACTTGAATGAAAGCTCCAACTATAACCTGGATATACTTCTGTTTAGATAGAGAATTACACATAAAAATCTAGATGAACTCCATGAGATCCTTGAAGGCTAATCGAACCCCGCTAAAGTTCCTGCAACAACTCTACACCCCAAAAAGGGTGTAGCAAGTGTAATATCAGTACAAACACTATGTACTGGTAGGTATCAGAGGCCGACAATAGTTAACTAACATATATAAAGGAATAAACTGAAGAATAGATATGCTCATAATAAAGTACATACCCTAACACAATCTAAAAGTAAACAACCAAGTATCAATTATCCAGTCAAAATCCAAGGACTATGGAAATGAGGTAATCACTAAGCAAACCCACGTAAGACTTGTAATAAGGTGAATTACACTAGGTCTTAGTAGTCTACAGTCATAGCAAAGGCGGAATCTCTAGTCCTCGAATCCATCAAGTGCCTAAGTAAGAGATTAACAAGCAACTACCATCTCAAATGAATTAACAATTAAAGAATCAAGGTTGAACTGCATCACGCAATACCATGAAAACAACATAAAAATGAGAGATATTAGTGGATGTAATGTGAATGTATCTGTGATGCAAATACACTAGCCAACTGTCTTTTGTCGTACATACATGCTTTGAGCGGAATATATCATCATCCCAACAGTTATGACCTATAAGGGACCCGCGAAGTCCATGTACCTGTCACTCTGTATCACACAGCCTAGAGTGATTCTTCCACCCACCACAACGATATCCATTCTATATCACTCTGTATAGATTGGCTACGCAATCAATATGTTATAAGAATCAATGTTATTTCTTTCTCACTTATCATCATCACATCAATCACAGGTAATATCAATGTATCACGACATCACCATCACGACAATCACATGTAATGTCAATGCATCATGAAAATGAGGATGCATGCATGTATGAATGTCAAATTAAGCACTAATCATGAGATGAATATACATAACAACATCAGTAAAAAAATTACCAATATGACCTTATTCCTAAATATGTACAATGCCCTGTACGAAACACTTTCTCTTTGGACCACCTCGGTAATAACAATTATACATGCAAGAAAGGCCATACGGAATAAGCACGTAATAAGCAGTATAATAGGAAGCCTCAGGTGTTTTTCTTTCCCTATTACAATTATTAATGTCAGGTCACAGTTCACAACAATGATTCATGTATAATGTGTATGAATGATATGGATGTGTCAATCTCAAATGTAAATCATAATCAAATACCAATCGTGCCACGCATGGACACATACCACAATATCAATATCAAGTTAGGCCTGTTTCTCTATCTATGATAATACCAAGATGAATGACAGATAAATATATCATAAGTACGGTATGTCAACTACGTACAAGTCCAGCAATCACAAAGAGGCAACAAGTCACAAACAGTCAACATTATCCAATCTAAGTAATCCATCTCTACTTCATACCAGAAGGCTTATATGCTTTCTCCAATAGTATTTAACTATACATACGCTTCGTTAACCAAAGTCTAACCATAAGGTAAATTGTAACCTACTTGGAATGTCGTGTGGGAGTCACAACGAATTGCACTTGCGCCTTGGTCTTCCAATGATCACAGTCGTATTCGAAGTCTAGTATTATCAAAATCTAAGTTAGAGCGTGAAATTAATAACACCCATAACATTAAACTATCTTTCGAACCTAACTCAACTAGGGGAGAAATAGGAGAAATGGTCATTTTGAAAGTAGAATTTTAAATTTAAGGTTCTAGGTGTTCAATACTACTCATCAATCGCTAAATTAACTCAAGACTAGGCCAATTTTATCATACAACAAAAAATCCCCATATTTGGGTTTGGACCTTAGTTTTTCAACCCTCAATTTCATCACATAAATGGAAGGTTCAAGCTTAACAATTACTAATTAGTGAAATCCATACTTAGATTAATAAAACCCATCAATTTATGCTCTCTTTCAAGCTTAAGAATCAAGAAAACCCTAACTAGGTTGAACTCATCTTCCCCAACTAGATTCTAGGTTAATTCCATCATTAAATCAACATAAGAAAGCCAAGGGAAGGTAATCCAAGGTTAAGAAAGCATACCACAAGAAGAAATCACTTAAAGATGCTTGGGATCGCCTCAATGGTGCTTTGGAGAAATGTTTTCCAAATGGAAGAAGTGTAGGGTTTTGAAGTCACTTAAAAACATTCTAGAATCCTGTCGTCCGTTGCAGCGACCAAGACCTGCTGCAGTGAACCCGCGCCCGCAGTCAACCCGTTCGCGATCGCGAAGCCTGCCCAAAATCCCAAACCTTTTGATAAAGCGGATCACCATCCACTAGGGCACACTGAGTCTCGCCCCAGCGAGAACACTAGAAACCAGAAATTCCTATACTTATACAATTTCAACCCAAAATTTGATAATCACTCGAGACCTCCCCGACACAAACCAGATATGTACACATATGTAAAAACATGCTACGGACTCACTCGCAGTCTCAGAATTTCCATCGGAGGTCTAATTCTTTAGGTCAACCCCCAACTAACTAAACTAACTTTCTAATCAATAGCCAAATCAACTATCCCACCAAGTCATAAACAACCCTCCAGACCTTACGGAATTGACATAATTCTTAAAAAGGTCCATTTACACAAAAGTCAACTATTGGTCAACACTTTCACTACTTAAGGTTCTAATTTCTCACTTCTACTATAATCGTCCGATAACTTCGGAAATCAAGCCAATGGGGGTAAAATAGTCAAAACACACATAACGATGGAACATGTCGTTACACAATCCTACGATAAATGTTCAAGCATCACAAAGTAAGAATAACTATAATAGTGATAACAATTAGCTACAAGCATGCACTTAAGACAAGCTCATCCCTTACTCTATTTTGATAAATCATGGTGCACTACTCAGAAGAATAAAAATTAACCTTACAACTTCAATTAGTGACAAAATGCTATTAGTATGAGATGCAGCCAAGAGGTCCCGATTTGAGAAATCTTTTTTTCTTATTAAGCATTGCAATCCATATGCCCTCACAAAGACTAAAGAAAGTCCCTAGAATACACATATTTACAACACACAAGGGACAAAAGACAAAGAAGAAGAGAACACACAGTTGTATGTAATATAATTTACCTAACTATGAGTTGGGGTCAAATACCACAAGGAACAATATACTAGGTGATCAAGTAAGTAAGGAATTATCACTTTCTATGCTAAGCCAACCACTTTTGCAATATTTGTTGTTTTTTATTTAAGAACTAACAAAGATAAAACTAACTAAAAACCGGGTAAAATGATCAATGGACACACGGAAAATTATTCTCAAGTAACGATCCAATGTACTTCAAGATTTTACAACTAAGAGCGAGTCTATGTTAATAGATAATGATTTCTAAAATCTCATTGAAAGTCTTCCAACTGAATCAATGAATGTCACTCTAAGCTTTTCCAAGCCTTAAAGTGTGATAATAAGCACAACAATTGAATCTCAAGTTAACTTTCATATTCCTAGCTCAAGTTATTAGATGAGTTTTAAAGCCTCAAATTCTTGTTAATTAATTTTTTCCAGCCTCATTTTTTGTATTTCGACTCAAATCAAAGTAAATGGGCAAGTCCTAGGGTTAGCTAATCCCTGAAGAAATATTAAAGAACTAGATTAATTAGATAAACAAAGACCCACTTTTAGAAATAAAAATAATTCAATGCATAAGCATAACTAGAGTTTCAATCCAAAACTTGAACAATGAATGTATTCATAAACAAGATTCAAGTAATGTAATGAAGTACTACACACTTAGATATTCAATACATAACAAGGAATTGAAGAAATGAGCAAAAGAGTAAGAAAGTGTTCATCAAAGTCTTCAAATCTTCAAATCTTCAATCCCCAGGTGTGGGTGTAAAAACTCTAGCTCTCCGAGACTTGTATTTTGCAAAAGATAAAAAATATTTTAAATATTTTCTCAAGTCTTTCTTGCAGAATTTATAACGGGACAATTAAAGAATAGAGTTTCATTTCGTAAAGCAATGAAAAAAGCTATTGAATTAACAAAACAAGCAGATACAAAAGGAATTCAAATACAAATTGCGGGGCGTATCGACGGAAAAGAAATTGCACGTGTCGAATGGATCAGAGAAGGTAGGGTTCCCCTACAAACGATTCAAGCTAAAATTGATTATTGCGCTTATACAGTTCGAACTATCTATGGAGTATTGGGCATCAAAATTTGAATATTTCTAGACGAGGAATAATTTTACTACTTGTCTTTCCCTTCTATCCAATAATTGAACAAAAATCCCATTCAAAAATGATGAAAATAGCATCCAACTTTTCAGATTTCATCTTTACAAATTTGGCCACTTTTTGCACTTCTATACAGTTTTTAAATTTCTTTAATTTGACATCTTTTTGACTTATTTTCAACCAAAACTTTTCTCCAACATATAAAATCAGAAATATGCATTAAGATTACAATAAGTGCACTATTTTAGTCTTACGTAAGAAGAAGAGATACCAACTTATCAGCATGTTCTATCCCAATTCATGGAGCAACCAAATGAAGCACACTGGAATGCGACTCTCCTTGTGGTACGTTACTTGAAGAAGAATCCAGGACAAGACATAGTGATGAGAAAAGACTGTGATCTCTAGTTGTATGAATGGTGTGATTCGGACCGGGATGGATGTCCGTTGACTCAGAAATCACTTACCGGTTGATTTATCTCCCTCGAAAATTCACCCGTGTCATGAAAAACCAAGAAACAACATATTGTCTCCCGCTCGTCAGCAGAGGCTGAATACTGATCGATGGTTATGACCATCTGTGAATTGAAATGGTTAAAGGGAATTTTGTATAGTTTGGGCGTTGAACACAACTCTTCGATAAAAAACGTACTGTGACAATCAAGCAGCTATGTGTATTACACGAAATTCGGTGTTTCATGAACGGACTAAACACATAGAAGTGGATTGTCACTATGTTCGGGATACACTTCAATTCGGTATAATATTCCCAGTCATGTGTCAATTAGCGAATAATTGGCAGATGTATTTACAAAAGCTTTGAAAAAATCACAGCACGAATATTTACTTGACAAGTTGGGCATTCGAGACCCTCATACTCAAACTTGGGGGGGGGGGGATATTGAGATTATATAATTGTGACCCTATTCTAGTCTAATCGTAATAGTTATAGTCTATTTATAATACAATTGTAATTAAGGTAAAATAGGAATTGAAGTCTTATTAGAATAGGATTACCTTATTAGACTTGGTTAATGAGGTGACTTCTATATAAGAATGTCACTATGACGAATGAAAAGTAGAAAGAATTGTCACATTATTTTTGTCTCTCTAAATTCTCGTTAATATCTCAATTTTAACAAATTATATTTTATAATCATTTGGTATTTGAATTTATTGACCCCATCAATTCAGATTTGCAATAGAAGCACTTCCTACCAGGCTTCTTCATTCCCACATGCCACAACTCAAACCCGAAACGTCTGATTAAAGGCGGAGGGATTCATCCATCCTACCACATCCCTCTCTCTGGTGCTCTAGGTCACCTAAATTAACTAATTTCGGATCAAAGCCATTTCTCGGTTAAATTAAATTTAATCCAATTAAATGATTGTCGGATTAGAATCTAAAAATAGAACTAGGGTTGCTCCAATTAAGTAGGCGTTTGGACATGCGATTTCATCTCATGAGATGAAATTCCAAATCATCCAAAAAGCATGATTTGGGATTCTAAATCATGATTTCAAAAATTTTAAATATAAAAGTTGACCCATAAGTTTATATTTTTTAAAAATAGATCCATAAGTTGGTAGATATATTTACCAATCATATTTACCAACCATTTATATCAATATTCAAAGATCTAGAAGTTATTAGTATATTGATAACAAATTTACTCTTACCAACCTTGTGAGAGAATTATATTAAAGAGTAGTTACACTACAACTCATGTTCAATTTTCCATTTTATTGAACTAAAGTTTGATTAATTGATGTTCTATTTTTTTGAAAGATCTTCTAGTAGTGTATTAATTTTGTTATGAAATATGACTTATTCATTTGGTAAGATTGTATAAGAATTGGAAAAAATTTAATGATTTTCACAGCTTGTGGGGTTTTTATGTCTATATGAAAAAATACAACTTGAGAAATTCAAATCGCATGTCCAAACAAAACTTTAACTTCAAATCATCATAATTTCATCTCATGATTTCAAATCTTGTCCAAACGGCTCCTAAGTCTATATTTGACGGAGTTCCCAAATTGGCACTTACAAGATGCTTCCACCTGCAATGGTTGAAGTATAACCTTATAGGTCACGTATAAGCTGGATAACAACTCACAAGAACTTAAGAAGTTAGGTGCCTTTTTATAATTAAAAAAGACGTTTGTCTTTTATAGTAGGTGTTTGGCCCATAAGAAAATCTCTCTGATAAACATCTTGTCGATGATTCGATTTTCACATATTATTTAGAATCTTCGTGTGCGCTTTTCGCCTGGCTTCTTTGCGTAAAGAACCTAACTCATCTGAAGTTCAGAAAAATGAACCATTTAACCTTTTAACCAGTGTATGCTAAGTAGTGGCAACAAGAATCTGAATTTTCAGAAATTGGAA